>SCLH01000651.1:68818-97362 GCA_004367855.1 Oikopleura vanhoeffeni | reverse complement strand
ATTTTTAATGTAAGTGTGTTTTGTTACAGAAAGGTTACAGGAAAAAATTTTGTTATGGATAAAAGATGAGTGTGAGACCCTAAAAATTGAGCATGTTTGAAGTAGAAATTACATACTTTGGATCCCGATTTGGAGTATTTTAGATTTGTATCACAATTTTCTTGACGAGTAAAAAAAATTGATATCATGTCTGAGAGACCGAATTCGAAAACGACAGAAAAAGTCTGTTTGTCGCATAATCATCAAATCCAGGTCTGAAAATCTGCCAGTCCGTGTCTGGTAATCTTTGAAATATATTTATAAAAGCCCTAAAATTTTAGCTATACATCATAAAAAATAATCATGTCAGGAAAAGGTAAAAGTAAAGTTGCAGCCAAGAAGGTCTCAAAAACCCGATCTAGCCGAGCTGGTCTTCAATTCCCTGTTGGTCGAGTTCACCGACTACTCCGAAAAGGAAACTATGCTGTTCGAGTAGGTGCTGGAGCCCCAGTTTATTTGGCCGCTGTTCTAGAATATCTATCGGCCGAAGTCCTTGAATTGGCCGGAAATGCTGCCAGAGATAACAAAAAAGCAAGAATTATCCCAAGACATCTTCAATTGGCTATCAGAAATGACGAGGAATTGAACAAACTTCTTGGTGGAGTTACTATCGCTCAAGGTGGTGTTCTCCCAAACATCCAGGCTGTTCTTTTGCCAAAAAAGACCGCCAAGAAAGAATAAATTTCTATTCCAAGGAAATAAACGGCCCTTTTCAGGGCCACCAAGTGAAAAATACTGCGAATTTGTCAGAAAAACTTTGTCTTTATTATAAAGTTGACTGCTAACAGCAGAAATACTTCAGCGTACAGAGGAAATAGAAGAAATAATAATTTTATCACTTGTGATAATTTTTTCTAAAATGTATTTAGTCCTGTGAAATAAATTTTGGAAAAAGAATTAAATTTTTTTAATACTGTAAAATTTGCAAATTATGCATTATGCAGCATAATTTATGCAAATATTTAAGTATTATTTACAGTAGAGTGGGAACGGCAAATTCAAAACGGCGAGAGCTTTCATGGTTAGGCTCAGCAGATGAAGATTTTTCTCACTGGTTTTCTTTTATATCGAAAATTTTTTAAATTGACTATTAGTGCCTTATTTTTCGATTTGGAAATCGGCAAAATCGTTAAAAAAAATCCGGGTTTTGATGAAAAACTTTTTTTGCCGTTCCCAGTTGCCCACTGGCAGTGGGAACTTCCCACTGTGATTAACAGCATGTGAACTTTAGGCGAAATCGGGCGTATAGGTGAAGATTTTTTTCGAAAAACTTTGTTTAGCCTGTAACGTTGTACAGCCTGTAAGATGATTTTCGATTGCTGATTAATGAAATGTTGGTATTCCCTACTGTGGCAGAAAAAAATTGGAATTTCCGAGTCGAAGGCTTTAAAGTCTGACTTTAAATATCATGAAAACCGAAAATTTTAAGACAAATTGAGCTGAATTTTAGTCTGATCTACCCATTTGCCTGCTATTTCATTCTTATTATAGAGATCTGAAATTTTACAAAATCTAGTCTTTAATTTCCTAATCAAGCAGAACGTATTTCGCACCAACAAATCATAGAGATTTTGAATGAGTATAATTTGAATTTGGCTGAAAAAAATTCGCTCTGAAAATGAAGATCTCAATTTGAGGTGGAAAAAAGCTGTAAAATGGGTCTACCAGAGTTTTCAGCTTTTTTCAATTGCCCTGAAAATTTTAGCCTTTCGTGGAAATTTATACAAAAATTGAGAAAGGTTAACAAGTCTGATAGACCTATTTGACAGCTTATTTCATTCAAGAATACAAATAAAAAATTCAATTTCCAAAATTTTCATCAGTGCTCAAACAAAACGTATCGGCAATTAGTGCGGATTTGGATGTTTCATTTAATAGCTTCCTGCATTTAATCTGCTACAAAAATATTTCCCAGGGCCTATTCTGTTAACGCTAGGTGCATTCTAATTAATTTAAAGAAAATAAACTTTTCGAGTGAAATCCTCAGCCAAAAATCGCATGAATTTAATCTTTCCAGCTCANATACTGTTTTTGATTGATTTTGTAGCCAAATTCAAGGAAGTTGAACAAAACTTTCCTCGCTGATTTTCGTGGACTTTTCAGCTGCACATTCATTTAAGTTTCGAATGTGTGCCTTGAACACCCAGGGAGGAGATACATAATTGAAAACATAATTCCGTCAGTTTTGTAAGCAAGTTTCTGCTTCTGTTTTAAAACACAGACCAAAATTTTTTTGGGGAAGTATCACTTTGGATGGTTAGGAAAGTTCCCCTTATTTTTGAGTTCATGAATTTTAGTGAGCTTCAGAAATTGCTCATAAGACCAGAAATGCAGCACTGGAACCAGATAATAATCTAGAAATTTAATTGTAAGGGTGGCTTTCGGAGATGAATATCTTGACATTATTTTTTTTGGTACCCGGCACCACCTGGTGGTGTAAATGACGGTCGAAATTTGAAATTGACGATTCCAGAAAGTGTGCATCGGGAGCGTGCTTTCCGTACCCAAATTGGCCAATCGAATTTTTTTGTCCTCCCTATACTTTGTTAAGGTGGGTACGGAAAGCACGCCCGTGCTTTCCGTACCCAAATTGGTCTACATTATTTTTTTAATCAGACCAATTTGGACGTCATGATTATGTGTAATTAGGGTGGTTGAGAAATTCCACCGACTGCACTTGAGCACAGTCATAGGCATAACTTCTGGCCCATAAGTAGGGTCAGTACTGGGAGACTTATCTGCGTAAGCTTGTTTTTCATGCACTAATTGTGACCACTTGGAGGCTCCAAATTTTTTTTCATGNCTAGATTTTTGATAGCGCCAAAGATCGTCATAGTAAAATGTTCTTAGAATGTGTGTAATGAACCATAAATTGATGAGAAAATGCTTAAAAAACATATTTTATTAAGTTCTATAATTTGTGCACAGAGAGTTGAACAGAGTTTTTCCAATAATGTTGCCTTTTATTGCACCTGGGAAGAAGGATGGTGCCCTGGGTGGATAAATTATGATTTCACACAGACATCCGATTATATGCCTTCAAAAGTAAGTTGCGATTTAAGCAATTAATTTTCATTTTGAAAATTTGCATCTTTTAAAAGAAAATTTCCTTTTTTTTTCTTTAGATTATTTTTAATACGAGGAAATGTCACAAAACAAAACAAAAAAAGAACAGCAAATTTCACGAAATTTGTAAAAAACCCGAATTAACATAAAAGAAACTGGTCCAAAAAAAAAATTTATTATTGAAATATTTATCTTGAAATTCAAAAAATTTTAGGACAGTTCATTTCCTCGTTAGAAATACATCTAATATTTTTTTTTGTGAAGTCGTATCAAAATTGAACGGGAACTTGTCGCAACGTATACTAGCACGTTAGTGCTATAATTATTAGAACAAAAATGATAGAAAAACATCAACAGTTTGATTTTTTGACTCACAGTTCACATATAGCTAACTGCCGATTAGTTTCAGTTTGAACCAATCAGAACCAATGATACCGTCAGTTTTACAACTTAATTTATTTTATTTTTTGCCTTTTGAAATTATACAAACGGAAAAAATTCGAAAAATAAGTCAAAATATTATTTTTCAAGAATGAATCACTATAATGAAGTCTGACCCGTCTAAATTGAATTAAACATGCGGTAAAATCTTACAATTTTCTCAAAATGGGCAAAATTGTTAATGCCATATCAAGCGTGAGTTACTTCACGTTCAGGATTAACCAAAGCTAACAAGTTAAAGGCGCTAGAGCCTGAAGTTCATTTATAAATGATAAACTGATTTCGATCATTATCGGTTTATTCATTCAGAATGAAGATCTTGAGTTTGATAGATCAAGACTATTTGATGGATACAACAAAGTACGCTCAATAGTAGCACTTGATCAAATTAAATTTTCGAATTCCGCATTTTCAAATAACCACGATCATTTGGTTAAGATCCTCAAATTTATTTGACTTAACATATCACAATAAATAATCGTTTTATTTTGTACAGAGCATTTGTCGTTCAGAATATATAGATTGCCTATAACACCAACTAAATAATTTTACCCGATTAAATGTGAATATATTTGTGGGAAATAATGCTGTCAGCTGATAAGCTGAAATCAATATTATGATGCAAAAATAATTTTTATTTTGGCCAATCGTATTCAAGCATTTTGGAAAACTAGAATCGAGCTCACAGTCCTCATTCAGAGTGGAAATCCCTGTGTAAACGTTATCACTGGAAATTCATTGTGATAAAAAGTGAAGGCAACACAACTTGTGTTACACAAGTACAAAAAGAGGTTTGAACACATTTAGAACACACAATTCAATATCTTCGATATAAATCTCATTTGAATAAATTATATTCAAATAATAAGAACTTTAAAAGATCGAATAAAAGTTCTCTGCAATTCAAATGTTTTCGAGTCATTTTGAATTTAATTCTGAGAAGAACGCGAAATAATTTAAATCAATAAATTTCTAGTTTATCAGGTCAATAACTTGTAGTATTATAAATTTATGTCGTTAATTGGATCAAAATGATGAAAATCAAATGATCAAGGTTCTCATAACGTTTAAAAAATCAATCCATGAAGTTAAAATGTATCGAATGATTATCAATTTTTTCTTATATTAACATTTATTGGGGTAGTCAACACGAAATTGACGAAAAAGGTAGTTTTCTAGTCTGTTTCACGCTAAATGTAAAAAATAAATTATATCAAACCACCAGAAATGAAATATTCCAGTCAATAGGGTCAAAGTTGAAAGTACTGATAGTCACTTCTGCCAGAAATGACGTTCAAAAATTTTCTCTTGATTAGATTAAAACTGAATCTTCGCCCTGACGTTTGGACTTTTTTATAATGACAAAATTGAAAGTATCGACAAAACTTAACTTCAAAAAATTACGGAAATATTCATAGCGCTTGTGATCTCAAAAAAGAATTAATTAAGCTTTAACATAATAGGTTTTCAAAACGTAACTGACCGGGCCAGTGTGGTCCACCTCATTTTTGAAAATCCGGTTTTACGATTCCTATCTCTACAAAGGACAGACACTCGTTTATTTAATTGAACTCAAAGATTTTTGTCTCGACGTCTTAGTTATCCTTCAGAGGCAGCGTAGTCACAAAATTTAATTATAGTCGAACAAAATTATATTTTGATTTAAATTTAAACTACGCTTCAAAAATGAAAATAAAACTGCAAACAAAAAAGACCACTTTCTGAAAAAGTTCATTTTCGGGTAGTAAGGAGTCTTGAAATACCACTTCACGAGTTCAAATGCTATGTATATAAAGTTTTGTACGTTTCAGATAAAATCAGCTAATCAAACAGAAATTTAAGTTTGATCTTTGATTTTACAAGATTAGGGCTAGGTCTACAAATAAGCATTTCTGGAATTATTGCTGAAGGTTCAGATTTCCCTGAAATACCTCTGCAAAAGACATGACAACCCCTTAAAATTGTCGCAAAAATTGAAATCATAATGATTGCACAAAGAGAGTTTTGAAATTGAGCAATTCAGGAGCCTCTATTCAAATATTGCAAAAAGGTCAATAAAACATGCAATGCAAGGACATCTGAGTTAAGCTGATTGAAGTTTGAGTTTTTAATTAAAGTTGATTATCAAGATTAAGAGTGTTCATTAGACTCTCCGGCGGAGAGTCTCCGCTATTTTGCTTAATAAGTGATACGAACAATTTGTAGATCTAGTAATCATATTACAGTAGAAGTGCAGCATCAATGACGCTGCATCATTCCGAAAGTTCAAGACAAACCATGCGAAAGTATTCTGCTTTTTTTTGTGAAAATTTCAATTCTGAATACACAATATTTAATATTTTCAATTTTTTACTGTTTGCTTTTTTTTCGAGATAATTTAAGGAAGAGTAAGGAAGATTCTCTTAAATTGCCTAATAAATTTTCCTCAACCATTCTTAAAAAAAAGGGTTTGTCAAGTTTCCAACAAATAAGAGAAACGCTAAAAATTAATCTTCATAATAATTCTTCTACAGGAGAAATAAGGGTCATTAAAAAAAGATAATTCATAGTTTCTAATATTTTCACTAAGCTTTTCGGTGACAGCAAACTCCATTATTGGCTGGTTTTAAATTAAACATAATAATTTTTGTTATAACTTCGCTTTAATTAGTTGGGTTTATTTGCTTACTAAAAATCGCGCCTTAATTATTCGTATTGATCCACAATTTGAATTTCACATAATTTCAAAATTTTCCAGATTCTTTGAGAATTATTTGACATAACTCTCTAAATTTCAGTACTGAAGCTTACTTTCGGCTTTAATTTTATGAAAAATTCTCTTAGCACTTGATTCATGTGAATAGACCCACATTTTGAAAGTGTTGTAAAAAATTGGTATTTCTGATTTCCCCAACGAGGGAAAGTTACAGCAACTAACCAATTCTGAAAATTCTTGGAAAGGAAACCCATGACTATGTGATGCAAATACAAAAGCCTTCAATGAAGACTCATATCCATAAATCAAAACAATTCTTTAGAAATTCATGAAAACCATTTTCAAACGGCCTTACACAGTGTGCCTCAGATTTGGTTCCTCTATCTTAATAGCACGATACGTTTACTAATCACGAAACAAATTTCAGACAAAGTGTGAAAAGGGGAATATCTGACGTTGATTGAAACAATAATAATGTTCTCTGTTTGAGAGTTATTTTGAAATTAAATACAATTCTAAAACGATATCAATAAAACCATCTTTATAAATAATAATTCAACATTTTATTTTAGTATACTGAGTTTTTCGTCAGACAAGGGCCGTCTTCCTCTCCAAAAACAGGGCCAGCTTTCGACCACACACTTCAAAATCCAGAAGGAAAATTTTTAGTGCTTCATACATTATACAAAAGATTCTTGGTCAGCGCAAAAATGAAATCACCTTCTTTTGATATTTCTGCTTATGAGGTACGAATTATAAAAAAATCATCAAAATTCTTGACAAATATACATATTTAACATATGATTAATGAAGTATCAAATAAGATTATTTACCCATACAGTCCAAATAGGGCGACGGCTATTTGATAAGAGTCTTGAAATCTCTGTTCGGGATTTGAAACAAATCAAAAGGATAAAGTACTCGTTTACAGCAAAATGTGATTTGACACTACAAAGGGCTAGACTTTATTGCAGGAATAATTGATTTTAGGTCGTGAAACAGACTCTATTGTTTTAATTAATAATTTAATAAATTACTCTTTAATTTTTTACAACGGTTCTCTTTAAACAGTTAAAATATGAACCAATTGTTACCATTCTCAAAGTTCCTTCTATAGAAAAAACAAGTGTAACCATTGTGAGCATAAAAAAGTCCGCCAAGGCCCAGACGCACAATTGTGGGCTCTCTTCGACATGTTGTTTAGCCAGAAAGCTTAGGCAGTTGGAATTTCAATTTTTTCTGCATAAGAAAATTGAAAGGTAATTATTCTGCATACGACATTTTATATTAAGGAATTTCAATTTTCAGATCTAGAAAATAAAGTGAGAAAAGCAAGGTACACCATATTACGTGATAGCCGATCACAGTTGTCTTCACAAGTATCATTTCTGTCGTAAACGATGCACAAATATCTGGCCTATGTCAATATTGTTTTTTTTTTGATTTATATGTCATAAATAAAAAGTAATTTATAAATAAGTCGAAATTTTGATTGAAAAATCATGATTTTTGATGAAAAAATGTTTATTTCTCCCTATAAAAGAAGATAATTACACTTTTTTTATATGAAATTCCAGTAAATAAAGTTATAAAGAACAACTCAGGACAATTTTTGATCGCTTAAATTCACTTCTACAGTGTGCCAAAAACAGTTTTTTGAACGTCGTCAGAGAAGCGGAACTAATTCGGCTCGACATCGTTCAATATTTCGCGTATCGACACGAGTGGGCAGACAGTATAATAATTAAATCTTTTCCTGGGTAACATGAGGTTGAAAATTTTGATAAACTTGTATTCCAACTGTTATGCATGCACAAAACACTTTCCTAAAAACTGGCTTATCTCACTTTTGTATTAAATGTCTAGTTTCGAAATAATTTCTGACGAAGTCAAACTTTGGCGAAAAATCCAAATACATACTGGAACCAAACATTCGAAAAAATTTAAAATTATTTTTTGGGAACCGAATCAAAATTCTTTATAATTTGTTCAAAAGAAAAGATTCTACGATCCCGTTTTTTNAAATCAAAAGTAATTTATAAATAAGTCAAAAATTTTGATGAAAAAATCATGATTTTCGATTAAAAATGTTTATTTTTCCCTATAAAAGCAGATTGTTACACTTTTTTCATTATTTTCAAGTAAATATGGTAATGAAGTACAACTGTTGACAGCTTTTGATGGCTTAAATTCACTTTTGTAGTAATTGAATTTTTTCATGGGATGCTTGAAGTTGAAAGTTTAGAAATTTCACTTCGGGAGAAAAAAAAATCTGCCCCTAGATACCGATAAATTTTTATTTCAACTAATTATGCATGCACAAAACGCTTTCCTAAAAAAAATGGCAATCTCACACTTAGTATTTTATGTCTAGTTATGAAATAATTTTTCAGGAAGTGAAACATGGCGAAAAATCTTATAAATCACACCCCGTAATTCTGGGACAAAACATTTGAAAAATTTCATATTAATTCGGAACGAATCAAAATCTTATTATGTTTGAAAGAAAAGATTCTACGATCCCGTTTTTTGCCGTTTTTGAATGATTTAGGTATGGTGGTTTTTTTTTTAGGAGCTACGCCAATGACGGCTTCTGGTATTTGAACCCCATAAGACATATATTGGCAGATCGACGAATTCAATTCCGCTCGGTGGATTTAGTTTTTGAATTTCTCGACCGGGTAATGGCGGATTTCCGGTCGTCCAATTTTCAAAGTTGTTTTAATCAGGCCAAAATTCGGTCTGTAGACTAATACGAGCACAAGGAGTTCGAATCTGATATAGATTTTATCGATGACGTCATTATGATCTCTTTTGGGGTCACTTTAGATGACGTCATAGAAAATCTTTACAACTTGTACAAACGGTAATTAATAAAAACGCGAAATAAGGGTTAATTTACACGGGAGTTCGAATCTGATACATAATTCACTAATAACAACATTTATCGTCAATTGGGTCAAATAGGAGAATTCATATAAAAGTTAAGGAAAACCGTGCAAAGAATAAATTGGCCGGAGTCGTGATTATGACCATAATGACGTCATCGATGTAATTGATATTCAAATTCTGAACTCTTGTACCCGTATTAGTCTACAGACCGAATTTGCCTGATTGAAAACTTTGAAAAATTGGACCGACCGGAAATCGCGCACATACCGTCAGAAATTCAAAAACAAATCCCGCAAGACGCGGAATTAATTCTCGATCTGCCAATAATATAGTCATATGGGGTTTCAAAATACCAGAGCGTCATTTGGGCTAGCTACTAAAAAAAAAGACACCTATGCTAGAGCACATTGAGGCCTGTGAAGGGTAATGGCAATGATGGAATCATGAAAAACCGCCCATTTCCTGGGTTATAAAACAGAGTTTGATTCTAAATTCTATTTTAGTCTCTCAAAAAATAACACCCTTGATGCCGCTTTTTAGAAAATTTAAAAAGACATTTTTGTTTAAAAGTGTCTAAAAAAATTAATTTGAAAAATTAAGTGATAGTGCCTTTGGCACTGGGCTGACCGAACTTCCAATGCCGATCGTTCCCGCCCTGCCCACGCCCAAGATCGACGACCTCAAAGACAAAAAGGATAAAGAGCGTCGAAAATCAACTCATTCAAGTTCACAAAAGCCGCGTTCAAAACCACAGGTGCAAGTCACCACAAATTCGATCCTGGGCCTCCCCTGCCCTACACCAATTGGCATCGAAACAGGGTGTATACGAACACGGTTACACAATTCGAAACCGCAGTTTGTGGTGTCCAGAATGCACGAATACAACAGTGAGCACGACGACTGGGGTTCGCAATTTGTAGAAAATTATGAACTGGGCGATGTGATCGGCGAGGGTACCTTTGGCCAGGTTTTCAAGGCAAGAGATAAAAGAACTGATAAAATTGTAGCGCTGAAAAAAGTGCGATTGGATAAGGAACGCGAGGGATTCCCAGTTACAACTGTGAGGGAAATTAAGATTTTAAGACAGCTGGATAATCATGAAAATATAATCAAATTAAGAGAAATTGTCACCGATAAATTAAATGTTACAGATTATAGAAAATGGAAGGTAAGAGCGTTTATGAATTTATAGTGAGATATAAGATATGATATGCCAAAAATGGTTCTCAGTAACGTTAATTTTCGATTTTTTGAGGCATTTACAACTGTAACTCAACTTTGAGTTAACTCGATCTAAGCGGACAAAATGGGAATTTTGACGCTGTCCGCTTATACCGAAATTTACTGAGGTAACTTTTTTTTGATGGACACCCCTCTGAAAACCAAATGGTCTTAAGAGATCTCGGGGAACGGTTTTTGTATCCGATAGCCAAGAAAATTTTAACTGTCAATAATTTTTTTCAATTTATGACCTCTACCGGTTGCCCGGTAATCAGGGAAAAACCGGTAACTTACAAATTTTTGAGGTATAAAAAGTGCTTTTTACTCAACCAGATGGTGGCGGGTGTCAAAACAAATATTGCCAAAAGTTTCAGTGTGTCCATAAAAAAAAAGTTACCTGAGGTAGTTTTTGGTATTAAGGGTGCTACCCTTTCCGTGACGATTACAAGAAAACTATAGAAGATATAAAGAAACGGGTTTTCGCATTCAACTAACAACTAAAAAAGCTCAATACAGAAAATTTTTCTCGGTCATTTCTCATCCGGTTAACCGGAAATCTATTATAAAGGCATTTTTAGTATAAAACTGGAGATTTTTCTGAAAATACTTTTTTTCTTTCAGGAATTCACTGAAAATACAGTCAAAGTACAAAATATTTCGA
Organism: Oikopleura vanhoeffeni; assembly: GCA_004367855.1. Classification (NCBI taxonomy): domain Eukaryota; kingdom Metazoa; phylum Chordata; class Appendicularia; order Copelata; family Oikopleuridae; genus Oikopleura; species Oikopleura vanhoeffeni. Next base: position 86,347 of record SCLH01000651.1, on the reverse strand, counting down.
CAGTGATCATACTATTATAAACAATCATAAAAATACATGCTTCCAGATGATTCCAGGATAAAAAATATTTCGGCATCTCGAGATTTGAACCCATAATAATAGGAAGTGTATCTTCCAGCATATTTCTACTAAAGTAATGATATTTTTAGGGCGCTTTTTATTTGGTTTTTGATTATATGGACCACGATTTGATGGGTGTTTTGGAATCTGGTCTCGTCACTCTCAACGAGGACCACATAAAGCTATTTATGTATCAGTTAATGGACGGATTGAACTACTGCCACAAGAAAAATTTTTTACATCGCGATATAAAATGTTCAAATATTTTACTCAACAATAACGGTCAAATAAAACTGGCCGATTTTGGACTTGCTCGACTGTACGATCCCAAGGATCAGCGGCCGTATACAAATCGGGTCATTACGTTGTGGTACCGATCCCCAGAGCTATTATTAGGGGAAGAACGGTATACCCCCTCTGTTGACATTTGGAGTTGTGGCTGTGTTTTGGGCGAGCTTTTTACCAAAAGACCTTTATTTCAGGCTGACAGGGAGCCCCTGCAGCTGGAAGCAATTTCTCGAGTGTGCGGAGCCCCTAGCCCAGCATTATGGCCAGAGGTTATTGAGCTGCGATTTTTTCACACTCTGAAACCAAAGAAAAACTACCGACGGCGATTAAGGGAAGAATACGCTACCCTGCCGCCTAAAGCCCTAGATTTACTCGACGAAATGCTCACCCTTGATCCCAAACGACGGATCACGGCCGAAAATTCTCTCAAATGCGACTGGCTCAAGGGCTTTAACAAAGCTCTCGTTAAGCCCCCGGACTTACCAAAACATCAGGATTGCCACGAAATGTGGAGCAAGAAAAAGAGGCGCGGCGAGCGACATGCGCAAAATAACCCACAATACAATCCAGCAAACAATCCGGCCAATCAGCAGCAAGGAAATAATGAGCAAGAAAATAATGAGTTCACCCAATGTAAAAAGTTTCTAGAAAAACATCCTACGATGACTGTAGCGCAACTAGCGCAGATTTCAGGGCCAGCTACGGAACAACTAGAGGTCACCGCCGAATTTGCTAATATTAAAGTCACCGATATTTTCCAATCTTTATTGGTAAGAATTTTTATTAATTATTAAAACGTTTGCATATTTTTTGTAAAATAAATCCAAAAATGTAGTTTCATATAAGTTCAAAGCAAAAACTTCTGATTATGCTATTTATAAAAAAAATACTGGAGAGTGCCTTTGAATAGGTTGTGAGTTAGAAATTTTAGGGACCGGTGGGATCTCATTTTTCTTAGATACATCACATCAGTGAGATAATTCGAAACTGGTACATATGTATACGATCATTCTGAAATTTTGGCCCATAATATAACTTCAAGCTACGTGACAAGTGTTGCAAAACCTTTTTTTCGATTTCAGATTTTTACCTGGAATTTTTTTAGCAAAAAACGGTAATTGTTGATAAATGTCCGGTAAAAAACGGCTCTGCAGTATCAGTGATACGATATCACGAAGTTTAAAAAGTTATATTATGACCAAAAATTTCAAAAATATCGTATGTTCCAGTTCCGAACTATCAACTTTCTCATTTTTGTCATTTTTTGAGCGACATTTAAAAATAAGAGCTAAGGTAGCTGTTTTTAAAGGACACAAAGACATATTTTTACGACGTCAAAGCTAAGACATGGTTTCATCAAACCTCGACATATTTCTTTGTTTCCTTTCAAAAAACAGCCACCTAAAAAGAGCGTTGACGTCTAACTATAGAAACACTCCTGATAAATTTCTCAGAATTGTATACAGCATAAAAAGTTATTCACTGATGGAGAAACAAATCAGGCTTTGAGAAAGAAGCTATTTGCTGGCATTTAGCAATAACATTGACGTCGATTAAACCCTCAATTAAATTTCTTGCAGATTTATAACATTTTAAACCCACAACCCTTTTCAACGGGCAACCGAAACAGAGAGTCATGTAAATTTCGGTATTCTTTCAAATAAGGTCAAATGACTTAAACGGACAGGCAATCGATGAGAACCTGCCCGTTTGAAATCACTTTCTGTATTTTATTTTACGAATCAGAGTTCTGCATTTCCCAATGTTGGTCTTTTGGTCATCTCTAAATAAAGGCTGCGGTATACCGCGGTATATTTCGTGTCGAAGAAGTTCTCAAAATCGAAGATTCTCAACAAAAAATATTTTTTTTTGCGATTAAATTCAAATTTGCGTTTTAAATAACGCAGTCTTGAAACTACAAAACAATTTCATGCGAAAGATACCTGCATCCTAAATATATATTACAATAGTATATCGATTTCGGCAGCGAGATCATTAAAATAACAAATTTTATACGTAGCCAATGACAATATTTTTTAGCTGTGTTCTTATTGGCTCTAGAAGCAAATATTATTTTAATGACTTCGACCTTATTTAAGCTTTTTAAACAAAAATAGGGCCTTCAGGTATCTTATGATATTGTTTTAAAAATCGAGATGTGACATTCATTGGTAAATGGAGGCTGTTTTTAGTTTACGAAAAGTCTGGAAAAAGTGATGATTTTCCGAGAATCGTGATAATAACTCCAATATTTTCGCTGCTTTAACGAATTCGTGCTTTTATTTTGGTACGAATTACAGATGTTATTTCGTCAATTTAAAAAAATCTTAATGCATTCGAGATTTGTTTTCAAAGATTTCGAAATATTGAAAATGTTCTCAAGGGTTTCTCGAAAATATTGTAATTTACGAAATAAAATTGGTGGAATGAAGGTATGAACGGAAAAATATATTTTCTTAAAAATTCCTTGATTTATTTCAAAATGTAGCTCGTGAAAAATAATTACTTTCAGTCCAAAAAATTTTTGGAAAAAATTTCTGCAATTGTTGAAAATACCGCGTGAGTCTGAAGTGGCGTCGAAAAAAAAGCGGATTGTCGAATTTTTTTTCGCGGACACAAAAGGGTGGTTGGTGACAAAACGATAATTTTATGAATTGCGTGAGCAGCGTCGAGATTCGAGGCGGACAGAAATGTTTAATTGTATGAAATATATCCAAAAATTTAATTTAATAATAACAATCATTGAAGATGATTTGATTTATTCATCCATAATTATGCACTAACTGATAAAACCTTCTTTAAAAATTTGTTCAAGGGACAATTTCTTTAATAAAATAGTCTCGCAGCAGTAAACTCACAAAAAAATCATTTAAACACATTTCTGGTTTCAAGTTCCATGTTAAAAAATGAATAAAATATATTATGATTATTTTGTAAAAAAAAAAGTTTGATCATCAATATAGATATTGAATATGGTTCATTTTTTTGTGACCTAATATACCCAAAATATCCAGAGAGTTTCAAACTAATCTACAAAGGAACAGGAAGTCGAACTTATTGAAAAATGTTTACAGCTAAAAGCAGAAAAAGTTTGCACTTATTTTCTGACCTTATTTTTTTGCATTTAGGGGATCAGCTTAAGCTAAAGCGCGCTTCCATGTACATTTCTAGAATTTTAGAATTCTGCATACAAATTTCATAGCTAATTTATCATTAAAGAAATTTTTTAACATAAATGTATTTGAATTTAATATTTTTGGGCTTTTGGGGAGATAAGCTCAAGCGCGCGCTGTAAGGGAATTCGCAGAGTGTTTAAGATTTTGCATAGAATTTCATAGCTCAGCTTATCATGTAAAGAAAATTTTGTAAACATTATGTATTTTGATGAATTTTCATTTTAAGGCTATTTTTGATGATGTTTATGGAACTCGAGCTCGCCATTGGCTCTTGTTATTAATTGATGGTATCAGTTCACGCGATTAACTTTGTTGAAATAACCAAACGAGTAATGGTTTTCTATCTGGCGGGACTTTCGACGCCGACTTCAGACTCCACGCGGTAGAAATCTACTTTTTAAATTGTCTAACAATAATCTGAAATTTTCTTTATTTTTCGAACAAAATTTCAAGCCTAAGGTGGTTTTTTGATAGCATTTTCACAAAACCGGATTTTCATTTTTAATTAAAAGCAATTGCTAAAAAATTTTCAAGAAAGTTTTCGCACTAAGAGTAATATATTCTCCGGGCTACAATTTAAAAATAATTCAAGGAATGATTAGAAAAAAAGTTTTTCCATTCTTACCTTAGGTTATTATCAAGAAAAGTTTATATTTTGTACTTAATTTTTATTTTTAGGACAACCGGTCAGATCAAAGGGTTTTATCCGAAATGGTAACTGCCATTCTGCAAGTCGCCCAGAAAATGCAAGACAGATAGACTGCGGAGTGTAAATTTGGCATAAAAGTATTTTTATCAGTCTAGCTCATGTGTGTTTCCCCCATCGTATGGGCCATAGCTTAATCCAAGCCAAGTTATTTGAGCCGAAACATTCGATTCTCAACAAACTGTAACTTTTTTTTCTCGATTTTATTTCTTTGCTTATCAATGATTACGAAAGGTGGCAAAATAATTTAATTTTGGAGTACATTCAGGAATTCATAATTTGTCAAATTCGAATAAGTCTTTTTTAAAGAAGTATAAAAAAATATTTTGGCAAAAGTTATCCTGCTTATCCTTGAAAAATGTGTGTTTTTCGAACTGTTATTCAAGCTTAGTTGAATTTGATAGGGTATTTGCTGGAATAATTCGAAAACAACAAAAAGTCTATTTTTCACGGTTTCCCGCAGTCAAATTTTGTCAAAATTGTTCCAAATTTATTTATTTTTCACTTTATTAATTTACAGACGGTTTTTGACTAGAATTTGGTAAAAATGAAAAGAGGAAAAGTTAGAAATGATTTAGACCACGCTTTTGCGTCACCTATTATTTGTACACGCTACAAAATTCGTCGTGATTTTGTTTTTCAGAGAATCAATAAAAACATGTTATTTTTGCAAAACGTTTAAACAAAATAAAAATATAAAAACGAAGCTGATTAGTAATATTGTTTTCCTTATTTATAGTCATTTTCAATCATGTTGGCTCCTTATTGTTTGAAAATATTAGATTGGGCAAGATCACCTTGAGGTTAAAATACTTTTTATATAATGGTAGATCTGAATTTGCATCCCCGGAATTTAAGTAGACTCGGTTTGAAAGATCGCGAATTTTTCATTTAAATTTACATAATGTTATGAAAAAAATCCCATCAAATACTGTGAAGTCTGTCTTTGCGAATAATATAGACGGATTTTTTCTGTAACCCCGGAATAAAACCTGAGCGGACAGAATAGAAAATCTTCAAAGGCCATAAAAATATAGAAGATCAAGGTGAATTTCAAGGCCAGTCCGCTTGGACAGACTTTAGCAAATTTCAATAATTTTCTGAGTGAGTTTTTAATGGCCGCATTTGATAGCATTCGTCTTTTTTTACTTTTCGGATTTTGCATAATTTTAAATGGCCACGCGCGATCTTACGGAAATTTTCACAAAGTCTTGTTATTTTGTCCGCCTTGCTTCCAAAATAAATGGCGGCGGTACTTTTCGCTTACCAAATTTTTTGTTCGTGAACAAAAGATTCCCACGCCAAAATTAATACACGTGTTTTTGAAAACGACTATAGATAATCTTTGTTCAAAAACTTCAATATAAAAACTTAAAATGAGCGAACTTTATTTGCTGTCATCTTTTATAATATCTGATTCATGAAAGTTGCGAAAAAATAAATATAAAAATTACATTGTATTAATTTCTTAAAATGTTAAGATATGATCGAGACTGAAAATTTACCATACCATGATGATGGTGAACGACTTTATTATAATACTGGAAATAAAATAAATGTAGAAAAGAGGACCAGGACCTGTATGGCAGGGGCCGCTTGCGAGCAACTAGTAGATGTTCCTGAAGACTCGCTTCAAGGTCGTTTTCGATATTTCAAAAAAAGAACCCCGGAACCCGAGTTCAAAAATCTTCAGACGCCAGAGTTCAAAGACTATAAAAACTATGATGAAGATTTTAAATCTGATTTGATCGACTTGTCGAATGCGAAGTTGTTACAGACAGATTCTGGATTTTTGGTCTGTAAGAATATTTTCACGAAAAGTGCTCTAGGTAAATATATTCGGAATTGTAAAGAAAATTAATGTAAAATTAAGTTTGTCTGGCTAGAAAAATAGAAAGTTGAATTATGAGTTCATATTTGTGCAATCTGTTGGATAATATGAGTATAAAAAAAGCTGAACTTTAGTTTTAACTATTACTGTCGAATTTGGCTATGAGGACATCGTATAAATGGACAAAACGACAAATAATTAAAAGTTGTTTAGTTAACTAACATGTTAAAATATGTTTCAAAGAAGATTTCGTATCTAAAATCGACTTTGTGAAATGTCTACTTTGGCGGGATTTTATTTACATCGCAAACCCGAAATGTACTATCAATCCGTTTTATATTCTCAAAAAAACGGTCAAAGACTGGAAAAAAGTTCGCGGTAATTTTTTGGCATCTAGAAAAAATATGCTTCGGATTTTCATTTCGACGACATAAAAAAACAACGAAAAACTGTAATTTACCCCTTAGAGGTGTCATATGTAGGATGCGCAGCGGCAAAATTTCTAACTTTTGAACGGTTGCTGTTAAAGAAAAACGAAAAAAAATCTTGGGCAGAATTCAAAATGAAATTTTTTTTTCAAAAACCTATTTTTTACCGGTTAAAATACCGTTATTTTGTTTAAATTGGAGCTGGTGAGGTGGCGTTTGCTGGCGTTTTTTGTTTTTTCCTGTTCTCCTGAAAATTTGACACATTTAGGCAAAAAAATTGGACACATTTAGCCAAAAAATTGGACCTGGGAGGAGCTGGGAAAAGTTTTTTAGAAAAAAATTAGTGTCCGAGATTGCATAAATTTCCTAAAAATGTTTTTCACAAATTTTTTTTAATTTAGAAATTTTTTTTGTGGCGACGGCTCTACTTCTGAAAAACCAGTCAAATGGAATTTTGTATGCAAAAAATCGAAGTTAGTGCTCTAAATGGGCGTTTTTAGAAGTCATTTTCTGACCACTAGATGGCCAAAAAAAAATTCTGCCCAACGAATTTGTATCAACTACTGTAGTTTTACCGCTGCGCACCCTAGTCATATGACATAAATTTTGCTGCCAAACATTTTGTCTTGAAAACTACTCACGTAGGTCAACTTTAAAATTTGAAATAAGGTGTTATATGACAGAAAATATGTTTCAATTCATCTGCACCCGCCTAAATTATTTTAGACTCATTTTAGATATCTACCGTGCCGTGGGTGACCCAATAATGTCCTTTTTGGAAGCAGTTTTTGTGGAAAATCATAACATGTATCCAAGAAATCCCAGTTGCTGGCAAACTTAATTTGGGCCCTTATGGTTCATTCACTGTTTATAATTTGCATTTCAAAAAGTAATCAATCATTTTTAGATCAGTTGGCTTTCGAAGCGTTCTATGAATATACTACCGAAGCTTATGCTCGTAATAATCTAGTGAATATAAACCGAACACTCGTTGACAAATTGGCCACTTGGAAACTTGACCAAAATCTAGAACTAAAAAAGCACCCAATGAAAGAGCTCCGTTGGGTGACTCTCGGGCGCCACCACAATTGGCTCCAAACGACACCTGGTGACAAAGAGACAGCTGGAAACATGCCTTTGCTATTATGTAGACTTGGAGAAGAACTTGGAAAACTTTTAAATTTCAGAAGTCCATTTTTAACAGAGGCGTCGATTATTAATTTTTACCCTGCGAATACGTCTACAATTGGCATTCATAGAGATGATTCAGGTAAAAATCATTTTTAACTCTGAAGCGCATCTATTTATTAAGGGCTGGTGGTTCTTTTTTGACATTTTCCTGATAAAACATTAGGTAGTTTTTTTAGACGCGAAATATTTGATTTTTTACCATTTTGTCATTATGAAAAATCGTAAGAAAACTTAATCTTTGGAATTTTATTTTTAAGTCATTAATGACTAAAGTCTTAGAATTTCTTCTTGTTTTTTTTAGACGCGACAGATTTGACTTTTCACCCCAGACGAACTGTATGAAATATCAAAACGTTTTTTTGCATTCAACTAGAAACTAAAAAAGCTTAGGCCAAAAATTTTTTTTTTAACTTCTGAAATTTTTATCCAAAATTTTTCAAAATTCGAGATTTTCAAATGACCAAAGAGAGAATAGCCGCGTTCAAAACCACATAGGTGCCAGTCACCACAAATTCGAATCCTGGGCATCCCCTGCCACTACACCATTGGCATCGAAAACTGTATAACGAACTCGGTTAACAATTCGAAACCGTCGCAGTTTGTGGTGTCAGAATGTCACGAATACAACAGTGGCACGAGAACTGGGGGTTGCGCAATTGTAGTAAATTATGAACTGGGCGATGTGATTCCGCGCAGGTACCTTTGGTCAGCGTTTTCAAGGCACGAGATAAAAGAACTGATAAAATTGTAGGCTGAAAAAAGTGCGATTGGATAAGGAACGCGAGGGATTCCCAGTTACAGACTGTGAGGGAAATTCAGATTTTAAGATCAGCTGGTATATCATGAAAAATATAGATCAAATAAGAAGAATTGTACCTGATAAACTTGAAATGTTACAGATTATAAAAATGGAAGGTAAGAGCGTTATGAATTTATAGTGCGATATGATATGAATGCAAAATGGTTCTCAGTAAGTTTATTTTAAATTTTCGATTTTTTGAGGCATTTACAACGTAACTCAACTTTGAGTTAATCGATCTAAGCGGACAAAATGTGGATTTTGAAACGCTTGGTTCCGTTATACCGAATTTACTGAGGGTAACTTTTTTTTGATGGAACCCTCTGAAAACCAAATGGTCTTAAGAGAATCGCGGGAACGGTTTTTGTATCGATAGCCAAGAAAATTTAACTGTCGAATAATTTTTTTCATTATGACTCTAGCCGTTGCCCGGTAATCAAGAAAAAACCGTAACTTACAAAATTTTTTGAGGGATAAAAAGTCTTTTTACTCAACCAGAGGTGGCGGGTGTCAAAACAAAATTGCCAAAAAGTTTCAGTGTGTCCTAAAAAAAAAGTTACCTGAGTAGGTTTGGTATTAAGGGTGCACCCTTTCCGTAAACGATTACAAGTAAACTATAGAAGATATAAAGAAACGGGTTTTCGCATTACTAACAACTAAACAAAGATACTTACAAAAATTTTTTCTCGTCCTTTCTCATCCGGTTAACCGAAATTACTTATAGGCCATTTTTAGTACTAAAATGGAGATTTTTTCTGAAATACCTTTTTTCTTTCAGGAATTACACTGAAATACAGTCAAGTACAAAATATCTTCGACAGTGAATCAATACTATTATAAACATCATAACATACAATGCTTCAGATGATTCCAGGATAAAAAATAGTTCGGCATCCTCGAGATTTGACCCATAATAGATAGGAAGTGTATTTTCAGCATATTTCTAGCTAAATGTAATGATATTTTAAGGGCGCTTTTATTTGGTTTTTGATTATATGGACCACGATTCGATGGTCGTTTTGAATCTGGTCCTCGTCACTCTCAACGAGGACACATAAAGCTATTTAAGTACAGCTTAATGGACGGATTGCACTACGGCCACAAGAAAAATTTTACATCGCGATTAGAAATTTCAAATTATTTACTCAATCAGCACGGCAAATAAAACTGGCCGATTTTGGACTTGCTCAACTGTACGATCCCAGGATCAGCGGTCCGTAACAATCGGTCATCTACGTTGTGACCGATCCCCGAGAGCGTATTATTACGGCGGAAGAAACGGTAAACCTCTGTTGGACATTGGAGTTGTGGCTGTGTTTTGGGCTGATGCTTTTTTACCCAAAAAGACCTTTTAATTTTCAGGCTGAACAGGGAGGCCCCTGCAGCTGGAAGCAATTTCTCGAGTGTGGGCGAGCCCCTAGCACTAGCATTATGGCCAGAGGTTTATTGAGCTGACGATTTCTTCATTACACTCTGAAACAAAGAAAAACTACCGACGCGATCAGGAAGAATACGCTACCCTGCGCCTAAAGCCCTAGATTTACTCGACGAAATGCTTCACACCTTGATCCCAAAACGACGGATACGGCCGAAATTCTCTCATGCGACTCGGCTCAAGGGCTTTAACAAAGCTCCGTAAGCCCCGACTTACCAAAACATCAGGAGAATTGCCACGAAATGTGGACGCAAGGAAAAAGGAGGCGCGGCGGAGCGGACATGCGCAAAACCCACAATACAATCCAGCAAACAATTCCGCGCCAATCAGCAGCAAGGAAATAATGAGCAAGAAAATAATGAGTACCCAATGTAAAAAAGTTTCTAGAAAAACTCCTACGATGACTGTAGCGCAATAAGCGGCAGATTTCAGGGTCCCCAGCTACGAACAATAGAGGTCACCGCCGAATTTGCTAATATTAAAGTCACCGATATTTCCAATCTTATATTGGTAGGAATTTTATTATTATGTAAAACGTTTGCAATATTTTTTGGTACAATAAATCCAAATGTAGTTTCAATATAAGTTTCAAAGCAAAAACTTCTGATTATCTATTTAATAAAAAAAATACTGGAGAGTGCCTTGATAGGTTGTGAGTTTTAGAAATTTAGGGACCGGTGGATCTCATTTCTTTAGATACATCACAGTCAGTGAGATAATGCGGAACTGGTACCTAGTATACGATCATGTCTGAATTTTAGGGCCGATAAAAACTTCAAAAGCTACGTGAAAGTGTTGCACAACCTTTTTTTCGATTCAGATTTTTTACCTGGAATTTTTTTTAGCAAAAAACGGTAATTGTTGATAAAGTCCGTAAAAACGTCTCTGCAGTATCATGTGATACGATATCACGAAGTTTAAAAAGTATATTATGACCAATAAATTTCAAAATATCGTAGTTTCCAGTTCCGCAACTATCAACTTTCTCATTTTGTCCTTTTGAGCCGGACATTTAAAAATAAAGAGCTAAGGTAGCTGTTTTTAAAAAGGACACAAAAGAACATTATTTTTACGAGTAAAAGCAAGACCATGTTTCATAACCTCGACATATTTCTTTGTTTCCTTTCAAAAAACAGCCACTAAAGCGCGTTGACGCTAACTATAGAAACACTCCGATAAATTTCTCAGAATGTATAACCAGCAAAAAAGTTATTCACTGATGAGAAAAATCAGGCTTGAGAAAGAGCATTCTGGCATTTAGCATACATTGACGTCGATTAAACCCTCAATTAAATTTCTTGCAGATTATAAGCATTTTAAACCGCACAACCCTTTTCAACGGGCAATCCGACAACAGAGAGTCATTGTAAATTTCGGTATTCTTCAAATAAGGTCAAATGACTTAAACGGACAGGCAATCGATGAGAAACCTGCCCGTTTGAAATCACTTTCTGGTATTTTTTTTACGAATCAGAGTTTCTGCATTTCCCAATGTTGGTCTTTTGGTCATCTGCTAAATAATAGGTGCGGTATACCGCGGTATTTCGTGGTCGAAGAAGTTCTCAAAATCGAAGATTCTCAGACAAAAAATATCTTTTTTTTGCGATAATTCAAATTTGCGTTTTAATAACGCAGTCTTGAAACCCAAAAAATTTCATGCGAAAAGATACCCCTGCATCCTAAATATATATTAAATACGTATATCGATTCGGCAAGCGAGATCATTAAAATAAAGCAAATTTTTATACGTAGCCAATGAACAATATTTTTTAGCTGTGTTCTCGATTGGCTCTAGAAGCAAATATTATTTTAATGACTTCGACCCTTATTTAAGCTTTTTAAATAAACAAAAAAATACGGGCCTCAGGTACTTTAGTGATAATGTTTTAAAACATCGAGATGTGACATTCATTGTAAATGGAGGTCTGTTTAGTTTAACGAAAAGTCTGGAATAAAGTGCAATGATTTCCGAGATGTGATAATAACCCCAATATTTCGCGCTTTAAACGAATTCGTGCTTTTATTTTGGTACGAATTACACGATGTTAATTTCGCAATTAAAAAATCTTATGCTTGAGATTTGTTTTCAAGATTTCGAAATATTGAAAAGTTCTCAAGGGTTTCTCGAAAATATTTGTAATTTACGAAAATAAAATTGGGTGGAATAAGGTATGAACGGAAAAAATATATTTCTTAAAAATTCCTGATTTATTCAAAATGCTAGCTCGTGAAAAATAATTACTTTCAGTCAAAAAAATTTTGGAGAAGAATCTCTCTGAATTGCTTGAAAAGACTAAGTAGAAATCTACTTTTTAAAATTGTCTAACAATAATCTGAAATTTTTTTATTTATTCAACAAAATTTCAAGCCTAAGGTGGTTTTTTGATAGAACAATTTCAAAACCGGATTTTCATTTTTAATTAAAAGCAATTGCTAAAAAAATTTTCAAGAAGGTTTTCGCACTTTTTCTTAAGAGTATATATTCTCCGGGCTACAATTTAAATAATTCAAGGAATGATAAAAAAAGTTTTTTCATTCTACCTAAGTTATTATCAAGAAAAAGTTTATATTTGTACTTAAGTTTATATTTTAAGGACAACCGTCCAAGATCAAGGGTTTTATCGCGAAATGGTACTGCCATTCTGCAAGTCCGCCCAGAAATGCAGACTAGAGTATGACTGCGGAGGTAATTTGGGCATAAATAGTATGTTTATCAGTCCTAGCTATGTGTGGTTTTTCGCCCATCGTATGGGCCATAGCTAATCCAAGGCCAAGTTATTGACGAAACATTCGATTCTCACCCAACTGTAAATTTTTTTCTCGATTTAATTGCTTGCTATATGATCAAGTGATTACGAAAAGGTGGCAAAATAATTTAATTTTGGAGTACTTCAGGAATCAATAATTGTCAAATTCGAATAAGTCTTTTTTAACCGAAGTATAAAAAAAATATTTGGCAAAAGTTCTCCCTGCTCCTTGAAAATGTGTGTTTTTCGAACTGTATTCAAGCTTAGTTGATTTGAATAGGGTATTTTGCCTGGAAAATTCGAAAACAACAAAAAAGTCATTTTCACGGTTTCCCGCAGTCAAATTTCTTGTCAAAATTGTTCCAAAGTTTTAGTTATTTTCACTTTATTAATTTACAGACGTTTTGACTGAGAATTTGGTAAAAATGAAGAAGAGGAAAGTTAGAAATGATTTAGACCGACGCTTTTGCGTCGCACCTATTATTTGTACATCCTAGCAAAATTCGTTCGCGATTTTTGTTTTTCAGATGAATCATAAGAAACATGTTAATTTGCAAAGCGTTGAAACGAAACAATAAAAATATAAAAACGAAGCATCTAGTAATTATTGTTTCCTTATTTATAAGTCACATTTTCAATCTGTTGGCTCCTTGATTGTTTGAAATATTAGAATTGAGGGCAAGGATCACCTTGAGGTTAAAATACTTTTTATATAATGGTAAGAATTGATTTGCATCCCCGGAATTTAAGTAATCGGTTTGAAAGATCGCTGAATTTTCATTTAAATTTACCATAAGATGTTAGAAAAAAATCCATCAAATACTGTGACGTCTGTCTTTGCGAATAATGATAGACGGATTTTTTCGGTAACCTCCCGGAATAAAAACCTGAGCGGACAGAGATAGAAAATCTTCAAAGGCCATGAAAAATATAAGAGAGATCTAAGGTGAATTTCAAGGCCAGTCCCGCTTGGACAGACTTTAGCAAATTTCAATAATTTCTGAGATGAGTTTTTAATGGCCGCATTTGATAGCATTTCGGTCTTTTTTTACTGTTTTTCGCTTCGCATAATTTTAGAATGGCCAACGCGCGATCTTTATCGGGAAATTTTCAAAGCAAAGTCTTGTTATTTTTGTCCGCCTTGCTTCCAAATAAATGGCGCGGGTACTTTTGCGCTTCACCAATTTTGTTCGTCGACAAAAGAGTTCCGACCAAAATTAATACCGTGTTTTGAAACGACTATAGAATAATCTTTGTTATCAAAACTCAATATAAAAACTTAAAAATGAGCGAACTTTATTTGCTGTCAATCTTTTATAAATATCTGATTCATGAAAGGTGCGAAATAAATAAGATATAAACATTACATTGTATTAATTTTCTTAAAAGTTAAGATATGATCGAGACTGAAAATTTACCATAGCATGATGATGTGAACGACTTTTATTAAAACTGGAAATAAAATAAATGTAGAAAAGAGCCAGGACCTGTATGCATGGGCCGCTGCGAGCAAGACTAGTAGATGTTCCTCGAAGAACTCGCTTCAAGGTCGTTTTCGATATTTCAAAAAAAGAACCTCCGGAACCGGAGTTCAAAAATCTTCAGACGCGCAGAGTTCAAAGACTAATAAAAACTATGATGAGATTTTAAATCTGAATTTGATCGACTTGCGAATGCGAAAGTTGTTAACAGACAGATTCTGGATTTTTGGGTCTGTAAGAATATTTTCACGAAAAGTGCTCTAGGTCAATATACTTCGGAATTGGTAAAAAGACAATTAATGTTAAAGATTTATAGTTTGTGGTCTGCAGAAAAATAGAAATTTGAATATGAGTTCATATTTGGTGCACTCTGTTGGATAATATGAGTAAAAAAAGCTGAAAACTTTAGTTTTACACTATTACTGTCGAATTGGCATGAGGACATGTATAAAATGGAACAAAACGACAATAATTAAAAGTTGTTTAGTTTAACTAACAGTTAAAATATGTTTCAAAGTAAATTTCGTATCTAAAATCGATCTTTGTGAATGTTACTTTGGCGGGATTTAATTACATCAGCAAACGCGAAATGTACTATCAATCCGTTTTAATATTCTCGAAAACGGTCAAAGAACTGGGGAAAAAGTTCGAGGTATTTTTGGCATTAGAAAAAATATGCTTCGGATTTCATTTCGACGAACATACAAATAAAACAACGAAAAACTGTATTTACCTTAGAGGTGTCATTATGTAGGATGCGAGCGGGCAAAATTTCTAACTTTTGAATGGTTTGCTGTTAAAGAAAAACGAAAAAAAATCTGTGCAGAATTCAAAATGAAATTTTTTTTTTCAAAACCTAATTTTTAACCGTTAAATACAGTTATTTGTTTATTAAGTTGGAGGCTGGATGAGGTGGCGTTTGCTGGCGTTTTTTTTGTTTTTTTCTCGTTTCTCTGAAAATTTGACACATTTAGGCAAAAAATTGGACACATTTAGCCAAAAATGACCTGGGAAGAGCTGGGAAAAGTTTTAAGAAAAAAATTAGTGTCCGAGATTGCCATAAATTTTCTCTAAAATGTTTTTCACAAATTTTTTTTAATTTAGAAATTTTTTTAGTGGCGACGGCTTACTTTCTGAAAAACAGTCAAATGGAATTTTGTATGCAAAAAAATCGAAGTTAGTGCTCTAAATGGGCGTTTTTAGAAGTCCATTTTCTGACCACTAGATGGCCAAAAAAATAATTCTGCGCAACGAATTTGCGTATCAACTACTGTAGTTTTTAAGTCCGCTGCGCACCCTAGTCATATGACCATAAATTTGCTGCAACATTTTTGTCTTGAAACTACTCACGTAGGTCAACTTTAAAATTTAAAATAAGGTGTTATATGAACAGAAAATATGTTTCAATTCATCTGCACCCGCCTAAATTATTTTAGACTCATTTCTAGATATCTACCGTCCGTGGGTGACCCTAATGCTCCTTTTTGGAAGCAATTTTGTGGAAAATCATAACATGTGTATCCAAGAAATCCAGTTGCCTGGCAAAACTTAATTTGGCCTTATGGTTCATTCACTGTTTATAATTTGCATTTCAAAAGTAATCAATCATTTTTAGATAGTTGCTTTCGAAGCGTTCTGAATATACTACCGAAGCTTAAGCTCGTAATAATCTAGTGAATATAAACCGAACACTCGTTGACACAATTGGGCCACTTGGAACTTGACCAAAATCAGAACTAAAAAGCACCCAATGAAAGAGCTCCGTTGGTGACTCTCGGGCGCCACCAAATTGGCTTCCAAACGACACCTGGTGACAAAGAGAGCTGGAAAACATGCTTTGCTATTATGTAGACTTGGAGAAGAACTTGGAAAACTTTAAATTTCAGAAGTCTCATTTTTAACAGAGGCGTCGATTATTAATTTTTACCTGCGAATAACGTCTACAATTGGCATTCATAAGAGAGGATTCAGGTAAAAATCATTTTTAACTCTGAAGCGCATCTATTTATTAAGGGCTGGTGGTTCTTTTTGACATTTTCTGAAAACATTAGGTAGCTTTTTTTAAGAGAACCCCACCTAGCTCAGTCATTTTACTCGAAGACATACCAGATATGAACACGGTTTTTCTGTTATGTGTAGCCAAGTAAATTATGTGGAGCTAAAATTTTTTGTTTTTATTATGGTTAACCGGTAATTGAATGTCGCAAAACCCGGTTAACATTTTTTTTCGAGATAATCAAGCAATATTAATATTGAAAGATACCATTAGCGGGTAGTTTTTCCAAAAGAAACTTTTTGGCATTAAATTATTTTGACATGTGACCACCTGAAAGGGTGGTCAAATACAACTTTTTAGGTATACGACTGAAAAACAGAAATTGTTTATGTGAGATAATCTACTTTTCGGGGTCGTTTTTCAAGAGAAAATTTTTGGCATTAATTATTTGACATGTGACACCTTGACAAGGGTGTCAAATTAACTTTTTAGGTATCGGCTGAAAAACAGAAAATGTTTATGTGAGTAATACATTCGGGTCGTTTTTCAAGAGAAAATTTTTGGCATTATTATTTGGACATGCGACACCTCAAAGGGTGTCAATGACCTTTTTTTTGGTAAGACTGAAAACAGAAATGTTTATGTGAGATAATCACATTTCGGGTCGTTTTTTCAAGAGAGTAGTTTCTTTAGATGCGAAAGTATTTGATTTTTTACCATTTTGTCATTAAAAAAATCGTAAAGAAAACTTAAATCTTTGGAATTTATTTTTAAGTTCATTAATGACTAAAGTCTAGAATTTTCTTCTGTTTTCTTTTAGACGCGACAATTTTGACTTTTCCACCCAGACGACTGTATGAATTCAAAACGTTTTTTTGCATTCAACTAGAAACTAAAAAAGCTAGGCAAATTTTTTTTTAACTTCTGAAATTTTTATCCAAAATTTTTCAATTCGAGGATTTCAAATGACCATCAAAACCCAAATATGGGTATCATTAACGAAACTAGAAAAAAACTAATGGCTGGAAAATAGAATTCCAAAAATTAAGTTTTCTTACGATTTTTCATAATGACAAAATGCGTAAAAGTCAATCTGTCGCTCTAAAAAAAAACTAAGGTAGTTTTTTAATAAAGAGGCACCCTTTCATGGCGACATACGGAAAAACCATAAGAAGATATCGAGAAATTCGTTTTTTTGTACATTCAACTGCCAACTAAAAAAGCTCAATGGAGAAATTTTCTTTTATTATCGGACAACCGTTCACGGTAACCAAGATCTATATATAAGCATTTTCGGTATAATTTTGAGAAAAAAAAATCGAATCTCGTTTTTTTCTTCCGGAATTCATCAAAATTATAGTTCAAGCAGTTAATTGTAGATATCGTGATAT
>SCLH01000651.1:56281-68797 GCA_004367855.1 Oikopleura vanhoeffeni | reverse complement strand
ATAACCAATAGGGTATCATACAAACTAGAAAAAATTCTAAGACTAATGGCCTGAAAAAAATTCAAGAAAATTAAGTTTTTTAACGCTTTTCATAATGACAAAATGGTACAAGATACAGTCAATTCTCTCTGTCGCGTCTAAAAAAAAACTTAACCGTGTGAGCAACAACACTATATATAGGTTGACTGCATATTTAAAATCATCTAAAATATGCAGAAAAACATCGTGAATTGTCTCCTTCCGAATATCATATATAAAGAATTTTGCAAGGATTAAAAAAAGTGACCTATTTTTTTGGGAATTTTTGTTCAAATTTTTACGGAGAGGTTGTTTTTTGAGATTTTTTCCAATCTTTACCTGCTAATAAAATTGAAATGCGACTATTGCGTCATTAAATTTGAAAATAGCCAGTTTGTTAGGAAAGATGTTTTGTCGCATGGGTTGACACTCAAAACAAAGATTATTGGTATACAGGAAAGATTTTTGTTTTTCAAAAGTGATTATTTCAAGAATTTCATTTTAATATTATTCACGAAAATTTTAATTATTTGAAAAAATTAATTCGCAACATTAAATATTGTCCACAGAGTCAAGTTTGATTAGCTATACGATCGACCCAAATAATATATAGAAGTGTAACTTATCTGCTTTTATTAGGGAAAATAACATTTTTTATGAAAAATGTGATTTTTTCATCAAATTTTAAACCTATTTAGAAATAATTTTTGATGAATTATATATGAAATCAAATATAAAAACACGAATGACCATAGGTCAGAGCCTTGTGCATAGCATTCCAATAGCAAACATATATTTGTGAACACCACTGTTGAGCCTTGTATCACTGATATGCTGTACCTTGCTTCTTATCAGTAATTATTCTAGAAACTAAAAACTACAAACTTCTAGAATTTCAAATGTCGGATGTCAAAAATATATGTTGAAATCTTCTTATGAAAAAAAAATGAAACCTAAACTACCTTGGGCTTTCGTAATAGCGCGTTGAACAGTCACTAATAAGGTATCGGTGCCTTGGCCGGAACTTTTTTTCTGTGCTCACGCGGGTTAAGGGAGTTTTTTTAAAGGAGGCCACCCTTTCATGGCGATATACGGAAAAACCATAAGAAGATATCGAGAAATCGTTTTTTTTTGGTACATCAACTGCTCACGTAAAAAAGCTCAATGGAAGAAATTTTCTCTTTTTTATCGGACAACCGTTCACGGTAACTCAGAGATCTATATATAAGCATTTTCGGTATAAATTTTGAGAAAAAAAAATCGAATCTCGTTTTTTCTTCCGGAATTCATAAAATTATAGTTCAAGCAGTTAATTGTGTAGATAATGCGTGATATAAGAAGCGAAAAAGCATAGAAATCAATTTCCGGTGATTTTCAAAACGAAATTTCTGGGCAACCGAGATAATTTTTTGGTAGGTTCGATCTCGGTGGGCCAGACAATTTTTTTTCTTAAAAATCAGCCGGAAAATTGATTTTCTATCTTTTTCGTTCGTTATTCATCGACTTATCTACACATTAACTGCATGAATATGATCTCGGTTGTATGCCGGTGTCCGATAAAAAAGGAAGAATCTTCTCCATGTGAGTTTTAAGTTGCAGTTGAATCAAAAACACATTTCCGATAATCTTCTAGGTTTTTCCCGTAATCGTCAATGAGAAGGTGGCCTCATGTTAAAAAAACTACTCTAAGGCTAAAGCGAACAGGGCGTTTTTTGATAACATTTGGATCAGCGCAATTGTGTAGGCAGTTGTCTATGTAGACAAAAAAAAATGATTCGACGCTCTTACAATACAGCTACTAGATACGTTCACGAGGCGACGCGCTTCAAAAAAATGTTCAAAAAAGACTCTTCTTATATGAATTTAACCTTGGGTTCGAAAAAAAAATCTTGGAAGGCACACAAAGCTCATCTGAGGTTCAACTTGAGCGCTTTTGTGTGATAACCAGGACATCGGATTTATCTCATTTTAATTTTATATAAGCAGAAGCAAAAGTTTCAGAATAATTAATCAGAATAATAAAATAACTTTTCAAGGGTACGTAATAAGTCAACGAGGAAATGACGTTTTAGCCTTTGGTTCTCAAAGTCTTGAATTTTTCCATTTTCTCATTTTTCAGGAAATCAGATTCGCGTAAAAAAAAACAAGAGTTCTAGCAAACATGTAAAGTTCATTATTAATTGGTGAATGAACAGATTCCCCAAAAGAACATTACTAAATACTGATCTCCTAGAAATTTCTGGCAGTTTTGACAGATTAAAGAATTATGCGATCAAGTTTTTTGGAGAAAATTGCCAAAAATCAGAAAATAATTTGAGACCGGATATCGAAAAGAACGTTTTTAGTTAGGTAGTTTTTTTTTTATAGGTGGGACAGATTTCACGTTTCACGCGAACGTTATGAGTATTCCAAAAGTTTTTGAATTCATAAAACTAAAAAAGCTCTGCCAAATTTTTTTTTTAATTTTCGAAAAAGATTTTCCAAATTTTGTTAATAATTGAGATTATAAATAACCGGAATTGACCAATATGGGTATCATAACGAACTAGAAGAAATTCTGAGACTATGGCTGAAAAATAAAATTCGCCAAAATTAAGTTTTTCACGATTTTTCGTAATCACAATGGAAAAGTGAATCTGTCGCACCTCGAAGGAAAAACTACCTTAGATTTTTTAACTTCTGAGCAGACTCTATTTAGGTATTTGCTATTGTATTTTTAGAGCGCTAATTCTCCCTCTTGGAGACGTTTTAACTTTTCAAACTCAATGAGCAGCTTAATTGGCGAACTTTAGAGCGTTTTTTGTAATTTAGTGATATTATTTTACGATATGAAAAACAATCTTTAAACACATAGAAAATCTATCTCGTCTAGGTTAAATTTTCAAATTGTCAAATGTTTGAAATCTAGCCCAAACAGGAGGATTGAGATCGTTTTTAGCGGGTAATTTTTGATGTTTTCATCAGTTAATGTCCCGAAACTAAATTAGAAAAAAGGTTCTGCAATGGATGTTGTTTTGACAGTTTTGATGCTGACCCAAAATTAAAATATGTATTGCCAGTTTTCGAGCTATCTCACCGAGATAAACACCTTCTAAAAAAGGAACACATTTAAAAGATTTTAATTTTTTGAAATGTTCACAGTAAATTTAAGATATCAGTTGCCAATTATGAAAATATCGCTTGGTTCCGGGCATTGTTTTTACTGGGTCAATGGCGAACGCGATGGACCCGCTCCGAGTAATTCTAGAACATGGCGATTTGTGCATTCTGATGGCCAAGATTGATCTGCTCAAGGCCGTGCACGTGTGATGGATTTTAATCTGATAATGTTGATATACACCTAGGTCGGCGACAAGCCCTTGAAAATTACTTATCGCAATCGTGTGGGGCGGAATAAAATAGGTTTGCGTCAAGGTTCACAAAAACTATTAAAAGTTTTTGCGGCTAATGAGATTTCTCAGATGAACGCAAATGGTGAAGTGGAGAAGTGAAATTAATGAAAAAGAATTTGAAAAAAGGAAAATCAATTAAGAGAGCGCGATTTAGGTATTTTAAACAGAAGAAAATTATAAATTTTAGGTTCTATGAAAATGAACTGAGAAATAGATTTTGATTGGCAAATTCAAACTGGTAATTTTCTTAAAATCAAAGCGAAATTTACAGATTCAAATGGTTCTGATTTTAAGCTAGAAATTTGCTTAACGTAGGGGATTTTATATATATTATATACATTGTACATTAAAGGGGCTCGGTGCATTTGCAGAATACGGATATGGGCTCTTGATGAAAAACTCTTTACAGGGTTTTATTTATTCTTCTCATATACCACAAAAGTAATGTTTCATACTCCAGAACATTTTTGGTACTCACAGATTTTTCGAGTTCTTGTTTTAAGAAAATTTTGAGTTCAAATTAAACTTTCGAATTCGCAAATTATGAGAAAATTTGAAAACACTTCGAAGCATTATAAAAAAATGCCTTATTTTTGTTACAATATTTTTTTACGCATTGTTTTAATCAATGAAAAGACTCTTCAAAATTGGCCATTTGAACTTTTCGCGTAGGTGGAATATTTTTATATGCTTTTTTTAGGTGATTTGCATTTTGAAAATTATAATGACATTTTTTGGTCAATCTCAGGTCGAAAATCTATTTGAAGTAAGTGGACGGCTTTTGACTTCAGAGCCACCAGGAGTAATTTTTTTGTGGTACGATTCCTGGGGAATGGGCATCAGAAGTCGAATTTATTTTTTGGAGGTACGCCAGAAAGGTTTTCAGAGGTCATAACTTGGGGGGTCGGGTTTCAACCTTCCCCGGCCGGTATACGGAAATACCGGTTTAAAACGTAATATAGCGTTTCTCTGAATCTAAGGTATGAGAGTGATTGTTAAACACTATTTGCTCTAAAATTTTCAGGAGAATTTTTTGGGGTAATTCTTTGTAATATGACACAATGGGGTCAATGACAAAATTGCTATGTGGTCATCTACACATCATATAAAATAATTTCAGGAGAATCCGAAAATAAAAAAATTATTTTTTTCGATGTAATGATGATCCTAATGAGCAAAACACTCTTTTATATTTTAGGGCTGGCGGTAAGTATCTCATGAATGAGTCGTCGAAAAATCTTCATTTTAGCACCATTCCTGCAGCAATTAGCTTAAAGATTTATTTCGAGTCAAATTTTGTAATATGACACAATGTGGGTCAATGACAAAATTGACCGCTATGGGGTAATTGCACCCATCATATGTGAGAAATTCAACGCGAATCTGAAAATAT
This sequence comes from Oikopleura vanhoeffeni, assembly GCA_004367855.1. Lineage (NCBI taxonomy): Eukaryota > Metazoa > Chordata > Appendicularia > Copelata > Oikopleuridae > Oikopleura > Oikopleura vanhoeffeni. The sequence continues at coordinate 63,994 of SCLH01000651.1, read as the reverse complement.
AAAAATCATTTTTATTCATGTATATGACCCCTATGACCCAACAAATCTTAAAGATTTTTAGGGCGTGACGGTGAGTAATTTCATTAACGAGTAAGTCCCAAACTCCTTAAGTGCTATTAGCATGAAATTTTATAAAGATTTCCGGGTCAAGTGTTGTAATATACACCAATGGGGTCAACTGAACAAAATTGCTGCAATGGATTATCTTGCCTAACTATAGCGAAGGAAAGTCGCTTTATTTGATAAAATTTAAATTAAGTTTGGTGATATCACGCCATTCAAATATATAAAAAATATATTTTCAATTTTGATCATCAAATATCGTAATCAAAAAAATAAAATTTTGCTACTACAACGTTTTTTGACAATATTTGAACTCACCGGGATGACTATCTTTTCCAATTAAAGTTACCTTTGGGTCGGCCATTCCATATTGTGTAAACTTGCACGAAAAATTCAAAGTTAAGAATATAAAGTTTTAAAAACTCGATTAAAATTTATTCATCGAAAGTTTTAAAACAATTGCTTCTTTTCAAGTCATGCTCTAAGTGACGCAATATTGTATCATCTGAAATATTTACGTAGAGACAGCTTCAAATATAAAATGAGTGTTTTGGTCTAGGGATCATATATCATCGGAAAAAAAGAATTTTATATTTAGGATTCGCCGTAAATTTCTTTCATATGATGTTAGAAGTGATCCGATAGAGTCATTTTGTATTTGACCATGGTGTTCATATTCAAATGAACATCGATAGAAATCTTCACCGAAAAGTTCAGCGGATGATGCTAAAATGAACTATCTCGAATAGCATGTCATGAGAACTGATACCGTAAAGCCGCTATAATCTAAAGATGTTGTTTGGTCATGTAGGGGTCAACTTCATCGGGAAAAATATTTTATATTTCGATTCGCATCCGAATTTCTCCACATGATAGGTTAAGAATGACCCATAGGTCAATTTTGTCATTTGCCCCATTGGGTCATATTCAAATTTTGACAGCCCCAAAACAATTCTCCTGAAAATTTAAGAGCAAATATGGTAAAATCATTCTCAATGCATTAAGATTTTCGAGAAGGCTATTTACGTTTTAACGTTATTTCCGGTTAGGAAAAGCCCGGGTTGGCGAAGTTGAACCGAGCCACCAAGTTTTACTTGAAACTTGCTGGGTATCAAAAAAACTGATCGCTTTGTAATTATATCTGCCGACCTGTTTGCATTTTTTCTTATTTGTTGATTTTTTTTTTTTTCTGTTTGGTTATCTCTTTTACAAAAAATAGTACTTCGGGCTGTTGCTAGCATAGAAATCAATTTTCCGGCTGATTTTAAGAAAACGAATTTCTGGGCCAACCGAGATAATTTTTTGGTAGGTTCGAATCTCGGTGGGCCCAGAAATTTTTTTTCTTAAAATCAGCCGGAAAATTGATTTCTATGCTTTTTCGTTCTTATGTCACGATTATCTACACATTAACTGCTTGAATAGATCTCCGGTTACCGGTTGTCCGATAAAAAAGGAAGAATTTCTCCATTGAGCTTTTTTAGTTGGCAGTTGAATGCAAAAAAACATTTCTCGATATCTTCTAGGGTTTTCCCGTAATCGTCATGAGAAAGGTGGCCTCCTTTAAAAAAACTACCTTAAGGCTAAAGCGAACCAGGGCGTTTTTTGATAACATTTGGATCAGCCAATTTGTAGGGCCAGTGTCTATGTAGACAAACAAATATTCCGACGCTCTTTCAATACACTACTAGATACGTTCACGAGGCGACCGCTTCAAAATAATGTCTCAAAAAAATCTCCTTCTTTATATTGAATTAACCCTTGGACGTTCGAAAAAAAAATCTTTGGAGGCACAAAGCCTCATTTGAGGTTCAACTTTGAGCGCTTATAGTGTGATAACCAGACATGGGATTTATCTTATTTTAAATTTTTATATAAGCAGAGGCCAAAGTTTCAGAATGATAATCAGATAACTAAATAAACTTTTCAGAGGGTACGTAAATAACAAGATAACTGACGTTGTTTTAGCCTTTTTCTCAAAAGTTCTTGACATTTTCCATTTTCCTCTATTTTTCAGAAGATGCACTCGGCGTAAAAAAACAAGAGTTCTAGCACACAGTAAAGTCATTTATTATTTAGAATGACAGATTCTCCAAAGACTGCTCTAAAAACTGATCTCCTTCAGACATTTCTGCAGTGATTGAAAGATTACAAGATTAGCGATCAAAGGTTTTTTCTGGGAACAATTGCCACAAAAGTCAGAAAAAATAACTTTTTGAACGAGTCAATCGAAAATAATTTTACCAGTTAGGTACGTTTTTTTTAGAGGTGCGACAGATTTCACTTTCACCACAGACCGAACGTATGAGATCATCAAAAAACTTTTTTTGAAATTCAACTGAAACTAAAGAAAGCTCATGGGCCAAAAATTTTTTTTTATATTTTTCGGAAAAAATTATTGCCAAAATTTTTTTAAAATTCGTGATTTTCAAAATACCGCAAAATGACCCCAATTATGGTCATACAAAACTAGCGCAATCTAGACTAAATTCTGAAGACTAAGATGCCCTGAAAAATAAGTTGTAATTAATTTCTCTCACGATTTTTCGCTAATGACAAATAGTGTAAAAAGTTAAAATCTGTCGCACCTAGAAGAAAAACACTACCTTTGATTTTTTTAACTTCTTGGAGCAAAGCTCGATTTTAGGTATTTTGCTAATTGATATTTGTTAGAGCGTAATTCTCCCCTTTGGAGACGTTTTAAGCTTTGCAAAGACTCAAATGAGATTTTTGGACGTCCAAGGGTTAACCTGACAATTCACCATAACATGAACAGCTAGGCGGAACAGTTGGCGGAACTTTTAGGAGCGTTTTTGTAATTTAGTGATATTTTTTACGATATGCAAAAAAACAATCTTTAAAAACAACATCAGAAAATCTATCTCGTCCTAGGTTAAATTTTCAAATTCGCTCAAATTGTTGCAAAATCTAGCCCAAAACGAGAAGGATTGGAGCATCGTTTTTTACGGGTAATTTTTGATGTTTTCATCAGTTAATGTCCCGAAAAACTAAATTAGAAAAAACGGCTCTGCATTGCGATGTTGTTTTGACAGTTTTATGCTGACCCAAAATTTAAAAAATATCGTATGTGCCAGTTTCGAGCTATCTCACCGAGATAAAATACCCTTCTAAAAAACGAACCACATTTATTTTTAATTTTTTTTTGAAAATGTTCACAGTAAATTTAAGATTATCAAGTTGCCCCCATTATGACAATATCGCTTGGATGTCCGGGCATGTTTTTACTGGGTCATGGCGAACGCGATGGACCTTGCTCCGAAGTAATTCTAGAACATGGCGATTTGTGCATTCTTGATGGCCAAGATCGATCTGCGTTTCATGCCGTGCCACGTGTGATGGATTTTAAATCTGATAATGTTGATAATATCCCACCTAGTCTGGCAGACAAGCCCCTCGAAAATTACTTATCGCAATCGCGGATAAATATAAGTTTGCGTCAAATTACAAAAAACTATTAAAATTTTTTGCGGCTAAAATGGATTTCTTCAGAATGAAACGAAAATGTGAAGTGGGAGAAAGTGAAATTAATGAAAAGAATTTGAAAAATGAAAATTCAATCAGAGAGCGATTTAGGTATTTTAAACAGAAGAAAATTATACCAAATTTTAATTCTATGAAAAATGAACTGGAGAAAATAGATTTTGACTTGCAAATCCAAAACTGTAATTTTCTTAAAAAATCAAACGAAATTTACAGACTTCAAAGTGGTCTGATTTTAGCTAGAAATTGCTTAACTAAGGGATTTATATATATTATTATTATACATTGTACATTAAAGGGCCTCGGTGCATTTTGACAGATACGGATATGGGCTCTTGATGAAAAACTCTTTACAGGGTTTATATATTCTTCTCAATATACCACCAAAGTAATGTTTCATACTCCAGACATCTTTTGTAACTACAGAATTTTCGAGTTATTGCTCTTTAAGAAAATTTTGAGTTCGAATTAAACTTTTCGAATTCGACAAATTATGAGAAATTTTTGAAAACACTTCCGAACATTATAAAAAAATGCCTTATTTTTGTTCAAATTTTTTTTACAGTATTTGTTTTAAATCTATGAAAAAACTCTTCAAAATGGCCACTTTAACTTTTCGCGTAGGTGACCAAATATTTTTTATATGCTTTTTTTTAGGTTGATTTGCATTTGCTATTTGAAAAATCATATGACATTTTTTTGGTATTTTCGGTCGAAACTATTTGGAAGTATATTGAAAATTTTCCTCATTTCTTGTTCAAAATTTTTCAAAATAATTTTAACTTTCACTATACAGGTTGAATTTAATTTATTGTCGGTGTTTCACGCATCACAAAAACGAGCAGTCACGTGACCAAAGGCGTTAAACACGTTAATTCAACCTGTATTTAAATATGTCTTCATTTTGTTTCTTCGCTCTTGTTTATACTCTGAATCATACTTTTTGAAACAAAACTACGGTTCGGTAGAAATCCATCAAAGTCCTCTTTTATCCAGAATTAAAAAAAATGTATTTCACCGAAACTTGCCAAATTGGTAAGCCAACCTGTCCACCATTTTAAATTTATTTCATTTAACTTGAGTATATTTCTTTCGATGCGCTAAAATTTCGGTTTTTTCGTCTTACTGTAATTTAGACACCTTCGATAGCAAACGCGCGTTTTTTGGAATTTTTTTTTTTTAAAATACGATTTATAAAGTAAAAATAATCAATCTGAAGAAATTAAGATTATACAAAGTAAGCTGAAAAAGTGGCAACTTGTGTTAAAAAACTTTTTTATCCAAAATTTTTGAAGTGGCAAAAAGTTTCCGATCAAGACAAAAAAAATATGTGCAAATCTGTCAAAATGCACCAGGCGCCTTAATAAATTTCCAGATAATGAAAATAGTCTATTTGCCGAAGATCTAACATTAGGCTCTACCACTTCTGAAAATTTTCGAATCGGATGAGCCGTTTTCAGAACATTCGACCCGACTGGATTGGTCACTAAATAAGTATCCCGCCTTACAAAAATGACTTTTGAATATCCAAATTTTCCTCCTACGCATTTTTTGAAGATTATCAAAAATCATATTTAGTTTTTTTAGAAAGTCATTTCAATTCCTATTACTGTGTCAAATAACTCAAAATATACTTTAAACCAATTAGTTTTCAATAAATGTGCTATAAAACGTTATAAATCCCTACCAAAGAGAGGAATTTATCGAAAATCTTGCAAGTTGTGCATTGAATCAATTTCCGTTATTGCCCGACGCCAAGACTAATGTATCAAAATTAGGAACCAAAGTTGAAGAAATACTTTCTCAGTTTGATTCAAAATCCATTTTATCAAAATCGATTCTTCGGGATTTGAGGCAGGGATCGGAATTGTCGCAAATTTTGGTATGCCTAGGGTCTGTTTTTAGATACCTCACATAAGTGAGATAGTACGGAACAAAAGACTCCTTTGAAATTTTATGTGATAATTTAACTTATTTAACTACGTGACACTGTAGAGCCAGTTTTTTCGATTTTTTACCAGGATTTTTTTATTGGCGACAAACCGATAATTTTTGGTAAATGTACGGTAAAAGCGGAAATTGAAAAAACTGGCTAAACAGTGTCACGTAGTTTTAAAAGTGATATTATGGCCCAAAATTCAACAAAGATCGTGTGTTCCAGTTCCGAACTATGTCATCAACAAATGTGAGGTAACTTGAAAGCAGACCCTAGTACCTCGTCCGTATTACGAATGTACGGTGTTTGTATTTTTAACTTAGTAACTTTTTTTTTAGAACACCCAGCTGAGGTTTTGACACTCTCATTTAAGAACGGAACAAGATATTCACAAACTGTCTTTTGCATCCAACAGATAATGAAAAACTCCAAGATCAAACTTTTTTGATTTTCCGACGGATGTCCGGTTATACCGGTAAAAGTTTAAAAAGTCAATTCTGAGAACATCGCACATTCTTCAAAGCCAATTTTTTGGCATCTGGCACAAGTTTTCGTCGGAAATTTTTTGGCCAAAATCTGTTTGTCATATGAAGCCGCCAAATGGTCAAATTACGGTCGGACTGCGCTAACTCTATTCTTCAAGAAAAAATGAAAAAAAAATATTTAAAAAAAAGAGTATGCACTAACCAAGATTCGAACTCTACCGATTTTTTGAAAGGTAACTGTTTTTCTAACAGAGATATCACCAAACGTTTTTTTGCATCTGGTACCTGACTAAAGTTCACACAACAGAACATTTTTGTGTTTTCCCAGTCAACCGGTAATTGACCTTTGAAATCACCGAAGTTTTTCAGGCAAAACACTAAAATTTTCCGAAAATAATCTTTTTCATGATTTTATTTACTGGAAATTTGTTCTTTGCGCGCCTCTGTTAATAAATAATCGCCCATCGACGAATTAGTATCAATTATACAAAGAATTCAATTAAAAAAGTCAAAAAAAAAATTGCGCAAATATTCGAACCTTTGAACTTGTGGATAAGAACGACCATTACCGTATTAAATTTGATCGGGAATACGATGCTTAAAACCCTTGGGTGATATCTTGTATGGGCTTCGAGCAATGATCATAACGCGACTGGGTTCCTTTAAAAACAGTGACCATCGCCCAAATTTACTTTGAAGAATTTACTTCTGTTCTTTAGAAGTTTTTCGAAATCAAAAATTTAAACAAAAACATTTTTGTCCAAAAAACGATCCCTAATTTGAGGTGGACGACGCTTGGGTACCACCATGATTGGGACAATCGACAATACGCAAAGGAATCGAAAGAACATGGGAAAATGCCAGATATATTGATAGATATCGGGAAAGAAATATCAGAGGCTTTCGAGCTTAAATCTACATTTAACTCTGAGGCGTCTATTTGTAATTATTATCCGGCGAATGTTGGGACAATTGGGATTCATAGAGACGATTCAGGTAAATCAGCCAGGAGCATTTCTGAAGCGATTTTATACAGATTTTTTGTTAAAGACAATTTGGACAAAATACGAGGACAATCAAGACGAGTTCAGTGTCTCCAAGGGGAGAGCAAAAAATGTTGTTAAAATTTTTTAGTCAAAGATTTCAAAATCAAAAAACATAATAGCGAAATATTTATGATAAAACATTTGCAAAAAAAGGTCTTCATATTTTTTAAGCCAAGTTGTCACTACTAAAGTGGTGTCCGCAAAAAAGGTTTGCTAAAAATTTATCAGACTAATTTCGCCAAAAAAATGATTGGACGTAGTCTGGCGACTCTTCGTTGCGTGGTCCTCTCACTAGAGTGCGCCAAAGTGATAAATTTCCTTATTTCAGAATACTGTAACCATCCAATTATATCGATAAGTCTTGGTCTGCCCGCCGTCTTTTTATTAGGCAAAGGTGATCGAAACGAAGTCTGTCACGAAATTCTGCTTGGACATGGCGACATTTTAATTATGGACCAATCAGATCGCGAGGCACTTCATGCTGTTCCCAGAGTACTTGACCTAGAAATGGCCTTGAAACAAAATAAAGAGTATTTGTCTTTGCTCCAAGTGGAGGATAAAAAGTCTTTTAATTATCTGAAACAAGCGCGCCTTAACATTAATATCCGTCAAGTGTCCTATCTCCCGCTGTGATTAATTTCGTATTCTTTTAGAATGGCAGATTCCGATAAGCAGGAAGCTGATT
>SCLH01000651.1:43220-56267 GCA_004367855.1 Oikopleura vanhoeffeni | reverse complement strand
ATCTATTTTTAAGCTGCCAAAAATGCACCGGAGACTATGGAGAGCGCTACAATGGAGATGAAACAGGAATATATTAACCAACAAATTCAAGAATTCAAACAGAAAATGGCAGGACCAGGCGGTATGAGTAATAAAGACTGGGCGTTTTGGAACACACAGCCAGTGCCAAAATTTGATGAGGTATAAAATAAAGTATTTATATGGGTTAGCAGGGGCGAGAACGTTTTAAGAAGGTTATTTTAGCTCGGAACTGGCACTTACGATCTCTTTTTAATTTTTGGACACTAGAGCCGTTATTTCGATTTCCGGTTATCATATATCAGTACCGATTTCACCGAAATAAAATATCTTTTAAAAAACGAACCCAGGAGAGATTTATCAGCGCATTTTTCAGTCCAAAAGATGGAAATTTTTTTGAGAAAAATTTAATTTCTTTATCGTTTATCATGTCACTAAAATTTTCATTATATTCAAGTTATTTTTTTTATAACAGACATCATTTTCAGAGTCAAGTTAAAAATCATAATTTTCAGAAAGAATATTTTTGGAAAACCCAGCCAGTACCTCAGTTTACAGAAATTGATGTGGTAATAACAGGAAAACTAATCCAGATAACTTAAAATAGACAAAAAAACATCAGAAAATTCAATTGTCGACCGCGTGTACTTTTGTTTCAGAATATCTATTTTTGATTTATTAATCTTTCATCTAAGAAACCCTTTATTTAACCTTCAATTGAATTAATTATATTTTATTATATTTATAATATACAACTTACAATAATTTTTTTTTTTGTGTTTTTTTTCGAGATAAATAATTACCATTTCAAATATATTCAATTTTTGACTAGTTTCGGTTTTATTACCATTATCAGAATGCACAGAAATATGGAAAACTTTTCAACAAAAACTTTTCGCAAAGTAATTTCGCTAAATATAGTGACAACGGGCTGCAAGTATTTTGCGAAATTNGGTATCACCTGATACAAATTAACATAATTTGCTGCAGCAATATGCTTCGTATGCTTTGAATTTGCCTGCATTTTGTACCTATACCTTATATTGTGGCTAGTGCTATGGTTAACTGATCCTTTTCGGGTTCGACGTCACTTGAACATCAGGCTGAAGTACTGGAACTTTAATTATCTGAAATTAAATGACTGATAAGCGCCACAGCTTTAAGTCGGTCGAAAAAAATACTTTTTTACTTACTTGGTATGGAAGAGTACTAGTATTAAACATGAACGATGCCTCGGCTATTACTACAGATTTTGATTAATTTATACTGACAATTTCAAAAACATTCCCTGAACCCGTTCTTCTTCTTCAATTTCATTCGTCCTGATATTCCAATTCTGTCCTGTATCCATGGTTCTCCTAAAATGCCTTTCGTCCTAAACTCATTCTGTTCTAAAATTTGACACTTTTGCTAAGGCAATTGAAAAGTCTTTTTACTAGGACAGATTGCTTAGGACAATTTGAAATTTTATTATAAGGACGATTGCTAAGACAATTTAAATTTTTTCTTAGGACAGATTGCTAGGACAATCTTGAATTTTTACTAAGGTAGTCTTTTTTTTTTAGGTCACCCCCCTTGGTCCCCATTCCATTTTTAACAAAGCAAGATATATTCAAAACGGATTGTGCATCCACAGCAGAAAAAATGAGCGACCAAAATTTGAATTTTTACCGGACATCCGGTAATACCGGAATCGGACCGGTGAAAATTTAAAATGACGATTCTGAGAAACTCTGCCTACGTAAATTTCATATTTCCGACTCCTAGTACAATTTTTGACGACAATTTTTTTGGCAACCATTTTTTTTCATCATGATCCTTCTAAGGGGTCCAAATACAGGTTTCTTGTACTTTTAATTCAAGGTCTTATCGTACATAAATATACTCTCTAGCACAGTTTCAAGGAAAAATATTTTGGCAAGAATATTTTTGTCACATGACACCACTAAGGGGGTCAAATTTACAGTTTTTGTTACTTTAAAACTCAAGGCTTATCTACATGATAAAATACGCACTAGCACCAGTTTTCAGAGAAAATATTTTGGCAATATATTTTTTGTCACAATGGACACCCACAAGGGGGTCTTATTACAGTTTTTAATATTGGTTAGATTCGAAGACCTACAACCTGAAATATACACACATTGGACAGTTTTTCGAGCAGAAAAATTTGAAATTATATTTATGTACCTGACACCTTCAAGGGAGTCAAATTACAATTTTTAATGTATTTTAGCGCGGAGATCAATCAACCTGGAAATTATACATTACCTAAAACAGTTTTTCAGAGAAGATTTTGTGGGTTATATTTTTGCCCACATGACACTCTCAAGGCGATCAATCACAGTTTTCACTGGATTTTTTTTAATTTTATGACTTATATTCAAGGTGCGCTGGCAAATTTGTCCGCTAATTTTTAATTATCAGGTCTTCGAAACTGTTGACCTGGCGATTTTTACGCTCAAAACCCCCTTCTCGAATTCGAAAGCGGTCGTCTCCTGACGGCCCCACTTCAGCCGCAAGGTCCGAGTGTGGGACTGTGGACTAAATTATTTTTAAATTATTTCAGGCACTCATCATAATCGATTCCAAACTCATTATTTTCCTTTTCTAACAAAAATTGTTTCTTCTTTATCAATTGTTGATATCTACTCAATAAATCTTTTTGGAGTTATTCATCATAATTTTTGTTTGCATGATTGCTTCAGCAGCTGGCGAATAACTTTCCCAAAGAGGCTGAATTTATTGTCAAAAATTGATTACTTTTATTTAACATAATTATTTTTTTTCTTTACTTCTTTCAACAATTAAAAAAATCAGGGCTGTACAAATCGTCCAATAAATTTCCAAGTCGATGCCTATCAAAAAAGGTCTCCTCAGGTTGTATATATAAAAACTTAAATTTTGATCCCATTTAGGGTGTGTGTGACAAAGTAATTGCCAAAATATTTCCTCTGGAAAAACTGCCTAGTGAGTTCTTTTCATGTACGATAAGTCCTTGAGTTAAAATCACAAAACTGTAATTTGACACCCCCTTGTGGTGTCTATGTGACAAAAATATATATTGCCAAATATTTCTCTGAAAAAGTGCTAGTGCGTATTTTATCATGTACCGATTAAGGACCTTGATAGTTAAAGTAACAAAAAAACCTGTATTTGACCCCCTGGGGGGTGTCATTGTTTTTTTTTTTATGACAAATATTATTGAAACAAAATTATTTTTCTTAGAAAACTGTGCTAGGGTTTTACTTTTGATGTACGATAAGACCTTGGAATTAAAAGTAACAAAAACCTGTTTTATTTGACCCCTGTAGAAGGGGTCTATGGGACAAAAAAGTTTGCCAAAAAAGTTCCGTCAAATTTGTACTAGGAGTCGAAATAGTGATTTACGCTATGGGGCGTTTCTCAGAATCGTCATTTTAATTTCCGGTCGATATCCCGGTTATTACCGGATGTTCCGGTTTAAAAACTTCAAAATATTGGGTCGCTTTCATTTTTTCTTGGGTTGGATGCACAAATCCGTTTTTGAATTATCTTGCTTTGTTAAAAAAATGGCATGTGGACAAAGGGTGGGGTGACCTAAAAAAGCTACCCTAGGACAAATTGAAAATTGTTTTATCAGGACAGATTGCTAAGGAAATTTGAAATTTTTACTAAGGACGATTGCTAAGACAATTTGAAAAATGTTTCTAAGGACAGATAAAATTTTTTTACTAAGGACAGATTTCTAGGACAATTTGAAGTTTACCTAAAATTTAACTGAATTATATACGATTTGATAAAATATTTGAGACCTTTTTTTTTTTTTTTTTTTTTTTTTTTTTTTGCTCTTCACCTGAAATTTTCTGAATATATTTACGATATTTGATGAAAATATGAAGACCTTTTGTTTTTTTTTTTTTTGCTCTTCACCCAAAAAATTTACGAAAAAGAGGTGTTTTATAGAAAAATTTTATGGGGGGGGGAAAAAAATTTTTTACCCTTTTTTGGAGTATTTTTTCCCCCCAAAATTTTGGGTCCCTTAATAGAGGGACGGCCAAAATCCAAAGCGTAGGTTTTGGCCATATTTCCCCAAATTGTCCTTATTAGAGGCGTGTCCTTATAGACAGAATCCAGTACCGTTTTTTGAAATATATGTACATTTATTGAAGAAAGTATTGAATTTACACGAAATAATACAGATACTGTGGCAGTAGGTTACTGTGCAGAAATACAGATATAAATCAGAGAATTTAACCTTATTTTACAAACTTAAACTTATTTACAGGGGGGGGGCAATATTTGCCGAAAGTTTTTTGGCAAAAAATTCGAGCATAATGCAAATTCGGCAATATGGGCACCCCCTTTTGTACTGGGCCTATATAACAGGGAATTATTTTAGCAAAAATTGTGATTTTGCGTAGGTTAATCGCAATAAGGGTCGGCAATATTGCCCCCCCCTGTTATTTGAGAGTATTGAATTTTTTAAAATTTTCGATTTTTTTATTTAAATTTCAAAAATTTTTTGAAAGAAAACTGGCAGTTAATTGAAAATTACTTTCTTCTTTTGAATTTTGTCAGGAATGAATTCGAATTTTTCCAGTTTTTCCCAGACTTTTTGCTGGATTTCATCTTCTCGGTCGTTGCTGATGGAGCTGATTTTTATGAAATCAGCGATTTTTTTGTTAAAATCAAATGCAGCAATAATGGCAGCTGCAGGCCGTTTCGTCTTTCAATTCCATTTGGATTATGTTCGTCCTAAGGCCTTCGGACAGGCGGCAATATTGACTAAAATGATTAATAGATAATGTCGTCAAGGCCATTCGGACAAGGACAGCATATTGACTAAAAATGCATATGGATAATGTGTCCAAGCCATTCGGAAAGGACGCAATATTGGACTAAAAATGATTGAATGATAATGTTGTCCAGGCCATTCGGAATTTTCTTTAGAACGTCCCTTAAGGCGTCTATTGAGGGCATTGGCGGATTTTTTGCCTGCGGCGCCCCGTCCTTTTAGAGCCATGGTTGCAGCTTTCTGTATTTAGGCCGTGCTAACGGCCGTCGTTTAAAGTTTTTGTGCTGCTAACCCAAGTTTGCATTTTGGACAAAGGCTCTTAAAAAATATTTAGGCCAAATATTTTTTTGCTTGGATTTGTGTTTACTGCGATAACCACAAAAACGCCAAAATTGATCTAAAATGTTTCTCCATAAATTTCTACCTATTTTTTATCCATAGTTCCAGCCAATTCGTTTCGATTTTTGATATGAACCACGCAGTCATTGGCACCATTTGGACTATGATTGAAAATGCAACAATTTTTTGCATGAACCAATAGTCTCCATTTCATCTTTTGAGGTTTGTCATATCTCTTCGCCTTGCGATAAATTGACTCAGTTCTGTTACTTTTCCTTGGGTCTCACATAAACATTGAAAATAGCTGTTCAGTCATAACGAACCTGGTTAAATACTGGTTTGCGAATTGTTAATCTTTTGAAACTGGCACAGACGTGATATTATCGAAACATTTCAGAAGAGGTAAAAGAAGTATCTTTTTTGGGTCATAAATACATTGAAGTTATAAAACTAAATAAAATAAAATATTGCTTGTAAAATGATCGATACAAAAAACACTGTATAAAAAATAGTTAATATTGTGGACTTTTTTCACCTACCTTTTTTCCCCCTATTCATAAATAACCATATGGAAGGCATACTAACGCTATCTCACTTGCCTCACGCTTTGGCGCGTCACCCCACTTATTAAGGTGTTAGAAGAGTAATCTGAAATAATGCTTCAGAACAACGATAGGTTTATCTAAAGGGTTCCTTTTTTAGCCCCAATGCCATATTACAACCCAAGATATTTCAAGCGGTTTCTGCATCCAACAGCGCCTCCGCCAAGAAAAACTCAAGAGCGTAATTTTTTTGATTTTACCAGAAGTCTTTTTTCGCTAATTACCGGAAATCAACGGAAAAATTTTAAATGTCGATTCTGTTCAATCCAGACTAAATACACAGAAACGAAGAAATAAAAAAATCTAAAAAAAAAATATTCGACTACATTATTATAGGTCATTATTGTCAAATTGTTCGTCAAATTATTTCCCTACACAATTATTACAGTGTGTTTGTCCTAACTTTACGAGGCCATATTTCGAAAATGGCAAAATTCTGTCGTTTTGTCCATTATATACGATGTCTTTATGCCGAAACAACAGTTATACAACCAATTTTAATGTCGTTTTTTCTGAAGATAATAATTACCATTTCAAATAATCAATTTTGACTTAGTTTCGTTTTATACATTACAAAAGAAATAGTCGAAAACTCTTCAACATAAACTTTTTCGCAAATATACCACTAACGGCTGCAAGTATTTGCGAAACTTAAAAGTCAAAGTAACGCATATATGAATTTTAAATTCCGCTAATAGCCCCAAAACAGTATAAAATCTCGAGTGCTTCTGTGCGAAATTTACCGTCAAATAATCTGACCTCCAAATTAGAGCCCAATGGAAAACAGTAGAAAAGCCTTAGAAACTTGAAGAAATTTTTAAAGCTAACTCATATCCTAAACATATTGTCGATAAAAAAATAGAAGAAATTAAATTTTGGTACTAGCCCTAATAGAATTGCTCGGAAAGAGGAAGAAAACGACCCAGAAAAAGTGTTTTACTCTCTGAGTCTAACGTATACAAGTTTTAAATGTTCAAAAATTGCTAGCGAAATATACAGTATAATTAGAAAGTATACTCCAAAATTTAGATTAAATTTATGATTTAGGACTTTAACCCCTGAAAATATTATTTTACCTAGATTAAAACCAGAAAAACACAAATTGTTCACACCCAATGCTGTTTATAGATTTGTCTGCACCTGTGGTAAGTAATATATTGGCGAAACATCTAAAATATTTAAACCCGCATATTTCAACACAGGATCAGAAAAGATAGTTGGGTCTATAAACACACAACCGGTTGGGAAGAATTTCAAGCATCACTAATTTTAGCCTTCGGTAGCAAACCAAGCGCTGCTGAACGTCGTCTTCACATAATTGAGCATTTCGAGTTTATTAAAAAAATCTTTCGCGATATTACGAAAGTGTTACTTTTGAAGGACTTATGATAACCTTACAAAATCCTGATTTAATCAAAAATTTATTCATAGATCGGCCAATTATACAAAATTCCTCAGACGCATCGTCACCGAATCACGTTGACACTACAACGGGTGTTAATTCGCAAATAAGCAGCCGTTTCACTATATGTTGCGAAGATTACTTGCGAAAAGTTTTTGTTTATTTCTGTGAAGAGTTTCTATATTTCTGTGCATTCTGATAATGGTAATAAAACCGAAACTAGTCAAAAATTGAATATATTTGAAATAGTACAACCAATGTGCCAAAACTTTTTGCCGAATTTTCTTGTAATTTGACACCTCTCGGAAAGTCAAATAACAGTGTTCATCTTTTAAGCCAGAAAACCCGTTGAGCTGAAAATATACCTACCTGGGTAGTTTTTCAAGAGAAAATATCTGTCAATAAAATTTATGTCATATGACACCTCAAAAGCAGGACGAAAAGTTGTACTAGATGCCAAAATATCGAATTTAAGCTATGTGCAGTTCTCTCAGAATCCACATTTTAAATTTTTACCGGTTGATTTCCGCTATTACCAGACTTCCGGTAAACAATCCAAAAAATTTGGTCATTGAGTTTTTTTTTGGCTGTTGGATGCAGAAATCTGTTTGGGAATATCTTGGTTTGTAAAAAATGGCATGGGGGCTAAGGGTGGGGTAACCTAAAATAAAAGCTACCTTAGATATAAGGAGTCATTTGAATTTTGCCTGGAGTCAAATACGTATGTTTCATATATTAAATGAAAACAATTTTCCGAGTCTCAAAATTTTTAAATTGGAGTCGTATTTCAAAAATTTAATTCACCAAAGAAAATATAATCTAATACAATCTGAATTAATTTTAACAATAACCTTGAATCGATGCTACTAGCGGCTCTCCTGATCTTGGAGTTAACGTGTTTGATTTGACTCCCATGAGTACAATTGCTTCTGATCTGGCTTCGTTGGTTTGTGGTAAATGGATATTCATTTCATCGCCATCAAAATCGGCATTATAGGGGGCACAAACACACTCATTGAATCGTAAGGTTTTCCAAGGCATAACTTTAACTCTAAAAGTAAGATTAGTTTAAAAATTTTAAATAGCGATTGAGGAGAAGGCATAATTACAACTAAAAAAAATATTTTGGAGATTATTTTCAGATACTAATTTTTGTATTAATCTAAGGCCAAATTAAAAATGACTGTCATAGAGTTATATCACCGCCAAGTTATCTTGTCTTTATCTTCCAAATATACAAGACTGCTGCTTTAACTTTCTGACATTAATTTTGTTAATTTCATGAATATTTTCAGAGTCAAATAATAAAATCAATGACATTTATTAGAATTACTTGAAATTTTCACAATTAAAAAAAATCTGCATCCTATTATATCTGTCTAATTAAATAAGGCTTTAGGGGCATTTAAAATGCTCCAAATCCATTCGGGGTGTTAACAGAGTGTACTACCAAAAAAAGCTTCACAAAAAAATTTTCGAAATTTTTGCATTTTTTCGATTTTTTTTAAGTATTTTTTGAAAAATAAAGTTAAAACATAACGTTTGTTCAAATTTGACCACTAAAACTTCAAATCATCGTGTTGACGTAAGCCAACTTTCTCATCAGTGTTTCACTGGCTTTTTTTTGAGCCTACTTTCGAAAAAATCGAAGCACATTTTTTTTCGGAAATTTTTTCACGTGACCTTAAAAAATTNAATATGCGATAAACCACCGTTTTTTGGACTTTGTTCATCTGAAAATCTATCTCCTCCTAGGTTAAATTGCAAAATTCACTCAAATTTTGCAAAACGGTAGCTCGAAACAAATAGAAACTTCTGAGGAGCCGTTTTTTTTCAATTTTGACCCCAAACTCAAAATAAGAATTTTTCAAGGTCACGTGGAAAAATTTCCGAAAAAAAATGTGCTCAAAAATAGCTGGGGAAACACTGAAGAGAAAGTTAGCTTACGTCAACCCGATATTTTGAAGTTTTAGTGGTCAAATTGACACAAACGTTATTTTTCAACAAAATTTTGAGAAAAATATTTTTCTTAGTATACTTAGAAAAAATCGAACAAAGCAAAAATTTTGAAATTTTTTTTGTTGTCATTGAGGTTGTTTTATGCGGTCAAAACATGAACAATTGATTTGGTGTTGTTATGACATAATAACTGCAGAAAATGTAGGAGCCGGGATACCCTTAAATGACGTATTTCTGAAAATTTCTCAAATTTTGCTCTCTAGTCCCTTGTCGGCATTTTTAAAAATTTTAAAAGTCATTTTTGACCTCCTCATTCTTTTCGCTCCAAAATTACTAAAGAACACGATGGAACTACTCAAAATTCCCCAGTTGTAGTTGTTTCTCTCGGCCCTATTCCAAGCGCGTTAAGCACGCTACACACATTGATTTGAAAAGATAAAATGAGAATACCATATGAATGAAAATTTGTGACAAAACAAAAAAAAGAAAGATGTTTTGAGCGCACCTTAAGGGGGTAATTGCGCACTGCTGATTTGTACATTTTTCTCGGTGAAATCTGACTGACCCAGCAGTTCAATGAAGAAAAAACTCGTGAAAATGCCTAATTTGTAGATCTAAAAAAAAAAAAATCTGATCCTTAATCTTCTTTGCGAAAAAGGTACATCACAAATTATTTTGACCAGTTAACAAAAACGTACCAATAAGGTACACGTATCGTAACAAGGTGACATTTTTCAAAAACTCAAAATCTATCTCCTTCCAGACGGTAAATGATCAAATTGGAGCTCAAATTTCCACAGAATCAGTAACGGTAGTAATATACATTTTTCATCGAGAGCTTTTTTTTTTGATCCGTGGCAACTGAACAAGTTCTAGAACGCCAAGATAACCGACGATTTCACAATTTCAGAACCGTTCAAACTCTAATCTCTCTCGTCCGAGGATATGGTTTGCAAAATAGCTCAAGATTTTTATAAGTAATTCCTCAAAATAATTTAAAGAGATGATCGAGAGGCTTTTTGCAATTTCGAGGCTAGAACTCGAAAATATGATTTTTTGGTCTTTTCCGAAAAATTCCAGAAAAAAAAAGTGCTTCGAAGTTTTTTCCGAAAGTGGCCCTCAAAAAAAAGCCAGTGGAAAACTGATGAGAAAGTGGCTTACGTCGAAGTCGATATAATTTGAAGTTTGTGTCAGAATTTGAGCAAACGTTATTTTTTAGAACTTCATCTTGTTCAAGAAAATAACTTAAAAAAAAGAAAAAAAATTCCGACAAAAAAAAAAGATGCGGAAATTCAAATTTTTTTTTTTTTGAATGATGTGGGTTCTGGTTAGTACACTTAATTATCACACCCTCAACCCCGTATCAGATTGGAAAGCATTTTTAAATGCTCTAAAGGCCTTTATTAAGATCAGAGTCGCATACCGCCCTTAAACAGCGCCACCGAGTGCTTGAGTCAAGAATTTTTTGACCAAAATTTCAAGCGTCAAAACTACCCTAGATCCGAAATTTTTCAGTTTCGTAGGAGTTACCTTTTTATTGGTGCTCAATTTTTTCTGGGAGGCTAAATAATAACCAGATTCCGAGTTTTTTATTGTATAACTCCCCCGAAATTGTTCTGTATATCAAGTTCAATTTTAATATTTAATATGCGGCTGTTCCGATTTTTACTAGAGCAAATTTGTCTGTGTGCGTCTAAGCGGACGTTTTGAAAATTTTTCAAAAGACTCCGCTTAGACAAATACGACAGTAATTATTATATAATTTATATTCCCTTTAGATTCATTTGAGTTAATTTCGATTACAGCCAAATAAATCTAAAGGGAATATATTGTTTAAATAAATTAAATTAATGTTTTCTAAGATGAAGGATTCATAAATCAGAAAACAATTTTCTGAAATGAAAGTTGAGGCGAAATAATATCCGTAAAAATCTTATTTTGTATAAACTAAGATCTAAAGACATATAAATTATATCTTATATGATATAATGATTCATCGTGAATCACAATGATTTTCACGAATATTATTTTTTGACGTTGATAAGATGATTTTCACATCAAATTTCATTCCAGAATATATATTTTCAAATTTATATTTTAGGAAATTACCGATTCTGACATTGGGCCAATCGAGAATGCAAGAGATAATGTCAGAACTGAAGGATATTCTCTGCCTAAAGGATTCGAATGGGACACAGTCGATGTAAGTTAACCTTGAAAATGATTGAAACACAGAAAATTCTTGAACCTTATTATTTTTGAAAAATAATATAAAAAATGTGGTTTGGCTTTAATGTCTATATCGAAGATTATGCCCAAGCCTGGAATTTTTGCAAATTACTATATTTTTTGCCTTTATTTGCAAAATTTCCAGGCATAGGCATAATCTTCGATATACAGTCCTCACGCCCCTTAGGGTACAGTTAACTTGTACAAATACTAACCTAAAAAGGTTCACCAGTAAGGCAAAATCCCAATAATTTTGTTTAGAAAGCCACATTGTAGGATCAATTGCTTTATTTTGTAGTAAAATTCGAATTAAGTTGAAAAAGTTTGGTCTTTTATAACTTATAAATTATAACACAAATCAGTTTATGTCATTTTCTTCTAAACATAAACTTCTAATTGAAAGTAAACTTTAATTAGAAATTAGTTATTTTTTGATATTTTAAAAGCCTTAATAATTCACATCAATAAAAAGATGTATAAATAAAAGTTGTGAAAGTTTTCTGGAAATTTGCCGTTTGGCGCTCTCATAAATACTCCCAATAAATTGTTTTCCGAGAAAAAAAAATAATATCACACGAGAATATTTTAATAGAGGAGAAGATCAAAAACACCTCCAAAAACTTGTATCAGCCAGGGACTTTGTACACGTCGAGGGTGTTTTTTTTTCAATTTGGGGTTAATATTAGTACAGTATATTATCACCCAAACTATCACCAAAACCCAGACAGTTTCCTTCGATAACCGGATGCCGTAGCTTTTTCCTTGAGTGTTTTTAATATACTATTTAAGATCACGAATAAAGATCATTTGATAGAATTGTACAATTTATTAAACGAAAACTACGTTGAAGACGATGATAATATGTTTCGATTTGATTACTCGCCCGGATTCCTCAAATGGGCCCTGACCCCTCCAGGTTATTATAAAGATTGGCTTTGTGCTGTTCGTGCTACCGCTTCTAGAAAACTCGTTGGGTTTATCAGTGCAATCCCAGCTGTTATTCAAGTTAAAAAAGTTCAGACTAAAATGGTTGAAATTAATTTCTTATGTGTTCATAAAAAACTCAGGTAATTTTCAATCATTTTTTCAAAATAACTACAGTAAAGTGTCTTTAGTAGGACGCGTCGTAAGCATTTTGAAAGTACTGTCACACAAAAAGTACTCTACTGTACTTTAAAAAAAATGTCATGGTATGATACGTTTGTTACATACGTATCGTACCATGGCGTATTTTTAAGGAACAGTAAAGTAATTTTCGTAGGACAGTACTTTTAAATTTCTGAGGACGCGTCCTACTAAAGACACTTCACTGTAATCTTTGTAATTTTTCTCATTTTCGCTTGTTTTGTGAAATAACAGTCGGTGAGGTTCCTTTTGAGTCCTAAATTAAGGAGGTAACCGACGGAGGTCTATAACTCGAAATCTACACATGATAGGAAGTTAATTTTTGCGGCATTCGAAATTTTGTTGTCGATTTCATTCCAGAAAAATAAAAAAAATCACTGTCGGACAAAAAATTTTTTCCGATATTTCGAATTCTCTCTAGTATTTAATGCTGTCATTTTTTGACTGCTGCATAAAAAACTATAATTTTTCGTGCATTGGGTAGGCAAGATTTCAAATTGTATGAAAAAAATATAAATTTTCGAAAAAAAATTCCTTAGATTCAGAAATTTGGGGTAACCGATGGAGGTCAATATCTCGAGATCTATACTGTATAG
>SCLH01000651.1:26571-39934 GCA_004367855.1 Oikopleura vanhoeffeni | reverse complement strand
TGAATAATGTCCATTTTTGAAAGTGTTTTTTCTCAGCGACTCTGAGAGATGGGCAACGGTTCTTGTACCGCAGAGAGCTTTTAATGGCCGCGAACGGGCTCCAACTTTTTTCCATTTTCTTGAATTCAATTATAAAAAATTTAAATTTATTTTTTTAGTATAAAATCATTTTATTAAAATGAATTTTTTTATAATTAAAAAAAGCTGGCTAAAACTTGGAGCCCGTTCGCGTCCCTTTCACAGCTATACTGTATCGGGGAAAATGATATTTTTGCTCGGGAGACCAAATATAACCCATATTATTTTATTTGACTCATATTTAAAAAAATGTTTACTTTTTTTCGAAACATATTTTTCAGAAATTTAATCTATCTCCCGTATATGACCTTGAAGACTTTGTCCATTGGTTTCTCCCCCGAGAAGGTGTTGTTACCACGTATGTCGTCGAATCTGACGATGGCGAAATAACTGATTTTGCTTCATTTTATTCCCTACCATCAACTATTGTTAACCACAAGACGCATAATAGTTTGTATGCTGCTTATTCATTCTACAATGTGTCTGATAGACTTACAGCACTTATGAAGGATATGCTTACGATTGCTAAGAGAAACAATTTTGATGTTATGAACGCACTAGACCTCATGGACAACTCTACATTCCTCACGGTAAGTTGGCCTTTTCGTTTATCTTTTATTTGTCGAAAAATAATCTTAGCAGTTATTCGTCGAAATTTCTAAATAAATTTTTATAATTTCATAAAAAGGATGTCCTAAAATATGCCTAAATATCCAAAATGTCACCCAGTAACTTGTCAAAGTTGACAATTTCAAAAAATCTGGAATTCATAATTTGAATTTTTAAAATTTTCTCTGGTCATACATCTTTTTTTGCTATTGTGAGGTGATACAAAACGAATCAGGGGTTTGTAGTGTTGTGCGGAGTGAGTACTCATTGGCCAGTTATACATAACACCTAGCTACGCTCACGCGAGAGAGAACGCTCAATGAATCATTTTCCCGATTTGTATTGTACACATTTTTCGAAAATTATTTTTGCAGATTTGAAATCCTCATAAAATTTTCATTTTTTATGTGACATGACCCAAATGAGTCATTTTTCAATTTGACTCCAAATGGGGTATTATTTCGAAATTTAACTCAGATAATATTCTCAAAAAAATTAAGTCTCCTCCAATAAAAATCGACTTCGTGGTTATAGTCTATAGACTACAACTATAGTATAGAACTTGCTTTAGGTTTCCGGTCACCGATAATTCTGGGTTGTAATCGGCTTCCTGTACTGGTTTAAAAATTTCAAACTGGTGAAAATAATAAGATTTTGTATGACTTTTCCAAAAACTCTGATTATTTGTACCGGTTTTTATGTTTGGTTTTTCTCATTTTTCCACTTTTGCCGAAACCAATGGAAAATTACATGTAGTATATTTTCATTTTAGGAGCTTAAATTTGGAGAAGGAGATGGAAATCTGAATTATTATCTCTACAACTGGAGATGTCCAAAATTGCCAAAAGAAGAGCTTGGATTAGTTTTACTTTAAAATTTACAAATGGCACCAAAAACTTGTATTCTCGTACCGGCAAAAACCCGATGCAACTGATTATTTACAATGTGTGTTTCCCATAGGAAATATAAATCAAATGTGAAAATTTTTGATGAAGTTTGCCTGAAAATTCACAACAAAATAATCTCTTTCTTTTAGCTTGTTCAAAACTCAGTCACTATGTATCGTAATTTAGGATAATTTTTGTTCTTCACAGTTTCTCCTTTGCAATTTGATTATTTATTTTCACATTTAAAACTATTTCAATCAATTTAATCAACGGCAACTCCCCCTAAATTATCTAGATTTTGGGGTATATGCTTTTATATTTATACATACTGGGGTTATCTCATGGACAGTTATTGCGGTGAAGGTATTTTTAGCATGGACATTTTTTCAATTTAAAAATTGCCACAAACAAAAAGTTATTTTGTATTTTTCATGCGATTTACAAAAAATTCCATGCCAAGGATACCACCGCCAGTTTTTGCTTCTAAATATAAACAGGAAATCAAAAATCGCGGTTTACTAGGAATAGCTATATCAATTACGGTTTACTGGTCATTTTTTGCCACTTATTTTAGCCAACATTTGTTTATATAATGATCGCTATGTGAAAACGCTATCTGCTGATTGACGTTCTTATATAGCCGTCAAGACTCAGCACAAATATTTAGAGAACAATTGAATTAAAAAAAACCAATGGTACGAATCAAAGACGCATTGTATTTCCAATGTCTTGAACAAAAACTCGATAAATTAAACAATTTCAAGCTAATCTCAGAAAAAAATTCGGGGACCCAAATTTTTTTCATTTTATGATTCACCACTAGATATTTGTGCTAGTTGAGGCTATCTACAAGAACTTAATGCGGATGACGTCGTTTTCAAAAGCCGAAATTATAATGAAAATTTTGGCTAAAAACGTGGCAAAGCAATGACCGAGGGGACTCCGTAATTGATATATTTGTTATTATCTTCTTATTATTATAAGTTTCAATAAATAATGCAATGTTTGTAAGCTATCCGCTGTAAATCATAGAAACTCTTATTTCTGTCTTAATTCCCTAGAAATAATCACCACCGTCAATTTCTATCCCTATCGATTTGATTCCGTTTTATTTGTATCACTGTTTAATATAACGAACAACCAGATCAAGATTTTTCGATGTTCACAAAAATAAATTTCTTTTTAGTTTTCAAGACTGGTCGGTACATCCGGTAAAATGAAATTCTTCTCCGAAAATTTTAGAAATTTCGTGCGATGAAAAAATTCTCAACAGGTGTCACTGGTCTGAAAGAAAAAGCGAAGCAAATCGGAGATATTTTCAAATCAGATGCAAAATCCAAATCTAGAAGAGTCACGCGAATGCGTGGGCTCAAGGTTTCCGGACCAGTACAACAGTCATCAGGTTTGAAACCCTCAAATCAATGTGAAATTATATGGATTAGAAAAACTTAATTTTCTGCGAAAAATGAATGTGTCAAATTCAATAAATCTTTATAAAAAAAATACGTTTTTTGGGGTCGAATTACAAATTTAAAATGATTTTTGAAGATTCAAATATTTAAAATATAACTTAAATTTAGATATTTTTATTTAATTTGAAAATTTCATAAAAAATGGAAATACACTTTTTGATAAAATGTAGCTTTTTTATTGATCTCACTCTTGGCCCCAGCCAAGGTCTTACTCCAAGACCAAATCATAATAATTTTTCACCAGATGTCCCTTTATACGGGAAATTTACCAGTTAAAATTTTAAAAGTCGATTCTCAGAACCCCGGACATACTTCGAAGTCAATTTTATGGCATCTATTACAACTTTTTGTGCCAAAGGTTATCGCCGATTTTTTTTGTTCTTTGACACCTCTCCGGGAGTCAAATTACAGTTTGTTCATATTTTGAGTAATAAGACCAGTGGACGTGAACATACACTGATTGGGTTAGTTTTCGAATGACAATTTTTTTGTCATATGATATATGACACCTTAAAAAGAGTCAAAAAAGTTTTTTTCAAATCTTTGAAAAAAACTTTTTTGACTCTTTTTAAGTCTAGTAAATTTTACTCTTTTTACTCTAGTAAATTTACAAAAAACAATATAGCCAGCAATTTCTGAGAAACGATTGTAAACCGAAATTTTTTTGCGTTATTTATGCAATTTGAAATTAAAAAAAATATTTTTCAATTCAAAATTGACTAAATTTAATTNTGTACTGAGGGGGTTATCTCAATGGACAGTTATTGCGGTGAAGGTATTTTTAGCATGGACATTTTTTCAATTTAAAAATTGCCCAACCAAACAAAAAAGTTATTTTGTATTTTTCATGCGATTACAAAAAATTCCATGGCCAAGGATACCACCCGCCAGTTTTTGCTTCTAAATATAAACAGCAATAATAAAAATCCGCGTTGCTTTACTAGGATAGCTATATCAATACGGCTTACTGGTCATTTTTTGCCGACTTTTTAGCCAACGAAGATTTTATATAATTCGGCTGTGAAAATCGACTCATCTGAATTGAGTTCTTATATACAGCTCAAAACCTCAGCCACTAAATATTTAGAAGGAACAAGTGATTAAAAAAAATGGTCCGAATCAGACCATTGTTTTCAATGTTTTGAACAAAAAACTTCGATAATTAAACAATTTCAGTACATCTTCAGAAAAAAATTCGGACCAATTTTTTTCATTTTTCATGGTCACTAGATATTTGTGGCTCAGTTTGAGCTTATCTAAGAAACTTAATCGGATGAGTCGTTTTCAAAAGCCGAATTACTATGAAAATTTGCTAAAAAAGTGGCAAACAATGACCAGGGGACTCCGTAATTGATATATTATGTTATATCTTCTTAATTATATAACGTTTCAATAAATTAATGCAATGTTTGTAAGCTATCCCCAGCTGTAAATCATAGAAACTCTTATTTCTGTCTTAATTCCCTAGAAATAATCACCACCGTCAATTTCCTCTATCCCTATCGATTTGATACACGTTTTATTGTAATCACTTGTTTAATATACGAACAATCCAAGATCAAGGATTTTTCGCATGTTCACAAAAAATAAATTCTGTTTTATTTTCAAGATATGGTCGGGTAACATCCGGTAAAATGCAAATCTTCTCCGAAATTTTAAGAAAATTTCGTGCGATGAAAAAATCCCCCCCCCTCCACCAAGGTTTGGGGGTCACTGGTTGAAAGAAAAAAGCGAAGCAAATCGAGATAATTTCAAAAATCAGAATGCAAACCAAATCTAGGAAGAGTCAACGCGAAGCGTGGGCTCAAGGTTGTTCCGGACCAGTACAATGACATCATCAGGTTTTTGAAACCCTCAAATCAATGTGAAATTATATGGATTAAAAACTTAATTTTCTGCGAAAAAAATGAATGTGTCAATTCAATAAAAATCTTTATAAAAAAAATACGTTTTTTTGGGTCGAATTACAAATTTTAAAAAAATGATTTTTGAAAGATTCAAATAATTTTAAAATATAGACTTAAATTTAGATATTTTTATTTTAATTTGAAAAATTCATAAAAATGGAAATACACTTTTTGGTAAAATGTCGCTTTTTTATTGATCCATCTGGCCCCAGCAAAGGTCTTACTCCAAGACAAATCATAATAATTTTTCACAGAATGTCCCTTTCAACGGAATTTACCAGTTAAAAATTTTAAAAGTCCGGATTCTCAGAACCCCCGGACATACTTCAAGTCAATTTTAGGGCATCTAATTAATACTTTTTGTGCCAAAGGGTTATCGCGATTTTTTTTGTACTCTTGAACAGCCTCCCGGGAGCAAAATTACAGTTTGTTCATATTTTGAGTACTGTCGTATTTGGTCTAAAGCGGAAGTTTTGTCCTAAGCGGGACGTTAAGTGTCTTTTTGCGTTTTTTGGGCGAAAACCTACGCATTTTTTTCAAATTTCCAAAATTTCATTTACGTCCTAAGCGGACGTATTTACATAGTCCCTTTTACACCGATTTCATTTAAGAAATTCAGTATCAAAAACCGATAATAATATAGAGATAAATTCCTCAAACTTGTTTTAATGGTAATATTTTTTCGCCAATTTAATGGGATATTTTTGGCAATTTTGATGAAAATTACAACCACGCTTGTTTTGGACGTTTAGGCGCCTATGGACTTTTGGCTCGGAGGATAAATAGGGATGAAGACTAAGGACAATTCAGGAATGCAGGATTTACGATGTGTCTTGTTATTTAGGTGATTTTCGCTTCTTTAAATATTCTAAAGCTGGTTCATCCGACATTACCACAGGCACAATATTTAATTCCAAAAGACGCATCAGATTCTCACCGATTTTGAATTAACTTGAAAAATATTAGAATCACGAAAGAAATACCCCAATCAGGTAACTAATTAATTTTAAAATTGATATTAACTTAAAGTAGGACAGCAAAATATAATTTAGGTTATGGAACGTGAAATTTCTTGTGAGGATAGATTTTTGGAGATAAAAGTAAATAGCCAAAATTTTTTTTTTTTAAATCACCACAAACCGGGTCAAATATTAAAAAACATTTTTTTTGTGTTGTTTATATAATTTATTCTAATTGGTGTGAAAGAAGGAACAGTAGAGGCATTGGCCAATGGCGGCACATTGTGTGGTATATAGTAGTAACAAACTCGGATTTCCGAAGATTTAGTGGATCGTATCCTTTGGTCTTCAAGTTTTTTGGAAAATTGACTATATAGAGATTATTGAGGGACTTGAACTTTTTAGACTAAGGCTGTCCTAGGTCAGAAATCTTAATGAAAAAAGTTCGAGATATCCAATTGGTGCGAAATGGCGGGAAAAATTAATACGACCGAAGTTTTTTTCATAACTTTAATCAAGGGGAGTAGGGTGGCTACGAATCAAACTAAAAACGAACTTTAACTAAAGAAGCCCCTATCGATCCTTGCTCATATTTTTCAAATATTGCTTAACCGAGCAACTTTTAAAAAATATAAAAATCGTGCTGGACGATTTCTACTACATCCCCTCAGAGGTTAAGTTGGTTAATGATACAAAATTCACCGGAAATGTGTTGATTAACCCTGTGAGTCATGATAAAAAAAAGTTCCGCCAAGGCACACAAAGCCGACAATTGTCTCTACTTTTGAATGTGTTTACAGAAACTTAAGGCAGTTGAATTGAATTTTTCTGCATAAGGAAATTGAAGAGGTAATAATTTCGCAATCCGAAATTTTAATATTCTGAATTGTCTAATTTTTAGTTCTAGAAAATAAAGTGAGAATAAGCAAGGTATACCATATCAACGTGATACACGGTAACAGTTGTCTTCAACACCGTGACCTTTCCATCGGAAACTATGCATCAAGTATCTGGCCTAGTCATTCGTTTTTGTCCGCTTTGATTTATATCTCACACATCAAAGTAATTTATAAATAATCAAAAATTTTTGATGGAAAAATCATGATTTTTCGTATTAAAAATGTTCATTTTCCCCTATAAAAGCAGATAATTACACTTTTTTTATCACTTTTCAAGTTAATATGGTAATGAAGTACAACTTTTGAACAGCTTTTTGATTGCTTAAATTCACTTTTATAATAATTAAATTTTTTCAATGGGATACTTGAAGTGAAATTTAGAAATTCATCTTCTGAAAAAATATCTGCCCCTAGATACCAATAAATTTTATTTCAACCTGTTATGCATGCACAAAACACTTTCCTAAAAACTGCTAATCTTAACACTTGTAATTTTAATGTCTAGTTTCTGAAGATGAATTTTTCAGGAAGTGAAACATATGGCGAAAAATCGTAACTAAATCAACTTTCTCTTCGAATTTAAATATTTTTCGCAAAAAAATAAATTCCTTTATTTTTTAGCTTTCTGGAAAATATTCTTTGTTTGGCAATTGACAATCTTTCTCACAAATGTTTAAAATTTATTTAGATAAATTTGACCAATTTTTCTTAAAAAATTGCTAAATTCATTTCAAATTCGACAATTTTTAGAAAAATTTCAAATCTGAAGGAGAAATTGTGGAAATTTGAAATTAAATTGTCAAATTCTCTGAGAAATTTGCCGAGTTTCGGAAAATTGTCAATAAAAAATTTTTATTGGAAATCAGGCAAATTCGAAGAAATTTTTTTTCAAATATGATTTTTTATAATATAGAGAATTCTCAAATATTTATAACAATTAAAAAAAATGACCAAGTTAAAAAAATCTCAAATTTTAAACATAAGTTTGCGAAAAATTTTTTGGAAAGAAAAAGTATCAAATTTCTAATAAAATTGTTAATTTTCCTTTTAAAAATAAATAAAAACAAAAAATACCTTTTTATAGGCCTTCGGACAGAGTTGGGGCCTCATTTTTTTCAAACAACAAAAATTAAGTTTAAAAAACATAAAAATCACACACTTATCGGCCTTTCGCCGATTTGGGCTTCAATTTTTCACACAAGATTAAATTCAAAAATATGATATTCCCGCTTTATCGGCCGAGTTTGGGTAATTTTTTCCAATGAAATCAGAATTTAAAAAATTTTATAATATCTCCCATTATCGGCCTTCGGCCGATAGGGAAAATTTTTCAACAATTTTAAAAACATAAAATTCTTCTTTCGATTTGGGCTCATTTTTCAACAAATTTAAAATAAAAAAACATAAAGTTCTTTGTTCTTGGCCTTCGGAAAGTTTTTAATTCGAACTCAAAAATTTTCTAAAACGCAATAATTCGAAAATTCTGTCCTTATAAATGTTGCCTGGATTATAAAACATTATTTGGTGGTGTATTGTCAATACAGTATTGCGGAGATTATTTAGGTGAAAAGTTTATATCAAGAGCCCAATTCGTACTGCCAATATCCGCAAAAAATTTTTAGAAGATTTTATGACCTGTGAGTTTCCCTCAAGTAAGGGTTAGAGTTATCGATTTTGGGGTTTTCTTAATTTAGCTGGGGTCACTCTTGGTCATTTTGAGTCAAGTTTGAAATATATCTGAATAATTTTTTTTCGAACTCTCCGAGTATGTTTTGATTTCATTGCGTAAGTTTCGAAATGACCAGTAAGAGTTTCAAGTTAACGATGGACTTTTTTTTTGGTCACTTTCGGGTTCATTTTGAGTCAAAATTGAATATTTAAATAATTTTTTCGGTACTCATTCAATATTTTTGTTTCTTTTGCGTAATTTTTAAATGATCCATTAAGGGGGTATGCGACTCCTGATTTGACTATTTTCTAGGTGAAATATACTGAAAACTACAGTTTCAATGAGAAAAACCGAAATGCTAAATTTGTAGAATCTATCCTTAATCTTGTCGAAAAAATACATCACAAATTATTTGACGCATTACACCAATAGGCTACAGTCATCGTCAACAAAGGGTGACATTTCCAAACTGGCAAAATATATCTCCTCCCAGACGGTATATCAAATTGAGCTCAAAATTTTACACAATTCACGTAACGGTAGTATGTTCAATCTTTTAAGGCGGAGCTTTTATCGATCCGGCAACTGAACAATTCTATGAACGCCGAAATAAAACCGAAAACGAATTTTGTTTTCACATATTTTAGACTTCAAAATCTATCTCCTCCGAAGATATATTTGCAACCATAGCTCAAATTTTTATCAAGTATTCCCAGAAAACATTTTAAAGAGATTAAGGCGAGCTTTTTGCATTTCCAGCAAAACTCCGAAATTATATTTTTGGTCATTTTCCCGAAAATTTCCGGAAAAAAAGTGCTTCGATTTTTTTCGAAAGTAGGCTCAAAAAAAGCCAGTAAAGACAGTCTGATGAGAAAATTGTCTTACGGTCTAAGTCGATCTTTTTGGAAGTGTTTAGTTGGTCAAATTTGAGCAACGTTATTTTTTAACTTCATCTTTTAAAAATATTAAAAAAAAATCGAAAAAATATGCGAATAAATTTCGAAATTTTTTTTGATGATTGTGTTCTTTAGTCACACTTAATATCACCTCCGTATCAATTTCAAAGCATGTTTAATGCCTCTAAGGCCTTTATTTAATCAGAGTTCTGCATACGGCCCGTAGCGGTTTCAAGAAGTTACGATTTTGGGGTTCTCCCTAAGGGTCACATGGGTTAGCTTCTGGTCCATTTTAATCAAGTTGGGAAATTTGACTATTTTTTTCAGAGTCTAGACTGGGTCATTTTAGTAATTCTGAAAATTTGAATAAAATCCGACAAATCCGGTTCCCGAGTTGGTTTTTTGAGTTTTGTCGGGTCGTTAACCTTATCCTTCGGAGACGTAGGATCACAGTCCTGTGGTGCATTTTTGGAAAAATTTTCAACAGCATTTCTGAATTTCTTGCGGATTTATTAACCGGGAAAACAGTTTTTGAGTAATTTCAAAACATCTCTGGAGTCATTTTTGAAAAATTTTCCAAACGTAGATTTTGATTCTTTGAGGTCAATTTCCTCTAGGCCAAAATATTTGATGCTTTAAAAAAAAAAAAAGCATTTCTTTTGAACGAATTACGGACTGTCGTTACATATAAAACTCTGCAATTATCTAGAGTAAGCAAAATAACAGGTTTTTCTGATTTTTGAAGTAGGTTGCTGGTGATTTTGGGAGCCAGTTTTTTTTTCTCTAATGAAATCGTATTCCTCATCTTATCAAGAAATTTCGGAGTACTAACCTCAAAGGGAAATTTTTCGTATATCGGGTAATTTTTCGACCGAAAAACGCGATATTGGCGAAACCGGTGTTTCGTTTGGACCAGAAATATTTTTCTCTGAAAGTTTCGCAAAACCTAAAAGTGCTCCGAAAAAAAGAATCTGAGCTGGTCGATTTTTGCTGTTCCTAACCTTAATATTAACTATTCTATATTTTAACCTATATACAAAAACATAAAACGATAAAGACCAGAATTGAGCAACAAAACGAAGAAAAAGAACGATTTGCCATGATATAAATCATTGAAATAAGCAGGCAAGTCACCCAAATTAGTGAAAAGTCGCCACAAAAGATAAAAAGAAAAATTGCGAAAAAAAAATTAATACCAGATTCCGAGTTTATTGTAAGATCTCCCCGAAATTTGGTTGATATCAACGTTCAAATTTTAACAGTAGATGCGGCTGTTTCATGCTGAAAATTTGGCTTATGAATACAGCTCTTCTAGCTCCATTATTCGATTTTTGAGCAAAATTTGTCTTTTTACGTCTAAGCGACGTTTTTTTAACCGTCTAAAGCGGAACGGTTTTTTGAAATTTTCAAAAACGTCCGTTTCTTAGACAAATCGACAGTAATAAGACCAGTGGACCGTGAACAACACTGAACGGGTTAGTTTTCGAATGACAATTTTTTGTCATATGAATATACTGACACCTTAAAAGAGTCAAAGTTTTTTCAAAGAGTAAATTTCAAAAAACAATATAGCCAGCAATTTCTGAGAAACGATTTGTAAACCGAACTTTTTTGCGTTATTTATGCAATTTGAATTAAAAAAAAATATTTTTCAATATCAAAATTGACTAAGTTAATTTCCAGGTCCACACGCGTGAACAAACCTGAATCTATTCAACAATTAGACGATTCGTTGGCTCAATGTGAAGCTTCATCCATTTATCTCCGACGGTTATTATCCACCGGTCGCCACGAGTTGATCCCCGGCGTGGTCACTTATATCCTCGATTTAGTTCAAAAAATGCTTGATTCAGTGATACGAAGGCAAAAGAAAAATAAACTGACGTTTTTAAATGATAGTTCTCATGAGCAAGAATGCGAAGATTCATACTTTGAAGAAAGGCAGCATGAGGCCAGGCAGTATTTAGCTACTTTGGTAAAATTATCGGATAGTTTTGTGCTTCTTAAAACAAACCAATCTGGAAATGACGCAAAATTAGCAGAAGAAATGATAGACTCTCTTCTGCAAGTTTTAAAAGGTACGTTCTTGAATTTTGATATTCATAATTTGAATATATTTCGCACCAATTATTTTTTTTTAAATAATACTACTCATGTTTTATGAATGTAAAATTCGAACTTCTTATCATTTGTAATACATGTGTAAAACCGTAAAAACACAAATCATGCATTTTTTTTAGAAATTGTGAATAAGGCTCGATTACTGCTTCCTTATCAATCGCCTTCTCGATATCATCGCCTCTCAATTCATAGCTCGATGGATGATTTAGTAAAAGCTCCAGCAAGTGATTATGATTTTGGAAACAGGAGTATGATCAGAAGGTCATTCAGAACGCTCAAAAAGAAAATGACAAGTTCAACTACTCAAGTTCAGAGTCCAAAAGCAGATGGGGATTCAACCCTTGTACGAAGGAGACACAGGTTTGATATATTTTAATTTTCAATTAAATTTCACACTTTTTAAAGTGGGCCTAAAAATTAGCTCTAGTTTGCCAACTTTATTTTTTTACATAAAAGTTAAAAACTCTTGATTTTGCAACTGCACTTGTAGAATAAGTGAACTTACAAAAATTATTATTAGCTTGATAATGAAAAATCGAAACGTTGCTTTTGAATAATATTCTAAATGTTTTATTTTACGATATTAAAAATGAATTTCCCAGCGCTTCCAAGTGAAGATTTTCCATGATGTAAAATTATCCATAGAACATGAATAGTATAACCCGGTTTTTCACCAATAAAAGAGAGAGATAAATAATGCCATAGATTTGCTTGAAAAGTATCCGATAATATATTTTTTGGTTCAGATAAATACCCAGTGTCCATATAAAAATATCGTGTGTACTGCCGCCAGGTGGTTCCGCTGTGTCCACCAAAATAAATTTGCCAAAATTTTTCTCTGAAAAAAAGGTTACCCGTAAGTAATATGTTTTAAAGGTCAGATAACAAACCCGTGTCCATATAACAAATACGGGTAATCCACCAGGTGGGTGGCTTGGTGTCCGAACATAAAGTATTCCAAACTTTTTCTCTGAAAAGTTACCCGAATTAGTAATTTTTAGGTTCAATTGATAACATACCAATGTCGATAAAAAAAGTTTTGTGTTTACTCCCACCAGGTGGTTGGTTCTGGTGTCAAAATAAAATATGCAAAATTTTTTGTCTTGAAAATGTTTACAGAAAGTATAGTGAGGTTCAGATAACATACTAGTTGTCGAATTATAAAAAAAATACTCGGTTTAACTCCACCGAGTTGGGCTGGTGTCCAAATAAAATATGGCCAAAATTTTTCTCTGGAAAAAGTAATCCCGAATAATAATGTTTTTAGGTTCAGATAACATACCAGGCCCCAGTTTCAATATATCGTCGTTTTACTCCACCAGGTGGTGCCCACCATGGTGTCTGGTGGTCAAATCTAAAAAAAGCCCAAAAATTTTTCTCTTGAAAATTATCCAACCACAAACCACATTTAAACTTTACTATGGGTAGTTTCTCTATAACCGAATTTACCCGTTTTTTTTCGTGATTACCGGTTCAACCGGGTCGGAGCAAAAGATCGAAAAAAAAATCTCTCCGTTAAACTTTTCTTGGCTATCAGAAACAAAAAACGTTCTCGATATCACCTACCGTTGGTTTGGCAGAGGGGTGTGCTTAAACAAAAAGTTACCTCAGCTTTAGGAAAACAAGGGTAGAATCAAGGGTTAGAAGGTTAGATTAGGTTAGGGTGAGATTAGGATTGGGGATTAGAGTTTAGGATTAGGGGTAGAGTTAGGGTGCAATATTTTAGGGTGCAATATTTTTTTTCCGATCCGTCGTTTGCGATAGACGGAGAAAAATAATATTTTCTCCGCAAAAATTACGGGAGAAAAGACCCCAACCCTAAAAATGGTTGGGGGTTTTCTCTCCGTTTTCTCTATTTGGTCTACT
>SCLH01000651.1:12085-26550 GCA_004367855.1 Oikopleura vanhoeffeni | reverse complement strand
TCTTGGGTCTTTTCCTCCGTCTTTATGTGACGGGAGAAAAAATATTTTCTTTCTCCCGTCTTTTAAGTGACGGAGAAAATATTTTTTTCTCCTCGTCATGCAAAAGACGGGAGAAAAAAATATTTTTTTCTCCGTCTCAGAAAAATATTTTTTAGTGTTTTGTAGATTTTATATAGTAATGTTGCTAACTTAGGGTGACGTTAGAATTAGGATCAGGTTAGGAATCAGGGTTAGGACCAGGGTTAGGGATTAGGTTTGAGATTAGGATTGGATAGAGTTAGGGTTAGAGTTAGGTGGCAAATATTTTGGATTTTGAGATAGGTTCTTCGGAGCTATTTTTTTCGGGTATGCAATATCAGCCAAAATTGTGCTCTGAAAAGTCAAAATTTCAAGAATTTATGCACCGTTCCTGCGTCATCAACATTGAATTGATGTTAAAATTTCTAATTTTCAATAATTGAAAATTATTAAATATGAAAAAACATAAGGTGCTTTTTTTTTAACTGGCACAACCCTTCTCAGTCGTTTTTCTCGAAGACCATATCGATATCACAAACGGTTTTCTGATTTATGTGAGCCAAGTAATATTGTGGATCAAATTTTTTTTGTTTTCAACCTGGTCCAACCGTTCACCGTAATTAATGTTACAAAACCGGTAATGATTTTTCTCAAGAGAATCAAACAATATTAATATGAATAATATACATTCGGGGTAGTTTTTTAAAAGAGAAATTGGTTTGCATTAATTATTTTACATGTGACACCTCGGAGGGTGTGAAATTACACTTTTTAGGATCGCTTTTCATATACAGGTGTTTTAATAATAATACATTTGGGAGTTTAATAGAAATGTGGCATTAATTATTTTGAACACTGTGACCAACCTCGCCGACCACACCTCGGGGGTGTCCAAATTACAAATTTTTAGGCACTCGACTGAAAAACATGAGATATTAATGCAAGAATTATACATTGTTCGGAGTTATTTATTCGATTTTTTTGTTGCATAGCTTATTTAAAATATGAGACTTTGATCATTTTTGGAATACAACAAAAAATAAAAAAATTTATGAGATAAATGTTTAAATAAATGTTCACACAAAGTTTTGGGGTGGCTTAGAATATACCTTTTGCGTTTAGCTGGTGATGGTGCACGCTACTTTATTTCCTTTTTTGAAATACCATCTTTCAATAATAATAACTAAAATAAAAATACCAATTAAAAAAAATAAATATTTTTTTATTTCTTTTTTTAATTCGTGAATTCTGCCACCAGGTTGTCACATGTCAAAATAATTAAGCCAAACAATTTCTCTTTGAAAACTACCCCGAAATGTATCATATCATATAAAACCTTGTTATATAAAGGCAATCCTAAAAAGTGTAATTTGACACCCTCCGAGGTGTCACATGTCAAATAATTAATGCCAAACAATTTCTTCTTTAAAAAACAACCCCGAAATGTATATTATCATATAAAATATTGTTTGATTCTCTGAGAAAATCATTTACCCCGGTTGTAACAAATATACCGGGTGAACCGGTTGACCAGGTTGAAAACAAAAAAAATTTGTATCCCAACAAATATACTTGGCTTCACAATAACAGAAAACCGTTTGTTGATATCTGCTATGTCTTCGAGCAAACGAACTGAGAGGGTGGTGCCAGTTAAAAAAAAAGCTGCCTAACAAAATGCGCAACCAAAAAATCGCAAACAAAATATATTTTTTTTCCATCCGTACGTGCAAGAACGGGAAAAATAATATTTTCTCCGCAAAAATACGGGAGAAAAAGACCCCCAACCCTAAAAAATGGTTGGGGGTTTTTCTCCGTTTTCTCCTAATTTGGTCTACTGAAATTTTTTCCCCGTTTTTGATCAAACTTTGATTCAAACCCTGATTGGCTCCCTTTTACTCGCATCCATTTTAAACCTGATCTTATTATTTTTTTGAAAATTGGAGTTCGAATTCAAATTAGTGAATTCGAAGAAAATATAAAAATAATTTCCGTATGTTCGGTAGAAAAATTTTGATCGTTTTCAAAAATGTTATAATTTACCCACCCCCCGAGACTTATGCACCCCTTAATGACGATCATAAATGTAAAAATGTTTAATTTATGTTCATAAGCCATTCCTGCTAGGGCCCCTGTTCGACTTATTTTTCTTTCTTTCTTTCTTCCTTTTCTCTTTCTCTCTTTTTTCCCGTTTTTGATCAAACTTTGATTCAAACCTGATTGGCTCCCTTTTACCCATCCCATTTAAACCTATCTTTATTATTTTTTTGAAAATTTGGAGTTCGAATTCAAATTAGTGAATTCGAAAAAATATAAAAATTTTCCGTATTTTTTCGAAAAAATTTTTGGACGTTTTTCAAAAATGTTATAATTTACCGTACTTATGGCACCCCTTAATTACGATTCCATAAATGTAAAATTGTTTAATTTAGTGTTCGAAGCCATTCTGCCGTTCGAGTTATTTCTTCTCAAAGTGTCCAGTCGGACACCTCACACTACGCTCAATCCGGATCATCATGTCACTTAGCCAATTCAACCCACGAAATTTCCCTGGTTAACCACAGCTTGACAATCGAACCAGACGGTTATATCCCCGACTCCCTCATTCATAGGTCCAGGCCAAGTTCCGCGGCGTCCTACGACGTTTTGTCGAATTGTAGCTCAAATCGCCTGATTCAGGATAATAATCGACTTTTAAACTTTCCGTCAGATGACTCATTCCCTCCTCTACCTCTTAAAAACGGCCAAACTCATGACTTAAATTCTCCGCCCACGCTGCCTCCGAAAACAAGACCACTAGGTGGCTTGAATGTTTTCACACCGAGCAAAGAGCGATATTCGATTATCAGCTCGGACTCGCGGGACTCTTTTTTAAATGATAAAATTGATGACTTGGAGACATTGACTATTGAACCACCTGAATTACCTGAAAAACAGTCACCGCTTAAAAATTCTGGACAAAGAGATTCGGGATATAATGAAGTCAGGAAAAGGTTCGATTATATCAAAGTAAATTTTCAGGGAATTACACCTTTTCTTGAGGTTGATGTTTTTAAAGGACACAAGATAACTTTTTGAAGAACTCGAACCTCAGACAAGATATCATCGAACGTTTTTTGCATCGTGTACCTGACCTGTTTGCGTTTTTCGAGTTTACCGGTAATTTTCGTTTTCAGCAAAACCTTTTCTAATTTTTGAGCTCTTTAGGACGATTTGAAATAAGGAATTTCAAAAATAAAAAGCGCTTAATGTGTTTAAGCTATCTTGTAGAGAAGTTTTTTTCTGGTCATCTTAAGACGTAAGATTTTCGGTGTCAATTTTCGTGATTTGACAGGTAGGTTGGAACCCAGTTTAGCGAAGCCGTAATGATGGCAAAGGAATGATTTTGGGCCAGTGAAAATGAAGCGTTTTTCGAGTATACGCAGTTTTTTTTGAGTTGAGGGGTCGGCGAACAATATTTGACTCTAATGGCCGCGTCAAAGTCAAGGTCAACTCCAAGTTCATCGTATAGACTTGAAGTAACCCACCAAAAGAATCGGAAGGGTCACTTTTGATGTACGTAACTTAGCAACTATGGTCAATAATGTACTGAAAGGTCGCTAGAGAGACAAAAACTGCGTCAAACACCCAAGGTCAACCTCAAGCGAACGTTTCAGTACATTATTGCCCTCATTTGCAAATACGTCATCGGAAAGTCGACCCTTCGATTCTTTAGGGGTAACTTTCAAGTCTACGATGAACTTGAGATTGACCTTGAACTTTGACCGGTCATTAGAGGTCAATGTTGGTCGCCGACCCTCACTCAAAAAAACGGCTAACCGAAAAAGCTTTAATTTTCACTTGCCAAAAAATTAGCCTCTAGCACTCATACGGCTTCGCTAGAACTGAGATCCAGACACTGTAAAATCACGAAAAATTGACCGAAAAATCGATTTTTGAAAAATTTTTGAAGAACAAAAAAAATCCTAGGTCTTAAAATGACCAGAAAAAAACTTACTTTTTTAATATTCCTTCCTTATTTCAAATCGTCTAGAATTCTTGTGTCCTTTAAATAGCAACCTTACCTAAAAAGTAGATTAACTAGATTAATGTTTCTTATTTGAAAATTTCTTTAAAAATAGAGTCAGAATAGTTTTTCAAAAAATAGATTCATACCGGATTCATAAGGCATTATTTCCCCGAAAAATAGAGTCAAATTACAAAATTAACTCAAAATTCGCAAAGCTAAAAAACAATATATTCGAACCAAAACACAGTTGTGACGGAATGGTCAATTGTACTACTGAACAAATTATCGACAAAGTGATATCTGAAAAGGTCCCTGGTGAAATTGTCGAGGCATTTTTATCCTCTTATCGAACTTTTCTCACACTAGATAAAGTAATTGATGAACTCCTTATTCGTATCCGTCGTGCAGATACGTGCCTTAATATCCGTGGTCAATATTCGCTGCAAATTCTTCTGAGGATAATCGACCAAATTGTACAAACCGAGCTTAATGTCGAACTTTTCCTTAAAATGTCCGATGAGATATTCTGGATGATGACACATCGAGAGGCTGATTTTATGGTGTATGCAAAACAGTTGAGGGAGCACATTAGCAAAAAGTGGGAGCAAAAAGTTAATCCAATTATTTACCCAGAAATGAAAGAAGATGATATTTTAGCACTTTTGAAAATGCAAGGAGAAAACCTTCTGGATTTCTCGTAAGTAATTAAAAAAAACGTTAAAAATTATAGAATAAACAAATTTTAGTGTCAAATTTGTAAAGATCGACAAATATTTTCTTTTTAGGTAGCTTTTTTTTAAAGGACACAAAGAAATATTTTGACGAAGTCGAAGCTCAGACATGGTATCATCAAACGGTTTTTTGCATCGTGTACCTCACCAAAATTCAAAGGACAGATTTTTTTCTCGTTTTTTCCAGTCAACCGGATTACCGGTAAATGTCGTTTTAAACCGGCTTGAGGGGTTTTCAACTTTTTTTTTGGGAACGTTCTAGGCCAATTTTTGGTTATATTGATATTTATTCTGACTAAACTGAAGTTTAAAGCAATCTAGAAGTTTCAAAATTCTCTGAAATCCGATTTTACCGGTTGAGAATGACATTTACCGGTGAACTGGAAAAACGAGAAAAATCTGTCGTTTGGAATTTTGTGAGGGTACACGATGCAAAAAACCGTTTGATGATACCATGTCTGAGCTTCGACTTCGCCATAATATTTATTTGTGTCCTCTAAAAAAAAAGCTACCTTAGCTCATTGATTGGTCTGAAATATAAAATTTAGAATAACTTTTTGGTATAAAAATCGTGGTGCCAAATAAAATCAATTACAGTAGGTGTACACTTATCCGTACACCTCAGCTCGGCCAAAAATCGTACGGATAAAGGTACACGTCTACATAGGCGTTTAGGCTTATAAGCGTTTTCATCTCGACCAAAAATCGTACGGATAAGGGTACATCGTACGGATAAGGGTACACCTACTGTAAACAAATTGTTTTTCTGGCTCACTAGAAATTTAGGCTACAAATTCTTAATTTTTGATGTCAAATTTCGAAATGATAAAAAAAATAGTCTAAAATTTGGGGGCAGCATACAACGGCCTTATAGGCCGTTGTCCATAATAGCCTATTATTAATAGGCCCTTGTACACAATAGGCCGTTGTCCGGATAAGGCCGTTGTATGCTGCCCTCTAAAATTTAAGGTATTTTTTTGTCAAAATTACAGAAGACGAAAAGGTGTATGCTTAAAATTTGCTTCAGAATTAAAAAACATATGTTTGATATATATATTTGAAATAGCTTTCAAATCACGTTGAAATTTGAATAATCAGGAATAAAACGTTTTTTCTTTATACAAGTTAAATATAATTATTTTTAAAGTTAACAAAAATAAAACTGTTTAAATTGGTCTAAAAAAATTATCGATTTTGTAATTTGACTCCAAAATCCTTGAAAAATATTTTTAAAGACTTTTTTTCTTTTAGATC
Source organism: Oikopleura vanhoeffeni (assembly GCA_004367855.1). Taxonomy (NCBI): domain Eukaryota; kingdom Metazoa; phylum Chordata; class Appendicularia; order Copelata; family Oikopleuridae; genus Oikopleura; species Oikopleura vanhoeffeni. The sequence continues at coordinate 20,541 of SCLH01000651.1, read as the reverse complement.
CGAACAAATCGCACAACAATTGACGCTGATTGATGCAAATTTATATCAAAGAGTGGAGGCTTCTGAATTTGTTATAAGCTCAATGGGCGATGTTTTCGATCGCGAAAAGGTTCCAAACTTTGCACTTTGTGTCGATCATTTTAATGCACTTTCCTACTGGACACAAGGAATAATTTTATCACAAAATTCATCGGAAGGAAGTGATTATCGAGAAAAATTAATGTGGAAGGTACGCATGTCAACGATATATCTAAAAAGGGCATCACTAGGCCATTACTTTCGCGTTCGTGTTTGAACTTATTTTCTAGAGAATTCTAAATGTGAAAATTAAAAAATTCAACTTGTTGTCTTTTGATATTATAAAAACAATAATAGTTCGAGGCAATCAATGAAACCATATAAAAAAGTACGTTTTGAAACTTTTTTCTGCAATTTGGCCTTGGTAAGATGCGCAGCGGGCAAATTTGGGAACACTAGAACCAGATTGTGCTCTTTTTATTTACATTCATTGTCAAGAAAGCAGATTTGATGGTTTTAAAAATATTTTTCGAAATTTAATTTTTGTCTTATAGTTTTTCAACGTCTTGGCCTATCTGAAAAAAATTCAAAATTTCAATTCCTATTTTGCGCTTGTTGCTGGAATCTCCTCAAATGCAGTCACACGTCTTCAATGGAAAAGCGGATTTAAAGAAAAAATCAGCGAATTTGTCCAGTTGACAAACGTCGAGAAAAACTTTAGCAACTATCGACCTATTCTAAAATTAGCAAAAACGCCATGTTTACCGTATATTGGATTAATAAAACAAGATCTGTACCAGGTAATTTTTTGATCACCCTTTAAAATTTTCTATTCGTAAATTTTTAATTTCAGGTTCACTTGAGAGAGAAACCAATGACAGAAGATGGTATGGTTAATTTCAAAAAGGTTAAAAAGCTTCATAGGCAGCTTGAATCGATAAGAAGATTTAGAGATTCTTATAAAAAGTACGATTTCCAGCAAAGTGCAGAGCTTAATAGGTAAATTAATCTTGTTGACATTTGAGAACTCGATTTGTGTCATTTTGAAATTTAGAGTTAGCCGTGTCATATAAAGTACGAATAGGAAAGTCAGTTTTAACCGTCATTTGGAGCACTTTTAAGTTAACTTTGATTTTAAAAAAAGTTACCTCACAAATTTATAATTTGTTTTTTTATCCCAACGACTAAAAAATTGGAGTATTTTTGGTCGTCTTTTTTAGGCGCGAAAAGTCTGCAAATTTGAATGAACGACGTGTGCAATCAAAAATCTAATGTCGTAAATTTTTGACATATTTTTTCATCACAAAAACCACAGTTAATAAACCACCCGAAAATGAAACATTTCGAAAATTTGTAATTGGTCATACTACTGATTTTTGCCCATGCACTTTTCATAGCAAAATACAGCCGTTTAAACACAACTCTTTTTTTTTCAAAAACACAAAAAATTTTGGAACAATATTTTTTGGGGTTACTTTTTTAATATGACAAAAAAGGTCAAACATTGCATATTGAAGTCAGTTTCATGACGATTCAAAATATAAAGAATATCGAAAACCTTCAAAACAAAACAAAAATCCAGCCACTGTAAAATATGGCTAGATTTTGATAGTTCTGACACCAATGTCAAAATTGATACATGTAATTTATTAAACTTCCTCAAAACTTAACACAAACCTAGGCTTTTTGGAGGATTCCGCTGTATTCAAAATGATGATGTTCTATGGGATTTGTCTTATTCCATTTTTCCTATTCGCTAAAGAATGTTTTCTGGATCGATCAAGACTCTGTATCAAAATATTCTGCTCATTATTATATTTTTCGAAAATTGATCTTAATTTTATTTTTATATATTCCACTGCATTCACCCTTATTTCACATTATTCGCATGCAATTATTACGTAATTAATGTCTTACACCTCTTGCGAGCAATAAAATTTAAATATTTGAAAAAACTAATGAAAAATTTCCAGACAAAAGCGAGGTCATATGTATAGGTCATATGTAGTTGCTTTGCTAATGTTGACTATAGTCTATAGGAAGGGCAGTTGTCCAATAGTTTTTTTGTCAGAACATTTTGGACGAATGGGCATTTTCGGCTCATCCCGCATCAAAGTGGTTCATTTGGGGAGTATATCAAAGAAATTCCGTAGTTTTTCTTAAAAATTCGAAGGTTTTTGTTGCCCTATTTGGACTCCTTTGGTGGTTTTTTAGTTAGTTCGGTTTTTTTTTTCTCCCGAGCCAGGGCAAAAACGGTAATGACAATTTGTATTTGGGGCTTAATATCTTAGAAAAAAAAAAATTATCGTCGCCCTTTTTTGAATTTCCAATTTTTCTTTGCAGATTTTGAGGGATTTCTCAAAAGGTGTCTCATTTTTTAACCTTCTTCGATCTCTACCATGGAAATCTCACCTCCGACAGGCGTAAAAATAGTATGAAATGATATAAAAGAAACATATTATCTTTAGATTTATTTAAATAAAGAAGAAAAAAATCTGAAATTTTTCCAATTGATTGATTTATGTTTTGCAAATGTACCGATTCTATTTGTCATTTTCACGAAAATTTGGTTTTCAGCTTTTTAATGCACGTTTTAAAACAAACTCGTGTTATAGATAACTTAAAATACTCTTTAAAGAGTCTAATCTAAAGATAACCATGCATATGTTTAAATAATGATTTAGAGTACGTTTCAGAAAACCAGATTTGATAACCTTCTACAGAAATTTCAACATTGAAATTCGAGAGGTTTTTCAAAAAAATCCCTTAAAATCTGAAATTCTAAAAGGGAAATTCACCCTTTTAAGGTACTACGCCCCAAATAAAAAAATTGGTTTACATCACTGTTTGTTCTCAATCTCGACAAGAAAATAATCCGAACTAAGTTAAAAACCACCTTTATAATTAATTTTAGCTTTAGTTACAACTATACAGTATAGACTCTATCCTGTGGATAACTCAAAAAACGAACATTTTAATGGAATATCAAAATAGATTGTATTTTTCTATCAAAACATTTTTTAAGCAAAATGCGAAGAGTACCATACGCGGTATTCAAACGAGTTTTAGTAACTTCCCAAATGTAAATGAGATTTGTCACGCAGCCGAAGATTATACATTTTCGAGGGGACACTTGAACATAGACAATCTATATACTAACTTTTATTATTCAATAATATCAGTTGATATTATATCAGGTTTAAATTTATATAATAAAGTTGCGTAAAAGTTTAAGAAAATCAACCTTAATTTTAAAATTAATTATTCTATTTATTTTTTTCCTACTAGATATCTCATCGAAGTTTTTTTATCCTTATTTTCAAATTGTTTAAGTTTTATTCTTCAAAAATTCCTTCTTATTGATAGCTTTCCGTTAATTTGAAAAAAGGTTCCAACGGGTTAAACGGTCAAATGTATTTTCCAAGTTGCTTGTACAGTAACTGTGTCCTAACTGGTACACGGAAATTGGAACGATGCGCCTAATCTTTGACACTTTATCGAGAATTTTTGAAAAACAAATTCTAAAAATCCCTCGAAAGTGTTTTAGACTGGCCAGTTTGGTCTGTTTTTGATTGTCACAATTTGGGCAGACGTCCTGTGACAGCATAATCGACATAAAACCATTTTATCTCTTCATCTTTAATACAGTAAAATCGGTTCAAACAACACAGGCTCGTTTTTTGAGAAGGTTATTTTATTTCGGTGAGATCGGTATTGGTATTTACGATCATTTTGTAGTTTTTAAGCGATAAATCGAAAAACCGATATTAAAAACCAGAAATCGAAAAAAACGGCTCTGTAGTATGCTTACCCACAATTTAATAAAATATCGTATGTGCTAGTTCCAAGACTTCTCATCGAGATTAAATACCCTTCAAAAATACGATCTACATTTTAATATCAATTTTTAAAGAAAATGTCACGTGTTTTCCCCCAAACGTTGCTGTAACTACTACTGGTAGTTTTATGCCTTACCATACCTTTGGAAACTATTTCAAAGCCGAGTACAAATAATTCGTATTACTGCTATTTAATTAAAAAATCTGTCTTTTACTGAAGTTCAAATCTTTCTTCGCCAGACAACCAAAAATATCACTATTTTTAAACACCACATACATCCGGTAGGGTACAAAACCTTCTATTCGGACATTTGTGCCTTTGATATTTCAAATCACGTACTTTCGGAATAAAATTACTACGCGAAATATTACTTGTTTTCTTTATGTAAGTTTGATAACTGAAACTCTTTAATGAAGTATTTTATTACGTTCGAGGAAGACGACACTCTAAATTTATTTAAAAAAAATCCGTCTCAGTTTATATATTTATCTATCACCATCGAAATTCGCATTAATCATTCATTTTAAAAGTTGATATATTTTATGAACACTAGACCGCGATATTATTATGACTGGGTCTCACTTAAAGGGGTCGGTGCATTTTGACAGATACGGATATCCGCGGATATGTGCTCTTGATGAAAACTTTTTACGGTCAGTATTACCAGTTATTATCTTCTTTCAATATACCATCACAAAAAATTGATGTTTCATTATCCAGGCAACTTTTGTTACTAACAGAATTTTCGAATTAGTCTTTTAAAAGAAAATTTGAGCTCGAATTCTAATCTTTTCGAATTCGACACATGATGAGAAATTTTTGAAATAAATAGTTCCGTACACGTATCAGAAAAAGCCTTATTTTTGTTCGAATATTTTTCGTTATTTGTTTCAATACATAACGAAAAAAAACATTCCTAATATGGCTACAACTTGTATATCGCGTAGTAACACCATATTTATTATATGCTGATTTGAAAAAATCACTATGCACTTTTTTGAGATTTTGTCGAAACTTTTTGGAAATATTTGTTAAAATTTCCTCATTTCTTTTCAAACTAATTTTTCTGGAATCATCAGCTGTAAATATTGAATGCCTACTTATATCTTTAATCAAATATGTCCTCGTTTTGTTTATTCGTTCTTGTTTTATACTCTGAATCATACTTTTTTGAATAAAATACGATTTGCGCGAAAGTTAAGCCCTTTTTAATCAGAATTAAAATTTTTTATTTCACCGAAGACTTGCTCAATTGGTATTCGACCCATCCACCACGTAAAATTTAAATAAATTTAAACTCATGAAAATAAAATATTTCTTCGATGTGCTAAAATTTCGTTTTTTTCGGAAATTTTAATTTTTCTGACGAAGAATCATATAAATAAAATTTATATAAATTTTCGATGTGGTCGAGAGCATTTTTTGAAGCTTCTGATTAATAAAAATAAATTTTATATGTAATTTAGACACCTTTGATAGCAAACGCGCGTTTTTGAGTGTTTTTTCAAAAGACAATTTATAAAGTAAAATAATCGATCGGAAAAAATCAGATTTATACAAAGTAACCTCAAAAGTGGCAACTTACGTTTGAAAACTTTTATTTGAAAATTGTGAAGTGGCAAAAAGTTTCTCATCAAGACAAAAAAAATTGAAAAAGTGCAAATCTGTCAAAATGCACCGACCCCCTTAAGTATTTGTGAAAGTTTGTTCAGCAAAGCTCCCGGTACGTACCCTATATATGCCGCATATTATATATACGAAACCCTATATATATATTGACGTCCGATTATTTTTTGGGGGTTTTGAGATATAAAAAGTATATATATAGGGTACGTACCGGGAGCTTTGCTGAACAAACTTTCGCAAATATTTGGCTGGCAAAACAAGCGATTCCAAGAACAAAACAATTTTTCCGGCTATCTAGTGGTCAAAAAATAATTTTTTAAAACCCTAATTTTGAGCACTTGCTTCAAATTTCAGCATATATATAGCTTCATTTTTTTATTTTCCATCAGAACAGCCGTTATCACAAAAAACTTCCGAAGCCCCGGTAAATTAGCCGAAATTTGGTGGTTTTAGATACATTTATCATAAATGACGTCGTAGTTTGAATTTCTAAATTCACAGCAATATCTCAGGGCCCTAGTGCATTTATGTTATTGCATAGAGTTGTATCATAGAAAATATAGTTTTGATTTATGTTGAGGTAGAAAGAATTTCGGCGTAAATCAATATTGATGGATTTGATAAAAAAGGTGAATGTTATCTAAAAAATTCATAATGTTTGCTACGTTATTTCTATCAACCCAATTCCGAGGATATGTACGTACCTAGTTAGTAGCTGTATAACTTGTGGGAGTTTAAATTTTTAGTATATTTTAACTTGAATGCATTTTTATCAGATGAACTAATTCAATGCAAAAGTAAAGTATTACTTATAAATGCACCAGGGCGCTGTAATAATGACGTACATTTATAGATTATACATTTTTTTCTGGCCTAAAGCACTTTTTGTAATAGGCATTTACAAATAATCGAATAGAATTTGTAATCCAAGTTATATCGTTATTTAAAAAAAACCTTTTCAGAATCGGTCGTAGTCAGATCTGACTTATTTGGATTTCGATATCGTGTGCTTAAATAAAACGGTAAGTTTTTTTGTTCGTTTAATAAATATTTATGAAAAAGTTTTTACTTATTTATTAAATAGCAACGTTTCGAAGATTCATTATCAGGCTAATGGGAGATTTTAAGACTTGTAAGTTTCGAAAACATAAAGTGCAGAATCTAGAGTTTACTAATTTATGAAAAAGGTTTACTTTACGAATATATAATATGTGTTTTTTTTGTGCTAACAAAAAAGAATGATTCGGGAGAATTCTCCCCAAATTATAGACGATTCTCCCGCACACCTGAGATTCTGTTAGCACTAAATTAAACACATACTGTAAAAAAAATGACTTTAACTTAAACGGACATGCATCCGTAGAAAAAGGTTAATAAACAAAAGCTATCATTTTTATTTATCAATACAATTTGTGGCAACAGTCTGAACTACGTCGCCGCTGTGAAATTCAAATTTCAGACAATTTTAGTTGCGTGCAATTTAGGTTGCATCGAAATTTTCGGTTCTTGTTCAATTATATCAGTGTTAGTCTATTATTGTAATAATAAAGCTGTATAAGGACATCCTAAACCGACAGGCTTCGAGCAAAAACAGTCACTTAACTGTCATTGTGAAGAAGGGACGGAAAAACCACGTCCGATTTAAATTATTTTTAGAGCACTTATTGGATAAAAATATATGTATTTTCCCGTAATGGCGATTTTTTAGAATGTGATTTTGACATTTTTTTCCAAAAATTTTTTCATTAAATGGATTTGTATTTTTAAGCCTATACTGATTTTTTTTTACTATTGTGGTTTCTGTCTAAGCGGACAAAACGGGCAAAAACCTACGCATTTTTCTTGAAAATCCGAAATTTCTTACCTCAAGCGGACAAAACGGGATTTTTTCAAAACATTTAAAAAAAATGTCAAGCTTTTATTTTAAGGTATTGAATAAAGTTTTAGACTATTCTTGAACGGTCGGGTCTAAGTTGAACACCGTGCGGCAGTGTGGCGCAGGTTGGTAGGGCTCGAGAATATGTTATTTCAGATCCGAAGGCCTTGGGTTCGAATCCCACGCATGCAAGTTTTGTGAAATACACTCAAACACTTATAATGTAGAATAATTTGTTATTTATTAGGAAAAATTGTCGTAAAATAACTGTAGTTATTTAAGGGGGTACTCAACGGTTTTTTAATTCAGGTTAGGGACATAATAACTGCACCAAATAGCCTCAAGAAGGCCACAAAATGCATTTCTGCTCTTATCATAAAAAAAAATTTCGAGATTTTTCTCAAAAATTCGAGTTTTTTCTAAGTATTTTTTTGAGAAAAAATACATAAACCTCAATTTTAATGAAAAATTCTAAAAATAAGTAAAAGTGAGTAGGACCTTTTTACTTCAGTTTTGCAGTAGCTTCAATTTGAGGGTACTTTCGGTACAATCGGATGAAAATAAATTTCTAGAAACTCCAAAAATTGACTTCCGGCTTAAACAAACTGCAATTTTCTATTAATAGGAGCAATGATTAAAAAAAAGTTTTACACTAGAAATTGAGAAGCCATATGTCTACGAATTATATCAAATTTAAAAAAAAATCGACCGAGTCGTTTTCGAGACAGTTTGGAATTTTTACATTTTCTTGATTCTAGAATATAAGGGATCAAAATTTGAACCTGACGTAAGCAGATTTTTTGTTCAGTAGACTATTAATTTGATGGTACTTACAGCTCAATACGATGAAATTTTTTTTTCTAGAAATCATGAAAATTGACTTCCGGCTGAATTAATCTGCAATTTTCTATAAATAGGAGCGATGTTTAAAGAAAAGTTTTGCACTAGAAATTGAGAAGACATGTTTCTCCTAATAATACCAAATTAAAAAAAAATTGTACCGAGTCGTTTTTGAGAAAACTGAGCTACAAATTCTAAAATATCATGAAATTACAGTTTTTCATTATTCTAGAACAAGTCCGATCGAAATTTTCGC
>SCLH01000650.1:431346-458469 GCA_004367855.1 Oikopleura vanhoeffeni | reverse complement strand
CCCTAGTTTACTATTCTTTATTGGCCAGAAATTATCTCCACAGCAAGTTGCCATTAGGGAGTGAAAAAAACATACTGTGTATCAAAGATTGGTATCACCAGACTCTACTTTCGCGTTCGCGTTTTCACTTTTTGACCAATAAGAGCTTCGAAAATAAGTTCAACAACGAACGCGAAAGTAAAGGCCTAGTGATGCCCTTTTAGATATAATACACTACTATACTACCGTATATCGAAGATAAGGCCTGTCCGACAAAGACACTTTTGTAAGATTTAGAGAGATAAAAAATTAGGGTTTCCGCTGGAATTTTTTTAAGATTATAAAGGCCTTGGCATTATCAGCTTCTGTTGTGACTTTTGTTATCAACATTATGAAAAATGTTAAGGGGTAGCAGCGAGTGGCAGATTGGTACATTTTTTTCGGATTGATTTATGAAAAAAAAATGTGAAATTTTTTTTAAATGTTTGAGGTAACTTTTTTTTTAGGTCAACCCCCCTCTGGAGCAAAACCGTAGTTAGGTATCAAGAAACGGTTTTTTGCATCGGTGTAGCCAGCGAAAATTTTAACCTCAATTTTTTTTTATGTGTTTCAGAATTTACCGGTTCACCGGTAATCAGCAGAAAACACTGTAATTGGCGGCTTTTGAGAGAACTAATCATAATCTCAACATGATTTTATACATAGAGGGGTAACTATCGAAAAAAAAAATTTTGGCCATTTGTGTTTTTGACACCGGACACCACCCGGTGGCGTAAGAGCACTTTTTGAATATCGACACTGGTATAATCATAGGGGCCTAAACATCAATACTTATTGGAGTAACTTTTCAAGAAAAATTTTTGGCATCATTTGTTTTGGCACCCGACGACACCTGGTTGGCCGTAAAGAGCACTTTTTTGAATATCGACACTGGTATATCATAGGGGCCTAAAATCAAACTTATTTGGAGTAAATTTTCAGAGAAAATTTTTGGCATCATTTGTTTGGCACCGACACCACTGGTGGCGTAAAGAGCACTTTTTTGAATATCGACACTGGTATATCATGGGCCTAAAATCATACTTATTTGGAGTAACTTTTCAAGAAAAAATTTTTGGCATCATTTGTTTTTGCACCGACACACCTGGTGGCGTAAAAAGCACTTTTTTGAAATATCGACACTGGTATATCATAGGGGCCTAAAATCATACTTATTTGGAGTAACTTTTCAATAGAAAATTTTTGACATCATTGTTTTGGCAACCCGACACCACCTGGTGGCGTAAAGAGCACTTTTTTGAATATCGACACTGGGTATATCATAGCGGGCCTAAATCATACTTATTTGGAGATAACTTTTCAAGGAGAAATTTTTGCATCATTTGTTTTGGCACCCGACACCACCTGGTGGTGTAAAAAGCAATTTAAAAGTATCGACGAATGGATATCATAGAGAGCTGAAAAAAATTATACTAACGGGGTAACTCTTTTAAGAGAAAATTTTTGGCATCATTTTATTTTGACACCTGACACTACCTGGTGGTGTAAAGAGCAATTTTGAATATCGACACTGGAAGCAGTTTAGAACCTGCAAAATAACTAATGGGGGTAAACTTTGAAGACAAAATTTTTGGCATTCATTTGTTTTGAGCACCGAACACCTCTAGTCGTGTAAGAGGCATTTATTGAATATCGGACACTGGAGCCAATATACTACTTGGGGGGTAACTTTTCAAGAAAAAATTTTTGACATTATTTATTTAGGACACCTGACACCACCTGGTGGTGTAAGAGCAATTTTGAATATCTTAAAGACCTGAAATTATACTTATGGGATAACTTTTCAGAAAGAAATTTTTTTGCAACATTTTTTTGGACACCGACACCACCTGGTGGTATAAAGAGCAATTTTATAATATCATCACTGAAATATCATAAAACCGAAATCATACTTATGGAGGTAACTTTTTGAACCTGACACATGCAATTTTGCATGAAACATTTATTTAAAAAAGTTATAGCACACACGGTAAAATCGACAAGAGAAAATTTATATGAGATATGTCTCTGTACATGCACCCCATTATTTATAAGCTGTACAAAAAAATGAAAAATTGCTCAATTTGCGCAATTTCAAAATCAGACAAAAAGGCGGCAAAATTGCGCGCTGGCAACACATGCATTAAAATTGGAAACACGTTAAATTTTTTTGTATTATTTTTTAGTATAGTTTGATAATGAATGAGCGAAAACGTGATAGCACTTGCAACTCAAGTCACCAAAGTGAAACAAAAGCCTAGAGGTGCTTAAGTAGATAATTACTTAAAGCATTATTTCATTTATCAATTTATTTGCGCATGATTAGTTCACATTCATTCAAACACAGTCGAGAAAAAGATGTCAAAATTTTCTATTGAAAAGTTACCCCATAAGTATAATTCAGCTCTCTATGGATATTCTATTAGTCCGATATTTTTAAAATTGCTCCTTGTACACCACCGGTAGTGTTACGGTGTCAAAAATAATGATGCCAAAATTTTCTCTTAAAAAGTTACCCCGTAAGTATAATTTCAGCTCTCTATGATATTCCATTGTCGAATTATTTAAAATTGCTTTTTACACCACCCAGGTGGTGTGGGTGCCAAAAAATGATGCCAAAAATTTTCTCTTGAAAAAGTTACTCCAAATAGTATGATTTTAGGCCCCTATGATATACAGTGTCGATATTCAAAAAGTGCTCTTTACGCCACCAGGTTGGTGTCGGTTGCCAAAACAAATGATGCCAAAATTTTTTCTTGAAAGTTACTCCAAATAAGTATGATTTTAGGCCCCTATGATATACCAGTGTCGATATTCAAAAAAGTGCTCTTTACCCCACCGGGTGGTGTCCGGTGTCAAAACACAAATGGCCAAAAATTTTTGTTTTCGATTAGTTACCCTCTATGTATAATCATGGTGAGATTATAGTTAGTTCTCTCAACGCCAATTACAAGTGTTTTCTGCTGATTACCGGTGAACGGTAAAGTCTGAAAACCATAAAAAAAAAATTTGAGGTTAAATTTTCGGCTGGCTACACGATGCAAAAAACCGTTTCTTGATTACCTACTACGGTTTTTGCTCCAGAGGGGGGTTGACCTAAAAAAAAAGTTACCTGATCTTCAATAAAAGTGTTCAGGTAACTTTTTTTTAGGTGCTGTAGTATGATTAGTTCTCTTTAACCGCCAATTACCGGTGTTTATCTTGACTACCGGTAAACCGGTAGACCCCTGAAAATTCGAATTTTTTTTCATTGTTTAAAGTTTGGCTGACTATCGGATGCAAAAAAGTTCTCGAGAGGGGGGAACCTAAAAAAAAAAGTTACCCATTCTTGCAAACGTTATATTTTTATTTCTCAACATTCTTAAGTATCTGTGAAAATATCAAAAACAACTTTTCATTACAACTCCATTTCCAACTTGACCCGATGTGGGATTTCTTTGAAAGGCGATTTATAAACTTCAGACATTTTCGGGTGTAATGCACTAATTAGTGGGAGAATCATTATCCACATGAAAAAATGTCTCTAATATAAAGTTTTTTTTCCATGAAAAATAGAAAAAACAGCTTTTTAGGAAAAAAAATTGACCTTCAATTGAGTTTAAATATAAAAAATTGTTCTAACTTTTAAAAGTAAAGTAGCCTATTACACCCGCAATTTTATATAGATTTTTTCAAAAAATTAAAATTTTATTAAATTGCGTGCCAAATGGCACAAACCGGTGTCACAAGCAAGTGTTGTAAATGTTATCATAGTTCAGAAAAAATATTCGCTTGACCTTTCCATCGATTGAAATACGGAAATCAAATAGATACTATAAAATTTCACATGTGATTGCTTTATTTTTTAAGGAGATTTCAAAAAACATTATAATTAAAATTTTTGGGACTTGATTTGCGGAAAATTTTCATAATATTTCTAAAAGTCGACAACAAAATGACAATATGTAAACATGCATTAAAAAGTTAAAGTGGCTATTTTTTTCGTTTTTATTCACAGATTGTCAAAAAATTAATCAGAAAAAATTTTGGAACGAAAAATGCTTAAAATCTTCTCATAATGCTGTTGAATTTTTTCGAAATATTTACGAATTATAAAATAAAAAGTTTGAACTCAAATCGCGTTCCTTTTAAATAGATGAAAAAAATGATTTGATTTTAATGAGCTGATACACATTTATTTTGGTTCAGCTAACGATAATTAGCACAAAAAAAAACCAACTAATTATTTTCGTAAATTAAATTGACGCCAGTCTGCCACATCGCTGCTAATTTAACGAAATTAATTTACGAAAATAATTAGTCGGGTTATTTTTTTGTGCTTATTATCGTTAGCTGAATTTTTTCTGATTAATTTTTTGAAATTTGTGAATAAAAACGAAAAAAATAGTCACTTTAACTTTTTTCATGCATGTTTACATATTTTCTGACTGCTGTTTGAAAAATCATGAAATGTTTATATGTCATTTTGTTGTCGACTTTTTAGAAATATTATGAAAATTTTCCGCAAATCAATTCTAAAAATTTTTATTATTGTTTTTTTGAAATCTCCTTAAAAAATACAGCCAAATCACATGTGAAATTTTATAGTATCTATTTGATTTTCGTATTTCAATCGATGAAAAGGTCAAGTGAATATTGTTTCTGAACAACTGATAAAATGTACGACACTTGCTTGTGACACCGGTTTGTGCCATTTGGCACGGAATTTATAGAATTTTTTTTTTAACTCTATAAAATTGCGGGTGTAAGTAGGCTACTTTATTTTGAAAGTCAGGAAATTTTTTTTATATTAAAACTCAATTTAAGTTCAATTTTCTTCCTAAAAAGCTGTTTTTCTCTATTTTTCATGAAAAAAAAAACTTTCATATTGGAGAAATTTGTTCATGTGATTATTGATTTCTCCCACTAGTGCATTACACCCGAAAATGTCTGAAGTTTATAAATATCGCCTTTAAAAAAAAATCCCACATCGGGTCAAGTTGGAAATGGAGTTGTAATGAAAAGTGGTTTTTGATATTTTTACAGATACTTAAGAATGTTGAGAAATTAAAAATATAAACGTTTGCAAGAATGAACACTTTTATTGAAGATAAAAAATAAAACAAAAAAAATTTCACATTTTTTTTCTTTCATAAATCACTCCGAAAAAATGTTCCAATCTTCCACATCGCTGCTACCCCCTTAATGCATATTTTGAAGGAATTTTTTGGCTTTGTTTTAAACAGGAAATCCCATCTGATCATCCTTGAAATTAAAAAAAAATGAGGAAATATCCCACTTTATTTCATTTTAGGGTTTTAACAATATAAGATTCCCTTTCAAGGGTCCCCCAAGTGTTTTTCACAACCGAGATTGACCAGAAAGAAACAATTATTTGATTGAGATTTCTGGCTCCATTTTTAGATTTTTCAGGCCACCCTTTCAAAATAAGAACAATATGGACACGATCCGCCCAAATCGTCCCCATTCTGAAAGACTGACCTAATTTTAAAAAAAATAGCGCTAGAGAGCTAAATTAAATTACTAATTTTATACTTGACAAAATTTATTTTTCAGAACAAAGTGAAGCAAGCCGTAAAAATTACATTCAATTTCAATGGCTTCTCACCTTCCGACGTCCTCGAAGGTTTTGTAGAGTTTCACAACACACCATCAAAGTCTCTCATTTATCCTATTGAATTTACCAATGAAAAATCGAGCTCTATCAAGGTACGATGCAGGGAACTACAGGAAAAAGGTCTTATCAATATTGGAAACGATATTTCGCGAATAATCAATATCCGCGTAGGATTGACAAATATAAAAATTTCAAATTCGGAAATTGAACAAAAAATATTGAAAAAATCAATCGAAAATCGACTCAACAAAATGGAGGATTTTTGGCAAGATGACCTTAAAAAATTAGACGACTTCAATAACAGTGCTGGAACACTTTTCCTAAAATATTTTGGAGTGCATTCATTTGACAAAGTTCGTGAAAAAATTCGAGAAAAAGAAAATCTTCGATTGCTAAAAGAGAAAATTATGGAAGAAGATCGAAAAAATCCCACTGTACTGTTATCGCCCGAAGTTGCTCAGAAGAAACAAGTATTTTTTAACAAGGGCCGTGATTTAGAAATGAAGAGAGCCCACCCTTACGTCCGAAATCGCCTTGATTATGGCCGAAAATTCTTGAAAAAAGATGCCCAAAAACCGCCTGAAAAATTAGAAGGAACTGTTGTTGACAATAATCTAGTAAATATTGACCAGTTAGCTGAACACGTAATGGAACACGAAGACTATGCAGAATATGAATACGAAGAACGAGAAGGAAATATTGAAAAAGATACAAATTATGACGATTTTTTAGCTGATTTACCTACTGAAACTGCCCCAGATTATTATGCCCAGACAGAAAAACCCATAATTCTCATGGGCATCAGCCCTGAGAAAAAGATGCAAATTGAACAAAAAATAGAAGAATTAACTGCCAGTATGAACGATGCCATATTTTACTATAGTAGCGATGAAAGTAGCGACGAAGACGAAATTATTTTTGATGGCGGAACTGACCTTTAGCAAAACGCTTCTTGTTCCTCCACTACTTTTTCTTCATTTAATAAAAGTTAAAATAAATGCCTACTTGGTCGATAATGTCTTGGTTTTCATAATATAGGGGGTGACATTTGGACGGCCCTAGTTCACCGAAAAACCTACGCATTTCTTAGAAATATTTCCCAAATGAGGTTTTTTGGTAAACCAAAATGCATTTCGCCGAACAATTTTGACAGAAAACTGCTATTTTGCACGAAATTGCGAATTCCTCACAAAATGTTTCGGTCATTTCAAGATAAATTATATTTAACTTCAAATTTATTTAAGTTGAAATTCAAAATTTATTTTTAATAACTTAATTTTCAATTAAATCATTTTTTTTGGAAATTTCAATTTCCAGCATAAAATTTTTCATGAGCTATAAAATGGATCCTCCGTATAAAAAATTTCTTCAGATAAACATTTTTTGAACATCTGGAAAATAATTAGAAACTCGAAAATGTTTTTCACCTGACCATTTTTTGAAGATACAAAAACACCAATAAAAAATAGGGTCTTTATCGCAGTTTCGTCAGAACTTTTATTATAATTTCGTACGACCTAAAAAAAATAATTACTTAAGGTAGTTTTTTTTTAAAGGCGGCCACCCTTCTCATGACGGTTACGCCTTTAAAAAAAGCTACCTAAGTAATCCCGACACCCCGTTTTGCGTGACTGTCTCGGTAATTAAGGAATCGTAAAAATCTTGAAATTTAATCGTTCAAATAATTCAAAATTAATTTATTTTTAGAAGTGAAATCAGATCGAACGTGCTCGTGGCGTCAAACGAAAATTAATCCGAATACTCACCCTCCAAATCGAAATGAGAAAAAATTGGAAGGAAGTGGAAATGCGAAAAATTGATAACCAGGAATATTATGTTTGTCCATTTATGGAAATTCATCTTTCCTTTGAAGAAACTTACAGACGAACACATACAGGTAAAACATTAAAACCTCTTTTTATCTACATTGTATGTTCATTTATTATTCAAAATTCTTCTCGTTAAGCAAAATTTAAGCAATGAACCAGTTTTCGACATCTTTCTTCTTGGCAAGTGCTCGTGTTCCAGACATGCTTCGTGTACGATTTAATTTGGGTAAGTTGGCCTACAATTATTTTTTCGAAGCCCTTATTAGTCAAAAATGTGAAATCCGGTGCTCTCATTGGTCAAACGTTAGAGTTGTACCAGTCAGGGAGCGAGGACTGTAACGTTACTTTGGTGAATGTGTATGCTTTGACAACATACCTTGAGCAATAAAAGCACTTTTCCATTATTTTTTTGTAAAAAGCGAAAATAAAGTTCAGATATCTAGAATAAAACTTTCTCGAGAAATACATTCTCAGAAACTTTTCTCAGACCCAAAAGCTTTTGACCACTTACAACCCCCCTGGCCTGTGACCACTTAAAGCCCCCCTGACCAGTCAAACCCCCCCCCTTTTTGGCCGAAGTTCTAGGGGGGCTTTAAGTGGTCAACTACTGTATATGATATAGCATATCATATCGATCATGATGCCCGAGTAACTTAAATCTCTTATTCCCTATTCTTTTAAAAGGCAAATGAGAGATTTGAGTTACTCGGGCATCATGATGGATATAGGGTTAGGCCACTGGGGATTTCTCGATTTTCAAGTTTGGCTTATCGACTCTAAGAAGGAAGAATATGATCATTAAAAATTTTTCAGACCACCAGCAGGTGGCGAAAATTGAGTTTTAAAAATAAAAAATGTGTAATTTTATTGAATAGTACTTTGGGAAAACACGGGAACGATTCCTCACCATGCTTATCAGATGCGAAATGAAAAAATATCTTATTTTTTGTGGGATTTGCCAGAGACGGTCTCCAATCTAGAAAAACTGAAATGTATAAAAAAATATGCAAAATACAGGAAGTGACAGGCCGTTCTAGAGTTTCGTCACTTATCTAAAAAGAATATGACCATTAAAAATTTCTCATACCACCACTGGGTGGCGAAAATTGAGTTTAAAAATTGAAAATTTTATTGAAAAGTGATTGGATAAAAGTTGGACACCAGTCTCATCTGATGCGCAACCAAAAAATATATATGAATTTTTCTTGATTTTCCAGAGACGGTCCCGAATCTAGAAAAATTAAAAAAAAAATATGCAAAAAGAGGGATTCGAATCCTGGCAACCAGTTCCTCAGGGTCAACAAATGTAATTTCCTTATATAAAAACTAATTGACCCTATTTTAATAAATTTATGCTACATGTATTTATTATAATTTCGGCGCTAATTTAATACAAAATAATAACCAACAACCCAAGTGACATATCTAAGTTGAAAGAATGCATAAAAATTGTTTTGATCCAATTTTAACTATTATTATGAACTTTTTGAATTTTCACCACTGGGTGGCGCCGAATCATTTTTTCAAATGTTCGAAAAAATTAAAGTTAATTTGTCCAGAGTGGCCTAACCCTGATCATATTTAATCTATAGATCTATCAAAATATGAATTTGTTTGCAATTTTAAAATTGCCGAATCCAGGTTTTTTAAGGCTGTCATCACATTTTTAAATTATTCTGCAGTGAAAAAAATATTTTTAGCTTATACTTATGGTGATTTATATCTGACCATGTCGTGTGAACTTGGCTGAATTTTGAGTTGTAGAAGTTTCCTTTTAGGCTGTTGAAAATATCACATTTATAAATTCAGAGTTTTAAACATTTCACTATCGACCCGGAAAATGTACCTACGTGGAGCGCCGATTTCACCCTTTGGCGCCCTCTAGTGCGAGAACTGATTTTCGCAGAGCCGCGAGACCACAAGCAATCTTTTTTTCTAGACCGATTTCGTATACCCTATTGTCAATAGGCTATTGACAAGGCTATTGTGAAAAACATTTTTTTTCACAGACACTACCCATAAACGTCGCAAAAGCTAGAGTAAAGTGTTCTATCCGAGTTATTATTCGCCGCCAAATTTATATCTTGCCAAATATTTTTTTATAGATTATTCAACATTTAATGAAATGCTCGCCGGTGAGTTCAAGATGGATTTACATAGCCTAAACGCCGAGTCCGCCAATAACATACAAATATTTATTGCCGAAAATTGGGAACTGTTTGGCCCAACTATGAACGCTCTCGTTTACTATGGCGGCGTAGGAAGAATATCACATGAAAAACTACCCTGTGGAAGGAGAAAAAATAAGCATTTTACCAAAACGCCAATTTCCCTATTTGAACTAGCTGCCCTTTCTGTTAAAAAGCATTTTATACCTAAATATAAACTAAAATTTTCGAAAAATATCTTTCAAAATCCAAAAGAAAACTTCTTCAAAATAACAAAACTCAAAGATTGCTCATTATTCGCTAGAGTAATGACCGTTACGATTTTTGCGAAAATTTTGGACAAATTTTATTCAAATATTTTGCATGAACATTATTTATCTAAGAAGGCTATGCCTGATAGAGGCTGGCCATTTATGCTCGCGGAACCAGATTTCAGAGGCCGTACAATGATACCTCACGCTGAAAATACATTTTTTGATTAGATCATTTTTTTCAGATATGTATTGTATACTTAGGGTTAGTGTACATAGTATGAAAGTCGTAACGTTTATCATATACGGTATATGATTTATAGACCCTGATATTTTAACTGCAATTGGAATATACAAAACCCCGCGCATTTATAAATAAAACGATTTTTTCCAGATGTCCGGCGTAAAGTCGAGAGCAACAAATAGGCTTATTTCCAAACTTTTCAGACCAAAAGATATGCGTTTTTCACAAGCCAAAAAACAGACGTTGTTTCAAAGTTTTTCAGTATTTTCGACCATACGCAGCGGCCGACCGGACTAAAATTATCTTCAAAACTCGTTTTAGCTTATATACTTTTCAACTTATTGTGCCACTGTTCCCAAATCATTACTCGTAAACAACTAAAATTTCATATTTTTATTTCCAAAATTATCAAATGACTCTGAAACCTTCACTTTATTTGTTATTTTATTTTTCAAAATAAAAATTATCTTTCAAAAACGACTTTCATGTTGTGCTTGGCAAATTTCTTTAACAGGCGGCTTTTCCGTTAATATAACGGGTGGTTAGTGTCCATTGTGTGACCGATTGAAGGTCAATGTTCAGGTTTTGGTTCAATAACAGGATCATATTACAAACACTGACTGTACCCTTATCCGAACAGCTCAGCCAGAAATCGTTCGGATAAGGGTACCTGGCTTTATAGGCGTTTAGGCTTATGAGCGTTTCCATCTCCACTAAAAATCGTGCGGATAAGGATACAGTCAGTGTAATAAAAGACATGTTTTTTATGCTTGGAATCTTCATAAATTGCTTTCCATATGATATGTAATTTGTCCCCTCGGGGTCATATAACAATATTTGTCTGTACTGTACCTGTTAGCATTCTTGTGTATCTTTCTTACTCTTCAGTTTTGTCATGTTTACGGGAGTGGTCGTCGCTAAATGAGGTGCAAGAATAAAATTGGCCCCTTTTAATCGTTTTTTTTTTATGGAAATATAGACAATTACAAGAATTTGGGTACTCGTTTTATCCTGATATAAATATGGTCGGGATAGCACTTTTTGATGGTTCCAAAAATATTTCGTATGAAATAAGTTGAAATTGTTTGATTTTTGTTAAATTAAAACACGATTTCTGAACAAACAAGAAACTAATTTTGACAAAACTCTTCTAGGTGATCTGCCAATTTTCGTCAATTTTGTAAGCTCTTCTCTGATTGGACGAGCCGTCCGTCACATTCGAATTTTCTTAGAGGCAAGATTTTCGTTCAAAAGTATCAGAGGAAAGTCATATTTGGTTAAATAATTTGTACTACTCCGGAAATTGGCCATGGAAAACCCCGATTTTTAACTTTTTAGCGACGACCACCCACTTAAAGGTGTGGGTGTCGCTGATTAGGCTGTTTTTTGACGTGGTTTTTCGGTAAACTGGCGGAAGTGGTATCGCAAAAATTTGCTCAACTTGAAGAATCAGTCTTCAAGATGATTTAAGCACTTATTGTAATCTGATACAATCCAACCTACGCTCACACAGGAACCTTGGAAAAGTCTCCCCAAAAACACTAAAAAGCTATCTTCTCTCAAAATTTCTTTTAATTTTTCATGTCAGGCTCCAGAGAAGCCGTACAAACAATCCATTAGAGCTTTTTTGGCAATTTGGTTTTTGACGGACAATTTATCTTTCGTTCAATTTTCGTTAAAAAGTTGTTTCCGTTTTTTAGCGATTTTTTCTGCCAAAAGCAAAAATTTTAAAAACCGGCTCTAATGGATTGTTTGTACCGATGCTCTGAAGCCCGAAAACAAAAAATAAAATTGATGAAAATTATAGAAGAAGATAGCTCTTGAGTATTTTTCCGGGGGCTTATTGAAGGTTCCTGTGTTGGCGTGGGTTGGATCGTATCAGATTACAATTAGTGCTAAATTGACCTTGAAGACTTATTCTTCAAGTTGGTGCAGTACCTCTTTATCCAGATTAGCTAGAAAACGCGTGTAAAAACTTCAAAAATTAGCCGAATCAGCGACACCCACACCTTTAAGAGGGTACTGGTCGCTGGAATGAGATTTTCTCGATAAAAACATCATCCATACAGGATACTAGTCAGATTAGCCATCTTGTAGAACTATCCTTTAGCTTGTCGAATAAAAATCTAGATTTTGTTTGCATACACTTCTTCACACATAAGCCACACAAGAGGACCTAAGCCAAAATGGTAAAACTATCTCCTCCCAGGTTTTATGTCGAAATTAGCTGAAATTTTGACATAACTTGCAAAAGTGGTAGGCCAAACTTTATCTCGAGCAGTTTTTTCACATTTCACTATATTTTCTCTAGAATATATCAAAAAATCACTTTTTTTTGGCAATTATTCGTGGGAAAAACTCCTAGGAAAAATGATAGAATTCATTAAATTTGTTTTAAAAACTAGCTCACACTAAAATAAAACTTAAACTTAAGGGGGTTGTGGGTGTGAATGGAACAAACGTTGAAGAAATTTTTTTTTTATTCCTGAATTCAGCTGATAAAAAACAAATCAGAATGAACGATATTTTCAACCAATCATATTGCGTTATTTTTGGTCGAGCTAGGTGGGGGAATGAGGCGAGAGGACACCACGCGTCGAAAACATGTCTCCTGCAACTACTTCACCAACACAGAAATTATATCGTTAAAAACACGTTTTTTCGCCATATGAAGTCAAATATTTTTTTGATTCGGACTTTTTTTATCATATGAAAGCGAAATAATCATATTGCCCGTGTTTTTGACAAAAAAATTAAAAAACTCTGATGATATATTTTCGGTCCAGAGGGGTTTTAACTTGACTTCAGCGCCCTCTAAGTGAGCAAACGGCTTAGTAAATAAACTCTAAGACCGAGACCAACTCGATTTTTTGTCCGATTTAGTATTCTGCACACTTTAAATTATATCACTTTTTTTGCGGACAGTCCTTAAGGAGGTTGTGGTGGAGAATGTGGAAATTGCTGGAAAAATAGCCCTCTCCTCCAGCTGGACTGGAAGGGTCAAGTAAGGGCAGATAAGAATAAATCGAGAAAAAAATACGGAGCCTAAAACTTCTCTGTCACTGCAAGGTAAAAGTTTTTAAATTTCTGGTGAAGGATGGCTCACCGGTGCGGCATCGAGACAAAACTTGGTAAAAATAGTGTTCCAATTCACACAAAAATTGTAAATCTCGATCAATTTTGCTTTAAGGGGGTGGTCGTCGCAAAATGAGGCTGTTAGAACAATTCCCAATTTTATTTTTTATGCCTCTTTTATGAAAAGTATGGATAAATTAGCGACATTTTTGGTACTCGTTTATTTTGATTCATGGCTAGCAAAGCACTTTTTGCATGAGTTGAACCATTCCTGATTTTTGGAAATTTAAACACCCAAGGAGATTTAACAGAAAAACGAAGTCAGAAAATTTAGACAAAACTCAACTTTGGTGTTTTGCACGGACTCTTCACTGCATCATTTATCTAGTTCAAAGTGTGTGACTTTTAAATTCAGGGGAGGAGATACATTGTGAATGAGACCCTATAACAAGGGTTCAAAATACAGGTTTTTTGGTGATACTGAAGAGCAAAATTCAAGAATGTTCAAAAAAACTCAACTTGGTGTTTGCTTCAAATTCTGTCCGGTTAATTTGAGTTCATAAATCATGGTTGTACCCTAGAAAACTCAGGGAGGAGATACATTTTGAAAAAATGATATTCCGTTATATTTGTAAGCACGTTGATTGGACGAGCATCCGTCACTCTTGATTTTAATTTTCCGATGCGAAGATTTTTTGTTCAAATATATCAGAGAGAGGGTAAGTTTGGTCCGACGATTTGTACTTTTGCTACAATTGGTCATGTGAAAAACCTGCATTTTTGCTCTTAAAGATGTCGACGACACCCTAATGGGGTAATAGACTCTGATTTGACATTGTTCTAGGCGAAATATACTGAACACTAAAGCAGTTCATGAGACAACCGAAAAATGCTTATTTTGTAGATCTATCCTTTCTTGCGAAAAAGTACATCACAAATTATTTCTGACCATTACAGCCAATAGGTACAGTAGATCGTAACAAAGGTGACGTTTCAAAATCTATCCTCCTCCCAGACGGTATAATCCATTGAGCTCAAATTGTTCACAAGATCACGTACGGTAGTTTAAATTTTAAAGGAGAGCTTTTTTCGATCCGGCGACTCGAACAATTCTAGAAACGCCAAATCACCGACGATTATTTTAACAATTGCAGACTTCAAAATTCTATCTCCTCCGAGGATATGTTTGCAAAAATAGCTCAAATTTTTATCAGTATCCTCAGAAAATTTTAAAGAGCATAAATGGAGAGCTTTTATTGCAATTTCGAGCTAGAACTTGAAAATATGATTTTTTGGGTCATTTTCGAAAATTTCCGAAAAAAAGAAGTGCTTCGATTTTCGAAGTAGGCTCAAAGAAAGCCAGTGAAACACTGATCAGAAAGTTGCTTACGTCAAGTGATAATTTTGAAGTTTTAGTGGCAAATTCGAGCAAACGTTATTTTTCAACTTCATCTTTTAAAAAATACCCTTGAGAAAAAAATCGAAACCAATGCCGAAAAACTTCGAAATTTTTTTTTGATGATTGGGCCTTAGTTCACTTTATATCACCTTTTTTGCCCGTATCACTTGGAGCGATGTTTTAATTGCCTCTATTAGCCTTATGAAAGTCAAGTCGTACCCCTTACTGTCCGCATTTGAAGGCCAAAAACAGGTTTTCAGCGTCGCCTCAATCGAAGTACTAGAAAACGAGCACGAACAGATGTATCAGTTTACAGATAATTGAACATTAATCTTCGGTTTCACAAAACAAATTCGAAGGCCTGCTGATTGCCGACCAATCAAGGAACGACTCAAAAGTGGCCTGATTTTCACTTCAAAAGCCTACTCCTGAGTTTTTAGGGACAACAATGATTTAAATGACTCAAATAAACCGGACAATAACGTGAGCAAAACACAAGTTAGGTTTTTTGAAACACTTTCTCTCAGTTCACCAAAAACTGTTTTTTGGCCTTTATTTTGAGTGCCTCGGGGAAAAATACTACTCCTCCCGGGATTTCAAAGTCACACATTCGAACCCAGAATCAATGTGCAGCGTGAAGAGTCCCGTGCAAAACACGCAAGTTGAGTTTGTCTAAATTTCTGACTCGTTTTTCTGTAATTCGTGTTTTAAATTTCCAAAAATCAAAGAAATTTCAAACGTTTTTCATACGAACATGATTCTTGAACTATCAAAAATGCTTTCCTAGCCATGTATCAAAATGAAGACCGAGTACCCAGAATTGCTTGTAATTTTTCCATATTTTCCAGAAAAAACATTTTAAAACTAATCTTGGAAAATTTCCATGTCCGAGTCTTTAAATGCGACCAGTACTCCCTTATATTGAATAAACCAGAAAATGTATAAACTACGAGAATATTGTCGATATTTACTCAACAGTTTTTTCGCTTGAAAAAATTATCTCTGTTGTTTTAAAGGGGGTACGGTCGCTTTTTATGCAGGAATTTGGGCTTTGAAAATGTCCAATTGATTTGGGATGATATACCAAGTCTACTAAGCCGGACCAAATTATCAAAAAAATTTTTTCGAATTTTTCGTTTTTTTCTAAAGTATTTTTTTCAAAATAAGTTTAAAATAACGTTTGCTGTACATTTAACCCACTAAAACTTTGAAAATTACACAGCGTTAGCCAACTGTTCTGATCAGGTGTTTGTGGCTTTCTTTTGATACTATTTTCGACAAAAATCGATAGGGACATTTTTTTTCGGAAATTTTTCACGTGACCTTCAGAAATTATATTTTGAGTGTTGGGGTCGAAATTTTGAAAAAAACGCTTCTAGAGGAGTTTCTCGATTGTTCTGTGCTAGTGTTTGCTCCAATTTGAGTGGATTCCAAAATAGATACCTAGGGGAGATAGATTTTGGTGAAAACAATGCCTAAAAATCGGTCGTTTCAGCGATTTCTAGAAAAAGCTGAATGATTTTTGAAAAAAAAAGGCTTCTAGAGGACCTAAGTTTAATAAGTCATAACGGGCTATGTTATAATTTTGAGCTGCTTTCTAAATAACCCTGTGGAGGAGATAGATTTTGAAATTTGGTCGAGGACACCTTGAAGCTGGTAACGTATCACAGAGTGTAATCGGAAAAAAAAATCATGGCCAATGGTTTTGACAAGATTAAGGGTTAGATCTACGAACCTACGTAATCTTAATTGCCAATAGTTTCTCGGTTAGGCTGATTTCTCAATCGGAAACGTCAATTCGCATGCGCCCAATTACCCCTTAAGACGGTAAAAATGAAATTCAGAAAACTTCTCTTTAAAAATCTGAATAAGTCGGTCATTTGTTTAAAATTGAACTAAAACAGAAAATGTATTTACCCTACGAAATAGGTCATATTTCCCACGTTGATTTCGTTGGAAAATGATCTCTGTTTGTTTTTATACACGTTTTGTACGTAAGAATAATTCATACGAGAATAATTTCCTTGTGTTGGTGGAAAGTGTTGCAGGAGACATGTTTCGACGCGTGGTGCCCTTCACGCCTCATTCCCCCACCTAGCTCGACCAAAATAAGCAATAAATGATTGGGTTGAGAAATATCGTTCATTCTGATTTGTCTTTTATCAGCTTAATTCAAGAATAAACAAAGAAATTTTTCAACGCCTTGTTTCATTTACACCCACAACCCTAAGTTTTATTTTAGTGTGAGCTAGTTTTTAAAAGCCCAAATTTAATGAATTCTATCATTTTTTCCCTAGGAGTTTCCCACGAATAATTGCCAAAAAAAAGTGGTTTTTTGATATATTCAGAGAAAAATATAAGTGAATGTGAAAAAACTGCTCGAGATCAAAGTTTGGCCTACCACTTTTGCAAGTTTATTCAAAAAATTCAGCTAATTTCGACATAAAACCTGGGGGGAGATATGTTCTAACCATTTTTGGCTTAGGTCCTCTTTGTGTGGCTTATGTGTGAAGAAGTGTATGGCAAATCAAAATCTAGATTTTAATTCGACAAGCTAAAGGATTACGTTCTAGCAAGATGGCTAACTCTGACCCCTAGTATCCTGTATTGGATGAATGTTTTTATCGAGAAAATCTATTCCAGCGACCAGTACCTCTAAAGGGTGTGGGTGTAGCTGATTCGGCTAATTTTTGAAGTGTTTACACGCGTTTTCTAGCTAAATCCTGGATAAAGAGTACTGCACCAACTTGAAGAACTAAGTCTTCAAGTATGATTTAAGCCTAATTGTAATCTGATACATTCCAACCTACGCTCACACAGGACGACTAAAAGCCCCTCAAAAACACTAAAGCTATCTTCTCTCAAATCTTTCTATTTAATTTTTCATGTCAGGCTCAGAGCACGTACAAACAATCCATTAGAGCTTTTTGGCAATTTGGTTTTTGACGGACAATTATCTTTCGTTCAATTTTCGTTAAACAGTTGTTTCCGTTTTTTAGCGATTTTTTCTGCCAAAAGCAAAAATTTTAAAAACCGGCTCTAATGGATTGTTGTACCCGTGCTCTGAAGCCCGAAAACAAAAAATAAAATTGATGAAAATTATAGAAGAAGATCTCTTGAGTATTTTTCGGGGGCTTATTGAAGGTTCCTGTGTTGGCGTGGTTGGATCGTATCAGATTACAATTAGTGCTAAATTGACCTTGAAGACTTATTCTTCAAGTTGGTGCAGTACCTCTTTATCCAGATTAGCTAGAAAACGCGTGTAAAACTTCAAAAAATTAGCCGAATCAGCGACACCCACACCTTTAAGAGGGTACTGGTCGCTGGAATGAGATTTTCTCGATAAAAACATCATCCATACAGGATACTAGTCAGATTAGCCATCTTGTAGAACTATCCTTTAGCTTGTCGAATAAAAATTAGTTTTGTTTGCATACACTTCTTCACACATAAGCCACACAAGAGGACCTAAGCCAAATGGTAAACTATCTCCCCCCAGGTTTTATGTCGAAATAGCTGAAATTTTGACATAACTTGCAAAGTGGTAGGCCAAACTTTATCTCGAGCAGTTTTTTTCACATTTCACTATTTTCTCTAGAAATATCGAAAAAATCACTTTTTTTGGCAATTATTCGTGGGAAAAACTCCTAGGAAAAATGATAGAATTCATTAAATTTGTTTTAAAAACTAGCTCACACTAAAAAACTAAAACTTAAGGGGTTGTGGGTGTAGAATGAACAACGTTGGAAAATTTTTTTTTTATTCTGAAATTCAGCTGATAAAAACAAATCAGAATGAACGATATTTTCAACATCATATTGCGTTTATTTTGGTCGAGCTAGGTGGGGAATGAGGCGAGAGACATCCACGCGTCGAAACATGTCTCCTGCAACTACTTCACCAACACAAGAATTATATCGTATGAACTTATTTTACGTATAAAAACAACAAGAGATAATTTTCCAACGAAATAACGTGGTGAAATAGGACAATATTTCGTACGGTTAAATACATTTTCTGTTTTATCAATTTTAAACAAAATTGACCGACTTATTCAGATTTTAAAGAGAATTTCTGAATTTCATTTTTACCGTCTTAAGGGGGGTACTGGTCGCTGGAATTGACTTTTTCCGATGAGAAATCTAGCCTAACCGAGAAACTTGGACATTAAGATTACAGCTATGTTGTAGATCTAACCTTAATCTTGTCAAAACCCATTGGCAATGACTTTTTTTTCGATACACTCTGAGATACGTTACCATGTTCAAGGTGTCCCTCGACCAAATTTCAAAATCTATCTCCTCAGGGTTTATTTAGAAAGCAGCTCAAATTATAAACATATCCCGTATGACTTTATAAACTTAGGTCCTCTAGAACGCTTTTTTCAAAAATCACTTCAGTTTTTCTAGAAATCGCTGAAAACTACCCATTTTTTGCGATTTTTTTACCTTTTTCACAAAATCTATCTCCTCCTAGGTTATATTTTTGGAATCCACTCAAATTCGAGCAAACACTAGCACAGAACTAAATAGAAACTCGTCTATCTGTTTTTTTCAAATTTCGACCAAACTCAAAATTAAATTCTGAAGGTCACGTGAAAAAATTTCCGAAAAAAAATGTGCTTTCGATTTTTTCGAAAGTAGTATCAAAAGAAAGCCACAAAACACTGATCAGAAAGTTGGCAACGTCAAGGTGTAATTTCAAGTTTTAGTGTTAAATTACAGCGAAACGTTATTTTAAACTTCATTTTGAAAAAAAACTACTATCGGCAGTTCTGAATAACCAATTAAAGGAAAACGTTCCTGAAAAAAAACGTTTTTTCGATTACGACTGATTTTTCGGTCGAGCTACGGAATATTTGTCAGTGCACTCGAAAAAATATTGGTTCTATCGTTATCGACCATCGAATTCAACAATTTTTGGATAAAATTGTGCGGTAGTAGACTTTGTTTCATCTTTGCCATTTCAAAGCCACCAAATGCTCATATAAACCAGCGACCGAGTACCACCTTAAAACAAACAGAATAATTTTTTCAACGAAAAAAATGTGGTAAAATAGTGACAATATTTTCGTAGGTTTTATACATTTCTGTTTTATTCAATTTAAGGGGTACTGGTCGCATTTAAAGACTCGGACATGAAATTTTCCAGATTAGTTTTAAAAGGTTTTTCTGAAAATATGGAAAATTACAAGCATTTGGTACTCGTTTCATTTTGATACAGTGGCTAGGAAAGCCACTTTTTGATGAGTTCAAAAATATTTCGCTATGAAAAAAGTTGAAAGATTTCTTGATTTGGAAATTTAAAAACGACGATTTACAGAAAACGAGTCGAAATTTGAGACAAAACTCCGAACCACCATTTGGTGTTGCGGACTGCTTCAGCTGCACATTGATCTGGTTTCCGAATGTGTGACTTTGAAAATCCGCGGAGGAGTAGTATTTTCCGCAGAGGCACTCAAATAAGGCAAAAACAGTTTTTGGTGAATACTGAGATTTGAATTTTCAAAAAACGCTCAACTTGGTGTTTTCTGCTCACGTTTTGCCGTTGTTTTGGTCTAAGCTCAAATCGTGTTGTAACCTTAAAAATCAGGAGATAGATTTTAAGTAACAAAGTGCATTTTGAAAGGTCGTTCCTGACCTTGGTCGGCCAATCAGAGGCCTTCGATTTGCTTTTTGTGAAACCCAAGATTAATGTTAAATTATCTGTAAAGCTGAACAATACATATGTTCGTGCTGTTCTAGTACTTCATTGGAGGCGACGCTGAAAACCCTGTTTTTGGCTTCCAAATGCGACCAGTAAGGGGGTATCAACTCTGATTAATACAGCCTTAGAGGCATTAAAAATGCTCCAAATTGATACTGGGTGATAATAAAGTGACTAGAAGCCCAATCATCAAAAAAAAATTTCGGAAGTTTCGCATTTTTTTCGATTTTTTTCTAAGTATTTTTTTAAAAGATGAAGTTGAAAATAACGTTTGCTCGAATTGTGACCACTAAACTTCAAAATAATCAACTTGACTGTAAGCCAACTTTCTCATCAGTGTTCACTGGCTTTCTTTTGAGCCTACTTTCGAAAAAATCGAAGCACTTTTTTTTCGGAAATTTTCGGAAAATGACCAAAAAAACTCATATTTCAAGTTCTAGCTCGAATTGGCAAAAAAAGCTCTCCTTTATCTCTTTAAAATTTTTCCTGAGGAAATACTTGATAAAAATTTGAGCTATTTTGCAGAACATTATGCCTCAGGAAGATAGATTTTGGAAGTCTGCAAAGTTGTTAAAAATCGTCCGGTTTATTTGCGTTCTAGGAATGTTCAGTCGCCGGCTCGATAAAAAAGCTCTCTTTAAAATTTATATACTACGTTACGTGATCTGTGAAAAGTTTGAGCTACAATTGGATTACCGTCTGGGAGGAGATAGATTTTGAAAACGTCAACCATTGTTTACGATACTGTACCTAATCTGGCTGTAAGTGGTCAGAAATAATTGTGATGTACTTTTCGAAGATTAAGGATAGATGCTACAAATAAAGCATCTTTCGGTTTGTCCCTCATGAACTGTTATTTTTCAGTATATTATCGCCTTAGAAAATGTCAAATCAAGTCGTATACCCCCTTAAGGGGTGTGTCGTCGCTTTTAACGGCAAAAATGATGTTTTCAAGTGACCAATTGTAGCAAAAGTACAAAATCGTCGGACCCAAACATTACCACGTCTCTGATTATTTTGAACAAAAATCTTGCATACTTAAATTAAATCAAAAGTGACCGGATGGCTCGTCCGCCATCAGGAAACGGCTTACAACATATAACGGAATTATAGTTTTCAAATGTATCTCCTCCCTGAGTTTTTAGGGTACAACAATGATTTATGATCAAATAACCGGACAGAACGGCTTTAAGCAAAACATCCAAGGTTGAAGTTTTTTTGAAAATTCTTGAATTTGGGCTCTCAAGTATCACAAAAAACTGTAATCTTTGACCCTTGTTTAGGGTCATCATTCACAATGTATCCCTCCCTGAATTTAAAAGTTCACAACCATTTGAAACCTAGATAAATGCTGGCAGCTGTAAGAGTCCGTGCAAACACCAGAGTTGAGTTTTGTCTTAACTTTTCTGACGTCGTTTTTCTGTAAATCTCCTGTGTTTTTAAAGTTTCCAGAAAATGCAAGAAATTTCAACTCATCAAACAGTGCTTGCTAGACATGCATCAAAATAAAACGGTACCTAAAATGCTCGTAATTTCCATATTTCATATAAAGAGGCCAGTAAAAATAAAAATTGGGACCAGAAATTTGTTTCTACAGCCTCATTTGTGCTGACGAGCCCCGACCTGCCTTAAAAGCAAAATTGCGTCGAGATTTTACAATTTTTTTGTGTGGAATTGAGAACATATTTTTACCAGTTTTTCGATGCCGCACCGGTGAGCCATCCTTCACCAGAATAAAAACCTTTTCCTGCCAGTTGACATAGAAGGTTTTAGTCCTCCCGTATTTTTTTTCTCAGTTTTCTTATCTGCCCGTTATTGACCCTTCCAGTCCAGCTGGAGGAGAGGGCTATTTTCCAAGCAATGCAACATTCTACACCCACAGACCTCCCTTAAGGGTACTGTCCCGCAAAAAAACAGGTGATATAATTTTAAGGTGAGAAGTACTAAATCGATCAAAAAAATTCGATTGTCTCTGCTTAGAGTTTTTACTCAAGCCGTTTGCTCACCTAGAGGCGCTGAAGTCAAAGTAAACCCCTCTGGACCGAAAAATCTATATCAGATTTTTAATTTTTTTTGTCAAAAACACCGCAATATGATATTTCTCATATATAAAAAAGTCCGAATCAAAAAAAATATTTTGACTTATATGGTAAAAAGCGTGTTTTTTATTTCATTCAAAACCGCAAAGGATCCGAGACCTATTTAGGGAAAAACCAGCAAGAATATCTGACAGCTGCTGCGCGCGCATTTTCTGGATATTTCACTGTAAAAATAAAATCACAGTAATATATTCTATGGAGCGAAAAATCTCACAGAAATGAAAAATTTTAGAAGATTAATAAGACTCTTACGTATATTTGACACATATTGTAGCCAATTAAATAATTAATTGTTGATCTCCGACAAACATTTGTCAAACTAAGTTTAAACAAATTTAGCTGCGCAAACATAGATTTCGAACAAAATCACCATCTTTTGGTTTCGCACTAATTGGATTGAAAGGACCTGATCCGTAGATAAGAAATCTTTCGCAATTCTTATTTGCTTATTGTCACCATTTTTCATAATATAAATTAATATTTTTATAAAGTTTTATTTATGATAACTTGGAAAGTTTTAAAGTAAAAATCGCGCGAGCTAGCTGTCAGATATTTGCTCACCACTCTCCCGGTTTAACAAAATGCAATTCATTATTCCGAGCGGCAAAAATTCAAGCTGAGATTTCTGGGAACGCAAACGTATTAAATTAAAAAAGTTTTTCTCAAACTAGGGTCAAGATCTTTGCGGTTTGAATGAACATAAAAACACCGTTTTTAGCGATATAGTCAAATTATTTTTTCGATCCGGGACTTTTTTTATATCTGAAAACAGGAATATCATATTGCGGTGGTTTTTTTGACAAAAAATAAAAAAATCTGATATATAATTTTCGGTCCAGGGGGGTTTTAACTTTGACTTCACGCCTCTCTACGTGAGCGAAACGGCTTAGTAAAGAATTCTCTAAGACCAAGACTAATCGATCTTTTTTGGTCGATTTAGTATTCTCCACCTTTTAAATTATACCACCTTTTTTGCGGTCAGTAACCCCTTAAAGCACTTTTGAGCATTTCATTCTAAAAAACTCGAAATGTGATTTTTTAGGACTCCACGACGAAAATTTCGAAATAAGAGCCTCGATTTTTCGATAATAGGCCAACAGAAAGCCACGAAAATACTGTCAGAAAGTTGGCTTACGCAACAAAGTGTACTACCAGACCAAATAATCAAAAAAAATATCGGCGTTTTTTCGATTTTTTTTTAAGTATTTTTCTGCAAAATGAAACTAAAAATTACGCTTGCTTCAATGTTTAACTACTGAAAACGTCATAAATAACTTTCTGTTACTTCCAAAAAAATAGTTTTCGAATTTTCCATGAGTCCCTTCAAATCAATATTTCGGATTTCAGGTTGAAATAATAAACAGTGGTACGAGTTCAGTTTTGTTTTTGTGTGAGCCTTGCTTTTGAAAAAAATTTGAATGAAGTTCATAATCTTTGGTCTACCACTTACAAGTTATGTCAAAATTTCAGCTAATTTCGACGTAAAACCTGGGAGGAGATAGTTTTAACCATTTTTGGCTTGGGTCCGTTTGTGTCGCTTAATGTGTGAAGTTGGGTGCTATGCACTACCAAACCACACTTGAGATTTTTTTCCACAAGCTAAGGTAGCTTTTTTTTTAACCGTAAATGAATGTTAAAAACTGGACGTACTGGATAGGTTGAGAATCTCAAAGTCAGCTCATTTTTTTCGTTTAGTTTTAAATCGAAATGTCCTGTAGTATGTATTCTTGAATAGTAAAAGTGCAATGAACATACATTTAAATAAATTGTATTTTTACTGAAAAAAAATTCCTTTATTTGCTCAGAAAGACCGGTTGACTTCAAAAAGTTGATACGGCCCAACCGGTTGGAGGAGAAAAAAACAAAAAATTTAGCAAAAAACGTTTGTTGATATCCTGAAATATGGGTTTCGAGACGAAAATGAACTGACTAGGGTGGGCCAATGTTTAAAAAAAACTGACACCTGTAACCTAAAAGGATAGTTCTACAGATGTTATAATCTGACTAGNGGCGCTGAAGTCAAAGTTAAAACCCCTCTGGACCGAAAAATATATATCAGATTTTTTTGTCAAAAACACCGCAATATGATATTCCTTCAGATATAAAAAAAGTCCGAATCAAAAAAATATTTTGACTTATATCGCTAAAAACGTGTTTTTTTATTTCATTCAAACCGCAAAGGATCCTAGACCTATTTTGGGAAAAACAGCAAATATCGGACAGCTGCTCGCGCAATTTTTCTGGATTTTCACTTGTAAAAAATAAAATCACAGTATATTATTTATGGAGCGAAAAAATATCAGAAATGAAAAAATTTAGAAGATTAAAGACTCTTACGTATATTTGACACATATTTAGCCAATAAATAATAATTTGTTAGATCTCCGACAACATTTGTCAAACTAAGTTTAACAATTTTAGCTGCGCAAACAATAATTTTCGAACAAAATCAACATCTTTTGTTTCGCACTAATTTATTGAAAGGACCTGACCGTAGATAAGAATCTTTCGCAATTCTTATTTGTTATTGTCAACCATTTTTCATAATATAAATTATATTTTATAAGTTTATTTATTATAACTTGAAAGTTTTAAAGTAAAATCGCGCGAGCAGCTGACAGATATTTGCTCACCACTCTCGTTTAACAAATGCAATTCATTATCGCAGCGGAAAAATTCAAGCTGAGATTTCTGGGAACAAACGTATTAAATTAAAAAGTTTTTCTCAAAATAGGTCTAGGATCCTTTGCGGTTTGAATGAAATAAAAAACACGTTTTTAGCGATATTAGTCAAATTATTTTTTCGATCCGGACTTTTTTTATATCTGAAAAAAGGAATATCATATTGCGGTGTTTTTGACAAAAAATGAAAAAAAATCTGATATATATTTTTCAGTCCAGGGGGGTTTTTAACTTTGACTTCAGCGCCCTCTAGTGAGCAAACGGCTTAGTAAAAAACTCTAAGACCAAGACTAATCGATTTTTTTTGGTCGATTTAGTATTCTCACCTTTAAATTATACCACTTTTTTTTNCGGACAGTACCCCCTTAAGCACTTTTTGAGATTTTATTCTAAAACTCGAAATGTGATTTTTTAAGGACCCACGAGAAAAATTTCGAAAATAAGAGCATCGATTTTTTCGAAAATAGGCTCAAAAGAAAGCCACGAAAATACTGTTCAGAAAGTTGGCTTACGTCAACAAAGTGTACTACCAACCAAATAATCAAAAAAACATTCGCGTTTTTTCGATTTTTTTTAAGTATTTTTCTCAAAATGAACTAAAAAATTACGCTTGCTTCAATTTAACTACTAAAACGTCAAAATACTGTTCTGTATACTTCCAAAAAAATTGTTTTCGTAATTTTTCTCATGAGTCCTTCAAAATCATATTTTGAATTTTAGGTTGAAATCTCAAAAAGTGGTCGAGTTCAAGTTTTGTTTTTGTGTGAGCTTGCTTTGAAAAAAAATTTGAATGAAGTTCATAATTTTTGGTCTACCACTTTTACAAGTTATGTCAAAATTTCAGCTAATTTCGACGTAAAACCTGGGAGGAGATAGTTTAACCATTTTGGCTTGGGTCCGTTTGTGTCGCTTATGTGTGAATGGGTGTATGCATACAAAACCAACTTGAGATTTTTTTCCACAAGCTAAGGTAGCTTTTTTTTTTAACCGGTAAATGATGTTAAAAACTGGAAGTACTGGATAGGTTAGAATCTCAGTCAGCTCATTTTTTCGTTTATTTTAATCGAAATGTCCTGTAGTATGTATTCTTGATAGTAAAACGTGCAATAAACAACATTTAAATAAATTTATTACTGACAAAAAATTTTCCTTATTTGCCTCAGAAAACCAGTGATTTCAAAAGTTGATTACCGGCCAACCGGTTGGAGGAGAAAAAAACAAAAAATTTAGCAAAAAACCGTTTGTTGATATCTGGTATGGTCTTCGACGAAAATGACTGACTAGGGTGGGCCATGTTAAAAAAAAACTACACCTGTACCAAAAGGATAGTTCTACAAGATGTTTAATCTGACTAGTATCCTAAAAGCCCTGTATGGCTAATTTTTTATCCATTCCAGCGACCATTACTTAAGTCTCTTTTTAGGATACTTTGGGGCAGTGTTCTAAAACGGGGTCGGGACATTGCTAGGGAACACTCAGAAAGCATAAACTTATTGAAAATAAACAAAAAAAAGTTCGAAATTTTCATTTTTTGAGAATTTTTCTGAGTAATTTTTTGGAAAACATTGAAACCCAATTTTCGACCAGAAAAACTCCAAATATCAAAAAGCTGTAAGCAGATTTCCTTCTCGGCATCCCCCAAGCTTTAATTTGATGGTAATTATAGAATTCAACAAAACATTTTAAAATTCTGCTTCATCAAAATTGCAAGAAATCAATTGTGCTGAAGGCAAATACAACACGCCATAGAGCGAAAACTTGAAAATTGGCGCGGTTTTGTTCGCGAGTTGAGAAAAAACTGAGTTGGAAATATCAAAAAATCCGCTTCATTCAAAATTACAACCATGAAAGTTCGTGTTTTCTTAAGTTAGGCCACCCTAGAGGGTACTGGTGTCTCAAGCAGAAATAGACTAAATAAGCGACAAACGGTTTGATTCAATCTTGAATTTTAACACGAATATTTAGTAGGTAGAAATTTTCTTTTTTCGTCATTTGGAGCAATTATCGATGACTGATTTGCCGGTCACAGTGATCA
>SCLH01000650.1:403591-431325 GCA_004367855.1 Oikopleura vanhoeffeni | reverse complement strand
ATATTTCTCCATCTTTCCCGCAAATTTACTAGCTGCGCATTCTGAAATGTACCCTAGTTGGAGGAGGATAGATTTAAATAGCGAAAACTGAAATTCTGGGCGGTTTTGTTCGCGGAGTTGGAAAAAAACTGAGTTGAAATTCAAAAAATCCGCTTCAATCAAAATTACAACCATGAAAGTTCGTAGTTTTCTTATAGTTAGGTCCACCCAGAGGGTAGTGTCTCAGCAGAAACGTAGACTAGATTAAGCGACAACACGGTTGATTCAATCTTGAATTAACCGAATTTTGTAGTGTAGAAATTTTCTTTTTTCGTCATTTGGAGCAATTTCGATGACTGATTTGCCGGTCACAGTGATCAAACCTAGGAAGTGCCAAGAAAACTGGTATTCTACGCATTGTTTTTCCCAAGAGTTTCGACTTGGTCAGAAAACATTTGTCGCATCTTAGTCTAGTTCTCCCACGTCGAAACTCACAGGGTGGCCTACTAAAAGAAAAACACCTAGCAGTGTTCCGTGTGCAATGCCAAAGTTTGCGTGAAATCTATGCGACTCTAGGAGGAGATTAAATATTGAGAGGTGTTCTAGGAATTCCTAGCATTGTGGTCACTCAGGGTCGGCCAAATTATCCGATTGAATAATTATTTTGGTGATTAAGGGAGTTACCGCCAACGCCATTTAAGTGATTTCAAACGTTGTCTGAGCTGAATAAAAGTGCTTGAAGTTTTCATGCTTCTCAACCCAGAGATATTGTCTGAATTATTTCAAAATAAAGTGACAAAAGTTTTGTTGCGTATGATGGACCGGGTATTTTACCGGTCAGAGCAAAAAAGCGCATATTTTGTCGTTTTATTGTATGCATTTCCATAGCGATGGTTATCTAACATAATGTGATTCTGGCTTTTTGTGGACGGCATACCTCATCTGTTAGTTAAAAAAAAAGTATGCGCTCAATATTATTTTTTCTTCTTTAATTCGCCTACCAATCACGATAAAGTCCTCAACAAGGGCTGTTTTGGTACCGCTGAGCGCGTACGTATCCAAGTTCTCATTTTGGAAAACAGTAAGCGAAAATTTTTTCGAGCGGAAAAAGCAATTTCTTAAAATGGAGCTCGTCTTTTATGCGCTCAGTATTTTGCTAATCTTTTGTAAGTTATGGTTTTTAGCGCAGTCAAATTTTGCCTTTCCTAAAAAAAAGATAAATACTTTCGTGTGACGATTATAATTTCTTTTTATAGTTTAACAAAATCTCCATTGTCATTTTAAGTTAAATGCCAGATAATGTCACACAGGGAACAATTAGTATCGGTGTCGTTGTCCTCATAAAACAGTAATTCCTGGTCAAAATAAGCTGAAAGATGAGCGAGGTCCAATTTTAAAGTAAATAGAAATTTTTTTCTAGCATTCAGAATTCGTTTTCATTGTTTTAAATTTTCTTGGAATAGAAACGCGATAAACAACAATTGAGAATGGAGATACAAATGTAGCAAGCTATAACCGATGTCTGAGAGCGAAATATAAGTCGCGTAACGGGATTTGATCAATCTAAGAAATTACTGGGAATTTTAATTTTTTCGAAAATAAAATTTTTTAATTTCTGTTTTTAAGATTGAACATTAAGTGAACTCATGCAACAAAAATCCAGCGGTCAACGATTTTAACTTGAAAGTTACAGACACATAAGAGCAGGAAATTATACTTCAGAAGAAAATAGGAAATTTGTTTACCATCGAAAATCTTTTTATTTAATTTTTGGATTGAAAACCAGAATTAAACAAAACATGAGCAAATGCGAAGGAAAAAAGCTTTCTACATGGTCGACGAGCGCGAAATATAAACCCGAGCGCTAGGGTACGTGCGATTGTATCAATCTAAGAAATTTCCAGAATTTTTTTGTTACAGACGAATTATATAAAATTTTATTTTTTTAAGATTGAAAGTGCAAAGTAACGTCATGCAACAAAAGTCAGCGTACAAACAGGGATTTTTAACTTTGAAATTGTTACAGATAATAAAGGAAACTGAGTGACTTAGAAAAATGAAGGAAATTTGAAAAAATTTTTACATCAAAAATTTTTTTTTTTAATTTTAGGGAGTCGAAACCGATAACAAAAAATGAGAAGGCGTATAAACAATTCATCTTGTCTAACCATCCTGAGAGCCGAAATAACAAAACCCGACGTGGGTACTCCCTAAGGATATAGAATCTACGCATGGCTATCTGAAACTTTCGAAGCAGTGTTAGTATTCTCGGAAACGTGGAGAAAAAAGTAACATGATGTGAGCACGCCTCCCCTTAAGGGTCGGTGCTATGTGGACAGGATACGGATATGGCTTCTTGAAAAAACTTTTGTAGCTGGGTTTGATATATTTCTTCTCAATATACCACAAAGAATGTTTTCATAATCAATGAGCCAGTTGTAACTACCAAGAATTTTCGAACTTATTGCTTGTTTAAGAAATTTTTGAGTGCATATAAGGGGTATGAGTCCATACGTCATGTGTTTCTACATTGTCTTGAAGTTATATGTCAATAAACAATGCACCAAGCATCCAACCGTAATATGCTTTAAACGCACAAAAACCCTAAATGAGGAACGAAATCAAATTTCTCAATCATAATTATTTTATGCAAACGGAACTACGGGGGATTAGTAGAGAAAGCTATTCAGATACGCCTTCATTTTCATCCAGAATTAAAAAAGAAATTATACCCGAAATTTGCAAAATTGGTGAGGTCATCCAACCACACGTTTAAGAATCGTGGGAATTTTTTCGGTATCTTTTATAAAATTATCGATATTGACGGTAAAATCGTACATGAAACAATAAAATACATTTAACGAGCGTGGTCGAACGCCGTTTTTACGGTTACGAATTAATGAAAAAGATAAAGTTTTACTTGATTTAGACCCGTTCGACTAGCAAACTTGCGTTTTTGAGTGTTTTTCAAAAGACGATTTTAGAGTAAAAATAATCGAGTCCTGAAAAAATCGATTACTACGAAGTAGGCTCAAAGTTGATAGTCCGACAAAATTTTGAAGTGGCAAAAAAGAGAAAAACAGAAACTGAAAAGGTGCAAATCTGTAAAATGCCACCGACTGCCCCCTAAGTATTTCTTCAAGAATTAATATTCTGATATGAAATTATATTAAAAGTGATCATCTGCTTCAGAAAAGCTACCTTTGGGGTGTTGGATCCTTCCTCTGCATTGTATCTCCATGGTCGGTTGGTTTTTGTTCAGGCCCAACCAAAAGGAAGTCACGGAGAAAAACAGGTGCGATGTTGGGTACCGCTGACTCTCTTGACAAAAGGGC
Source organism: Oikopleura vanhoeffeni (assembly GCA_004367855.1). Classification (NCBI taxonomy): domain Eukaryota; kingdom Metazoa; phylum Chordata; class Appendicularia; order Copelata; family Oikopleuridae; genus Oikopleura; species Oikopleura vanhoeffeni. Next base: position 428,011 of record SCLH01000650.1, on the reverse strand, counting down.
TATAAGTCTGAACAATGTTAGTTCCAACTCGAACATGCTACCGCGTCTTGGAAACATCGCGTCCGATTCGACTAGCCCACTCTTTTAGGTGTATCTTTTCCCAAGATTCGCAGCTTTTTTAGCCGAGATCCACGCGGCTCAACACCTCCGATCGCTTAAAACAACGAGTCTTCAAGGCCTCACACCCCCATCCCTGCACTTCTGGGAACCCAGTATTATAGATGTTTTCGCACACGTCGTTGTCACGGCAATTTTCGAGACAATCTCGCTCGCAGCTCTGCCGCGCTGTCTGCCGCTGGACAAAAAAACCCCCGCCTACTGCCGTCGTTAAGAAAATAACATTCAGAGATCTGATAATTCCTAGAATGTCAACGCACCGGGGACTCTCGCTCATCAACCTCACCCTCGACGATTTCTACGAAAAGATCTCCTGACGCATAAAAGCCAAATCGCGAAAAAAGAAGAGCAAATAGCTCAAATACAATCGAATCGACTTGGTCAGCGCGATAAGAAATTGTCCACGCTTTGCTCCCGAACACACCGAAGTTTGAATAAAGTAAGATTTGATGAAATGATATCCGCACAGCGCAAGACTCTACCGACAATTCTAGTCAGCATCTCACCCAGTTTGTGCACCAAAGGCACAGTCTCCTCTACCTTCATCACGCCTCTGATCTTGCACAAACTCAACACATCAATTCATCGAGAGTGAACTGACACCGTCGAACCACTAGTAAAGCAAAGAATACATCGAGAGAAACTTTATCTGGTAGGGCTGTCAGAATAAACAGCAAGATTTCAAGCGCGGGTTGTCTTGAGGACCACTACATAATCGATCGTTTTAAACAAATTGAGAGCTCTTTACAAGAGACTCTCACCCCCGTACCCCCCCCTAAACGCGACAGTCTAGCGTTCCGAGCCCACGCAGTGGGCTCCCAACAAACTTGATGCTAAGCGTTGTCATTAAATGGAGCATTTTTGTGGATGCAAACGTCCGCTCTCGCCTCACACAATAATGACTGATGAGTCACCTGCCCAGATGCTCCAAACGCCATCGCTAAGCCACCGATTTTCGCTTCTAAAAACCGCGCTAACGCATCTGTACCCCCAACCCCTGATCCCTCCCTTAGACCACGCCACTTTCGTACACCACCGCCTGCATCGCCGGTCAGCACGTAGCGACCAATGCTCAATCTTTTCGGCCAATAGATATAACAAAACAAGACTCTGTTTAATAATGAGCCAATTAGGCGAAAAATGACACGCGCGCCTCGATTATTTCCGCACGGCGATCACGCCTCTGCGCCCGCACCACCCACGCTCTTAACAGTCCTCAACACTCCTCGTCTCACTTTCTTTCGACTTTTTATAGATAAAGCCGCCATTCCAGTAAAAACACTCAATAGGTCTTTTACATAGAACAAGAATACAATTCTTGAAATATAACACTCAACAATGCAGTGAACACACTCTACTCAATATTCCATTCCGTCTCTTAGACCGCGCCCGCCCCGCCAGCCGACACACCCACATTCAGTGCACCGTAAAACTCATTTTGAATCCCTTAAAAAACAAATAGCAGTCCCTGACCCCGAAGCGTGATGTGCGGTGCAGCCTACGTTTTCTCCTCCGCCACCCACGTCTCAAAATTTCGGTATCCATTCCTTCCCTTCGTCTCTCAAAACTCCAGCAACACGAAACACACGCCACAGCAAAATAAACACTCCATTATGAGTCGGAATAACTTAGTCTCAGAATACGCGGAATTGCTTGCCACAACACACTCACACTTATTAATTTAAAATTAAGCATAGAATAGTCTCAAACAACGAAGAATATATCACAGCCAAAACAGCACACTCAGTTTAAGAATGAACAGTATCCAATATAAGATTGTTAAGATTATCCTCTTTTTCGCATATTCCAATCTTTAACCCTCCACATCAATGCTACAGACCTGCGCCCGCGCACCACTTAACCATCCACCATACCAACCTCACCCGTCGCCATCGCGAGACAACCTGAACACACACACTACCAAAACTGTCAGGCCCACTACACTTTGTACTAAGATAATCGAGAGATTATATGAAAAAGAGAAAGATGAATGCCCCGGCATGTACTGTTCGTGTGAGTTAAAATTTTTTATGTAAAATAATGTACATTGCCTAATACACACACGCACACACAGTCTCTGAATATGTTCGCCGGCAAATCGACTTTATTTAAGTAGATATTTGGATATCATATGGGGTGAAAAAGCTTCCGGAAAATGTGTAAACTTGTGTTTCCCCAAAACAAGTCGACATCGCACAAACCTCGCACATCTAACCAGCCGTGGTTTTCCATGGAAATATGCGAAGCATTTTAAATATTAATGAATTTTTGACTTTAAATGTTAAAAATACCAAAAAACGAGGAGAATGCCTCTCCAATCGCCACTAGGGAGGATTGGATTTTTTTTCTATATATCAATATTTTCATTTTAGTCAACTATGAGAAAACTTAAAATTTGAATGCTAGATCTATTGCATCATTCTAGAGGTCATAATTTGACCGAATTCATTCCCTAACATTACGCAATGCATTTTTCAAAAAAAAATCCGCGAATTAAGATGATAAATAATATCGCATTATGTACCATTTTCGATACGTGGATATAGTTAAACTCAATGAAAAACGAAAAAGCAGCAATTAGGTTAATGCCTTTAGCGGTTGGTTTTAAATATTCCCCTCTCGAAATTTATCAATGTGTTAAGACATCCTTCAAGTTAACGGAACTCACACACCTGCCTGCCAGACTCTCGAACCACCACATAGCATGCTCACCTCTACCACTTCCACAACCCATATACTTCCCCCGCAGTCTCAAAACGCCCCCCGCTCCCTTCACTCCACGCCAATCGCTGCCGCACACATGTCCTACGGACAAACCACACACTTTAAAACCAAATATATTTGTGAGAATTTTAAGTGGACATCTATGGTTTCAATTGCACATTGTATAGTTCGCTAACCTTGAAAAGTAAAAATTGATTCATTTCTAAAAAATATATGCGACATCAACCATTAAAATGCATAAAACCTAATGCTGCTTTTTCTTCACATTGAAGTTATGAACTTATCCACTGTATCCGAAAATTAGCATAATGCCGATATTTACATATCACATTAGCGTTGTCCACAAAAAAAATGCGCCACATACACACACACCTGAAAACATGCGTTAATAATCAGCGGTAAGTGCGGGAATTTTTTGAAATCAATGCTATAGTTAACATATAGGCAAACATCCATGTTTTTACACGGAATTTAACCCTCACCCGAAACCGCTCTCCATCGCGATATTTCTCCTTTCATATACAGTCTGCTGCGGAGTTCTTAAGTGAAAATTCTCACCAGAAAAATCAAGACTATAATTTGGTCAGAAATCTCGCAACACTATTTCATCCCCCCTGTATCCCCACCCTCGCGCCGTGTCACTTAGTTAAAATTGATAGGCTTAAACATTGAATACCTCGAAAAGGGCAAAAACTTAACAATGTATTATATGACAATACTTCATGTCGAGTTATTTTCCGTTGCTTGGTTTGAATTTATTATCTCTGTATTTGAGACACTACTGTCTAGAATTTTAAATAAATTATTATATATATATTTCCCGGTTGCGCGAGAAAACTGCGACAATATTTGCCTAGATTTTTTCCACGAACATGTCTGAATCATTTTTCGGCGAACATCCAGCAAGCGTCAATTCTGTAACATGAATCGCGGCCAGTTCTCGACAAACTATTCCAATCTCGCTCCATTATTGAAACTTCAAAATTTCTTAAAAACTAGAAAATTTATATTCGAATTTTTAGAGTCTTGAAACTAGAAATCAGAAAACTAAAGTTCGTATATTTGGTAGAGAATAATCCTCCCACACCCACGCACCTCCGGACCCACACCACACCACTAAAGCACCTATCAAGAGAAACTAACCACCCAATTTGCCTCCCTCAGCGAAAAAAGCATTTCCTTAAAGTGCGCATAACCCCTTTGAACCCCCTGAAGTGCATATTTTCACGGATCTTTTTTTTTGGCACTTAGGGCCAGGGGACCGTAACTCGAAACCCGTGGGTAGAAATCGAACACAAAATTATGGTGCCGTTAAATTCGCTGTCTCAGCTCCCACGACCCTGCGTTGACTTAACAAACATCCACCACCCCCCGCCTCCCCTCACTTTATTCATATCATCACACCCCCCTGAAATTGAGCTACGCAAAATTGACAACACTCCATGTCAAGGAATCGTCTTGCACACACACACACACGGTAAAGTGTTGTTGAGAACTTGTGACGCTTGGCATAATACGTCTCAAAGAACGTAATGAAAATATGTTGAGCCGAATTGAGTCAAACTAGATAGCCATTTCTAAAGGACTTCCCCTAAAGATATGGAGCTACTATAAAAGGAAAGGAAAAATAAGGATTGTCCTTGAAAACAAGTGGGTATCCTTTTTAAAGGAACATCAGACATTCAGCATCATATGCTCTGAAACCATACGTGATCCCCCTCCTCTCCACACACAAAGGGCTCCTGCAACGCCTGAGCCACCAACACACTCTCCTGTCCTGCATGGAAAATGTGATTTTGTTTATTTCTAAGAAACAACGTCGACCTGTAATACGACGTTTGAAATAACCAGTTTTCTACGAGCGCAAAACATGGGAATTTTGAAACATATTTTTTGTGTCTTAATTAGTCAATAAAAATTGTTTTCTTTACAGTTAATCTTCGACCGTTAAGGCGGGCAATTTTTTTTAGATCAATAGTTGCTACTCGTACCTCGAATCAAACACTGTGTTAAAATGATACTTATTATGACTATCATAGAATTATAAAAACCAGTGAACAAACCGATCTAATGCTAAAAATAGTTTGCGTTGAGATAAACGGGGTCGATATTCACATCAGAAAAAAATAATTTAAATATTTCGGAAATTCCATAAAAATTTCCTTTTCCATAACATGCTAATACTGACCGCCCAGGCCGGGTCATTTTCTCAAAATTTGAACTTGTTGGGGTCATATACAAAATTGACCTAAAAAAAAAAGTTCTCGTAAAAAACTTCTTAAGCCGAAATGGTAAAAAATCATAAGAACATAACAATACAGTGTAGGTGTGTAACGCGTCGTGGACGAAAAACGACCTAAAGCGGCTATACAAGAATCCGAAAATCATTCTTCTTTATTTTTGCAAAAAATTCGAAAAACACAATATTTCTAAAAAAATTTCTCGAGATTTGTTGTTCAAAATTTTCGAAATTATCGTAAATTTCTCAAATGACCAAAGTGACCTTAAATGGACCGGTCAATGAAAGCGTGACATATTTTAAAATTCCCCTAGCTGAAAAATAATAATTTAGAAACGCGCGGAGGCGTTTTTTGCGGAATTTTATCATGAGTCTAAAACTTTTGACTCTCTCCGCATGAAAAGTTACTATTTCGGCTCTAAACCGGAAAAAGACTTGGACAAAAAAACTGGAGGATCCAGTAAAGCAGGTTCAATAAACAATGTGGTGTCAAGTATTTAATGGCACTCGTCGTGATATAAATTTACACCCTGCCCGCCGGGCAATGCCAAAGAATGACAAAAAAGTGTTGTTTTGTTCTATTTTTTGCAGAGAAGAAGGAGCTCTTCGCCTAAAATTTCTGAGTGATGCAAAGCGAAAGTTGCAAGCATAAATAATGGAACATATAGCAGCGAAACTATTAGAGTGCAATTCAACTTCAGAAAATGTCCAAAAAATTTTTCTACCGCATATTTTTTTTCCAAGGTTTCACTTGCAGAAAACCATTTGTCGCTATCTTGTCTAGTTCTCCCACTCGAAATCACAGGGTGGCCTACCTAAAAGAAAAACGACCTAAGTGTTTCCGTGGTTCATGCCAAGTTTGCGTGAAATCGTATGCGAGCTCTAGGAGGAGATAAATTTTGATTAGGTGTTCTAGAATTCGCTGCATGGTGGTCACCAGGGTCGGCCAAAATTTATTCCGATTAATTATTTTGTAGATTAAGGATAGATCTACCAAATGGCTATTCTGAAAACTTTCGAAGCAGTTTAGTATTCTGGTAAAGTGGAGTAAAAAAGTACCATTTTGAGACCGCTACCCCCTTAAGGGGTCGGTGCTATTTGACAGATACGGATATGGGCTCTTAATGAAAAACTTTTTACTGGGTTTATATATTTTCTTCTCAATATACCATCAAAGCAAATGTTTCATAATCAAGGCCAGTTTTTACCCAAGAATTTTCGAATTATTGCTTTTTAAGAAATTTTTGAGTTCGAATTAAGGGTATGGTCCATACCGTATGGTGTTTCCTACATTTTCTGAAGTTATTATGTCATAAAAATGCACCAAATCAACCGTATATGTTTTAAAAGCACAAAAACCCAAATAAGAACAAAAAATTTTCATCATAATTTTTGCAACGAAACTACGGGTTAGGAGAAATCTATCGAAGCCCTCTTTTATCCAGAATTAAAAAGAAAATTTTTACCGAGACTTGCCAAATTGGTAAGTCGATCCATCCACCGTTTAAAATTGGGTTTTTTCGTCTTTTTTAAAAATTTTCGATTTTGACGTAGAAATCGTATATAAACAAATTAAATACATTTTAAACGGTGGTCGAGACCGTTTTTTACGGTTACTAATTAATAAAAAATAAATTTTACTTTGATTTAGACACCTTCGATAGCAAACTTGCGTTTTTTGAGTGTTTTTTCAAAAGACGATTTATAAAGTAAAAATAATCGATCTGAAAAAATCAGATTATACGAAGTAAGCTCAAAAGTTGTATCCGAAAATTTTGAAGTGGCAAAAAGAGAAAAAAAAAATGAAAAAGTGCAAATCTGTTAAAATGCACCGACCCCCTTAAGTATTTCTTCAGAATTAATTTCTGTATGGAAATTATAAAAAGTGATCATTGCTTCAGAAAGCTACCTTGGGCGTGTTGGGATCTTCTTGCATTTATCCATGGCGTGGTTTTTGTTCAGCCCAACCCAAAAGGAACCGGTCATCGGTGAGAAAAAAAGTGCACTGTGGGTACCGACTCTTTGACAAGGGCTATAATTGAAATTTATTCAATCGAATGTACCGTTTTGGAGAACATTCGCTCCGATTGATACCAGCTTTTTAGGTGTATTTTCCCAAGATTCCGCCTTTTTTAGCCGATCACCGGTCAGTCGATCGGTAAGAGACAAAGTCTATCATAGGTATCAACTCATTGACTCTGGGATACAATTATAATTTTTTGAATCGTGTGTACAATTTTCGAGAAAATTCGCTCCGATTGCGGGTTGCGCTGAAAAAAAACCCTGCCTATCGTGTTTAAAACATAATATTAGAGATTGATAATTTCTAGAATGGAATCGGACGGGGATTTCGTATTCAAGTACCTCGAGGAATTTTCTCACGAAAAGGATCTCCTTGACCGAATAAAAGCTCAAATCGTCGAAAAAGAAGAGCAACTAGCTCAAATAAATGAATCGATTTCAGCCGCCGATAAGAAAATTTCACTTGTCGAAAAACTTTCGATTTCTGAAGAAAGTAAATTTGATGAAATTGATATCGAACCAGAATTACACGAAATTATTCAGAATGTACGAGTTTGTGACAAAGCAATTCTCTATTATAAGTTGACTGAAAAAATAAAATCAATTCATCAGATGATGAACGTAAATAGTAAAGAAAATATCGAAGAAACTTTATCGTTAGGGCTTCATATATAAATGATTTCAAGCGCGGTTTTTTTGAGGACACTACATACTCGTATCGTTTTACAAATTTAGAGCTCTTTAAAGAGATTACAGTATGCGTTTAAACGGACAGTTAGGTCGAACGAGTTTGGGTCAAAAATTCATGCTAGCGTGCATTTAAATGGACATTTTTGTGATGCAAACTGTCCGTTTCGTTTTAACGAATAATTTGAATGGTCAAACTGCCAATTTAAACGCTTGCTAACACGATTTTTTAACCCTAACTCATTCTACCAACCTGTCCGTTTAAACGCACTTTACTGTAAACCTGACACGTGATCGCCGTCAGACTACGACCAATGTTAATTTTTCGGCCAATAATATTAACAAAAAAGACTTTTTTATAATTAGCAATTAGGCCGAAAAATGACACTGGTCATATTTTGACGGCGATCACGTGTCCCGTTTTGGCGGTAGAGAGCTCCTAACTTTGAAACTTTCGTTACATTTTCACTTTTTTAGATAAACCCCTAGTTCCAGTAAAAAATCACATATGGTTTTTACCATAGAAGATACAATTTTTTGAATATACATCAAATGCATGTGAAAATTTATAATATTATTTGTTTTGACGCCCGACACCATCTGGTGGAGTAAAGACCTCTTTTGAATCCCTTAAAACAAATACAGTCCCTGACCCCTGAAGGGGATTGTGGGTGCAGTAGTTATTTTCGACCACGGTCTCAAATTCGGTATTATTTTTCTTGTATCCAACCATCCAGCACACGGAAAATTGATTGCAAGCAAAAAAAAGTTCATTACTATCGAATAACTAGTTCTAGAATATCGGATTTGCTTGCAAAAATAATTTATTAATTTAAAATTCAAGACATAGAATAGTCTCAAATCACGAAGAATAATAATCACAGCAAAAAGTTACACTTCAGTTAAATGAAAGTATTTCAATATTATAATTGTTAAGATTATTGCATCTTTTTCGATATTTCAATTTTTAACCTAATCAATGTAATAATGGCGCGCCGAGAATTGTAAGTTTTACTCCGATTTCTAGTTTTCCAAAAGACTTTAAAAATTCGAATATTATTAATTTTCTAGTGTTCCTTAAGAAATTTGAATGTCTCTAATATTACGTAATAATTTGTCACAAATCCGCGATATCATATTACAAAATTTGACCTTGCATGATTGGGTTCGAACGAAAAATTTTCAAGACATTCCTTACGTGAAAATAAATCATAGGCAAATTATTGTCCTAGTTCTCCAGACGTAACCGGGATTATAATTTAATTATATTTCATAAATAAAATTTCTAACATAGGAAATAATAGTAGCTCGAAATTACTCGTAGAATACAGTATTCACAGCAAAAATCAACTCTAGATGAAAGTATTTCGAGATCATATATAATTGTTACATGGATTTTTTGCTCCTCTTTCGATATTCAATTAAAGACCTAATCAATGTAATGGAAATAGGCTTGCGAACCAGTGATCAGCAATTAAAATAGTGATTGCGAGAATTATCTGAGCGAAATTATCTGATTTTAATTCTGCGTTGAGAATTTCACTTAGAGAATCGAGAATGATATATTGAAAAAGAGAAAAAAATAAATCGCATGAACCGTCGATGTACAACTTCCTGTTTGTAAATACAAATGTAGATTTCTGTATATTTAACTATAGCAATGAATTTTTCAAAAAAAAATTCCCGGCAAATTAAGATGAATTATAAAAGATGCTTTGTCAGAGTATATGTGTGGGAATTTTTTTTCTGAAAATAATGTAGTTATGTATCGGGTATATATGGATCTTTAAAGGCTCATCTGTGGCCAATAGAAATATTCGCTTCATGCCGCTCATTGTGCAAGAAAAAATGATCGCTCCATAAATGCTGGACAATGAAGAGAGGAGCGAACAAATTTCTTACCCATACACACACCTAATAAGAACAAGACTAAGATAAATTTCAATTGCACAATGACTTAAGGATCATTTAAACCTATATGATCTGTTTTTATCGGATTATAATCACGAATGACATACTTCGTCATTTCTCACACAATGACCTGTTGTTTTCATTTAGAACCAAGAGCTCTTTCGGCACTTTTCAATGACCTTTTTCAAAAAATAATGACTCTTTTTTCAACCAAAAAATAAATGACTTTTCCTCGAATATGAATGAACCTTTTTTTCAAAATTCTATATGAACCTTTTTATTCAAATATTAATGACTTTTTATCAAAAATTATATTATGCACCTATGTTTTCAAAAATATAATTTGACCTTCTTTTTCTAAAAAAAGGTATATTAATAATGACTTTTATCAAAAATATAAATGAGCTTTGTTTGCAAAAAATTTTCTATATAGCTCTTTTTTCCAAAGTAGTGTAATAATGACCTGTTTTTCAAAATAGTATGCACCTTATTCTCTCTCAATAATATAATATAATTACTATAATTTTGAACCTGGTTTTTCAAAAATTAATGGAAACCTTTGTTCTAAACAATATGATATATGACCTTTTTTTCTGAAATAAAATGACAATTTTTTCAAAAAAATTGTTGAGTGACCTGTTTATTCCAAAATTCCATGACTTCTTTGTTTCAAGTAATATAATGTCCTATTAAAAATGTTCTATAATTAAGGGTTAAGAGCCACTGGGACTCGAAATGAGGGTTTAATTGAAACTCATTTCCTCTAACCACATAGATGGACCCAAAAATTATGTTTAGTTTTAGTGAGTCTGTAGGATTCCCGCAGCCGCACCCGGTAGCCTATAAGCCTACCTCATAATTACCTTTGTAGTGTTATAGCAAAAAACGCAGCGCTTATAAAAAAAATATGACAACAGTAGATAAAAGCATTGATATTAAAAGCTGCTAAAAAGATCTGGATTGGGTAGAAAAAAAAAAACTTGAGAAAATGGAAAATACATAATGTTACATTAATTAAATGTAGTCTATATATATTTTTTTAGACGAGTTTTTCAAAATATTTTAGCTCATGATATATACTGGAATTAACTACTTACAACAACAGAGGATCAAGGGAAAATAGTTCGAATCAATCCCTAAGCGCACTCAATCAAGAGATGAATCTCTGCAATATCAAGAAGAATACCCTGATTTCATCATATACTGTATAAGTATATAGGAAATGCTTGCTCTGGGTGTGGATTGCTAAAATATTACTCTTTAAATTGATAATCATTCTAAAGTTCTCCGCTAAATTACTGTACCAAGTGCGTAAAACCAAAAAAATATCGAACATGTTGCACTATTTTTACATATCCTCTTAAAAAATTATAACATGTGTCGTTTTTGCGGTAATTTTGGCACAGCTAAAAGTAAGATGTGTTATATGTCAACAGATTTACGAATCTAAGTTGTAATCTAAGTAACTGTTTTTTTCAAGAGAATTTCAGAATTTAAGACGAAAAAAATAACCTGTTAAACTTTTGGGAATAAAATTTATGCTTAAAAAGCGTTTAGTGTGGTTATAAAAATAAATATCATTTTCTGCGTTTTATAATCCGAACTATAATATAGTTATTTTCAGATAAGACTTTGACATGGAGGATGGAATATCTAATGCATCCTAATAATATACTCCAAAGAATAATGGAACAAATGGACTCGAAATTTCTTGAACTCAGTCGTAGTACATAAAATACTCGAAATAGTGTTTATTAAAGTCCACTTGATATCTCGGAAATTGAATTCGTGGGAAACCTTTTAGATAAGAACATTATGGACTTATGCATTAACAAAAGAAAACTTATCATCGACAATATATTAAAAAAGGACAACTCAAGTGCGAAGATAAATAGTCTCTTCAAAATTTAAAAATTTATATTCTTATGCTTCGCAAAAACTACTGAGAATCACATCTTTTACAGTGTTCGAAGCAATTGAAAATAATTATTTTAGTAAATTTTATCTTGTCGGAAATGTTCTGATAATAATTAACAACAACGTATATTATATTTTTCTGAAAAAGGTGCAATTATGATGGTGTTATTATGGGAACAAAAGGTCTCTATTAAATATATTTTTTTTTCGAGACTGTTAAAAAGAAGAAACATTATGTCATATAGTGATTTTTTTGAGAAAAAAAAAGGTCATTTAAAATTTTTTTGGAAAAAATAAGTCATTGATTATAATATAATTTATATTGAAAAACCATAAGTCATATAAATTGGTATATGGTGAAAATAGGTCATTATAGATATTTATAGAAAATTATATATTTTAATCAGTATCTATCCATATAAATTATTTAGATCAAAATAATTATAGGTCATATATAGTATTGTTATAATTGTGCAAAAAAATTAATGCTTCAAGTTATAAATTTTTTAGATTCAAATTAGAGATCTTAATAAATAATTTGAAAAAAAGGTCATTTTAAATTTTTAATGAACAAAAAAAGTTATGATTAAAGTAGAATAATGTTACAACTGATATATATATGTCATATATAATTTTGTTATTGAAATAAAAAAGGTGCATTGGTGAAGATAAAATGTGTCTTGAAAAAAAACAGCGGTCATTGTGTGAAGAAATTGGTAATGCTGCGAAAGACTTAGGAAGGAAAAAAAACAGGTCAATTGTGTGAGAAATGACGAACGTTTTGAAGTTGTCATTGTGATGATAACTCGCAATAAAAAAGGTCTAGAGTGGGGTCGAAACTGTACAAATGTACGTATCTTCTGTATATATCCTGGAATAATATCACAAAAAAACTCTGTGGCGGGTAACTCAACTCCGTGACCGTCTCGCTAGTGGTATGCGTGTACTACGATCTAGCAAATCTTACTTTAATGCTACTGCTATTTAAAATCACAAATAACGGACTACAGCTAACGTATACCAGAAGTATGTATATAAGACTCGCAGAAGTTGTTCATTTTTGTGATTATTGACAGATAGTACATTTGGGACATTTCTGCATTATCATAATAAATTTCTCAACGAGTCTGTCATATTGAGATCGAGGTATATATTGGCTATATAAGGACAATTGCAGCATAAAGCTAGAATTGTAGGAATTCAAATAATGTAAGTAAAATTGTTATACAACTCTTACATTGATGCTTAACGTGATTTTGTATAACGTCACTCTTCTGTAGTACTTATGAATTTAAAACTAAGGATGTTTTACATAGGAATTTCAGGCTCAGAAGAAAAAGTTTTAAGAATAATACGATATAATACAACCATTTTAAATTAATCGACGACAGTGAATTATATATTAATTTATATATCGTATGTCCGTTTTTTTGTGTCGAAATGGAAAGTTAAGGCTGGCCGATATTCATTCAACCCGCGCCAATTGAAATATTTGAAATTTGACAGCTACGCCTTGGGTTTGTATTTACTTTGTTTCTAAATTTATAATTGACGCCTCCTCACTATAAGAACTAGCTTACGCGTAATTGTTAATTTATTTTAAGCTCAAATAATCCAGCCACAAATCAGCGACGCGCGATTATGATAATAATTCTTCGATTAAATATATAGACAATTTACAAATTGGATTCTCAAACTATCGTATGTATACAATATTGCGATACATTATCTTCGAAATATAAAATATATAAACTTGAGATGGGTCCATAGGACCAACTGCCGGATTCCAATTTCGGAATTAATTTTGACGATTTTTAAGGAATTGCGCGCGAATTCCAACACTGTGATTATAAAGAATGATCTCATTATTGTGAAGAATCTCAATGAGAAGCAAGGGGTCAGCAAATTTTCTAAAATCGTTTTGCTCTGCCAAAAAATCTAGTTTTCAAGCTATTCCTTTAGAAGAGCTGCAACCTAGGGGTTTGATGTTGAATAATAAATCACTCCAAATGTGATAATTACTAATAAATTGAACCTGAATGAGTGATAAATAGAAAAGCAGCTAGAGTGCATTAGCAACGAATCCCGTGGATGAGAGAGACACTAGTAAATATGATATGATTAATAGATAAATAAATTTATAATATGAGCTTTAAATTTCCCTACTTCGCACCCTTGTCGGACTATTACGGGGGGTATGCTGACTCTGATTAAATAAAGGCCTTAGAGGCACTAAACATGCTTGAAATGATACCGGCGCGGTGAATAAGCTGTTACTAAGAAATGCCCAATCACTTATCCCAAAAAAAAAATTTCGAAATTTTCGCTTTTTTCGGTTGTTTTCCACAGTATTTTTTTAAAAAGATGAAGTTTTAAAAACATGTAACGTTGCTCGAATTTGACCACTAAAACTCTCTTCAAAATTTTGCACTTGACGTATAAGCAACTTTCTCATCAGTGTTTCCACTGGCTGATTTCTTTGAGCCTACCTTCTCGAAAAAATTCGTAAGCTACNTAAATCCCGGTTTCTCGAGAACTGGACAATATTTGCCTATGATTTTTTCACGAAATGTCTTGAAATTTTTCGGCGAACATCATGAAAGGTCAAATTTTGTAATATGTTTGGGATTTGTGACAAAGTTATTCGTATTATTGAAACTTCAAATTTCTTAAAAACTAGAAAATTTATATTCGAATTTTTAAGTCTTTGAAACTAGAAATTCAGAAAACTACAATTCGTATTTTGTAGAGAATAATTCAAGGAATCGGAAAAACATAAAGATATCAAGAAAAAAACAATTTGCCTTTAGAAAAAAAAGCATTTTCCCTTAAAGTGCGCATAATCCCCTTTGACCCCCTGAAGTGCATACTTTTTTCGGATTTTTTTTGCACTTTAAGGGGCCAGGGACTGTAATCGGGAAACCCGCTGGGTTAGAGAATCAACAACAAATGTATGCCGTTAAATTGTTGTTAGTAGATGGTTGACCTTAAAAAATCAACCATGCTGTATTTATTTATATAAAGCCCTGAAATTTGGGCTATCAAAATTTGAAATCAATCTCTGTGGCATGTCAAGAATCGTCTTGCACAAAGTTAAAGGTAAAGTTTGTTGATGAACTTGTGACAGCTTGGCATAATACGCTCAAAGAACCGTATGAAAAATTTGTTGATGCCGAATTAGTCAAATTAGGATATCCATTTTCTAAGGGATATTCCACTAAAGATATTAGCACTATTAAAAGGAAAGGATAAAAATAAGATGTGTCTTGAAAACAAGTGAGGTATCTTTTTTTTAAAGGAACATCAGACATTCAGCATCATAGCTCTGAAACCATATGATCTATTAAACAACGGGGTTGCAACGTGTAGCCAACAAAATTTGTGATGTTGGAAATTTTTTGTTTTTTCTAAGAAAACCGGTTGACTGGTAATCGACGTTTGAAATAACCAGTTTTTCTGAGGCAAAACATGGGAATTTTCGAAAATATTTTTGTTCTTAAATTAGTCAATAAAAAATTGTTTTCTTTACAGTTACTCTTGATCCGTTAGTGATTATTATCAACAAGACATACAATTCGATTTAAATAGACGATTTTTTTTTGAAAATTGAATCCCTGGACTTTAGTTTTAAAACATCAATTACCGGTTGACCAGTGTACTTGAAATAAAACAAAAAGTTTCCAATATCACAAATTTAGTTGGCTACACGGTGCAAAAAACCGTTTGTTGATACATAATATGGTTTCTGCGCTATGATGTCGAATGTCCGATGTTCCTTTAAAAAAAGCTACCTGACAGAAAATTTTATTTGAAATAGTTGGAATATTCGTCGGTAAATAACATTTATTACTCAAATTTGAAAATAAAATAAACCGAAATTATTTATCTGAAAGAAAGAACTCATAAACGAATTTGAATTTCTGCTATTTTTATCTTCGATTTTTCATTCGAAGATTAATATATGACAACTGTTTTTGCATACTAAATAGCCTATTTGTATATACAAACATTATATAATGTTTTTCTTATTCAGAAAAATTATTTTCGGGCCAAAATTTTTGTGGTTTTAAAAGTATTTATTATTCAATATTGAAAATTGGGTGAACCAGAACGTCGAAAATACAAATTTAAAACAGTTAATTTATTGGCAGAGTGAAAGTTTCATTTCGTTATAAATTATAACTTATAATCGTTCAACCCAATAAAATAAACCACATCAAATTAACTTTAAACGGACATGCAATCATGTTTTTATGTCTGATATATCTTTTACAGGAAATAAATTAAAAAAAAGTTACAATAGTTTAAAAAACAGTTGTTTAAACATTTAAAAATGACCGTTTTGCCACAAGAAAACGTTTTTTTATGATTTTTATTAAAAAAAGTCAAAACTTTCATGGAAAATATTGTTTTTCCCTTACAACGGATTTTTTTTGTTTTGATTTTAATTATTGTTTTGATCCGTTAAAAGCGCACTTGCTGTTTTGGACGACCTTATTCTGCCAATGCACCTTCGTGATAGCACCGAACCTCCCTTGCCGATCCAAGCTTTAATTCGACCACTCAAGAAAAAATTCCGAGTGTATTTTTACGCAGCCTCCTCAAAACTAAACGATCCATCAAAACCCGAATACTATCTCTCCGTTGTTTTACGATGGATAAAAGATAATCAGAAATTTGTCGATTTAAATTTTGAAGAACTGTTTGCCGATTATTCGGCAATATTCGAGTTTGCAGGGGCCGTTGTCAGGCTAGCGGGTGAGAAGGTTAAATCAGATTTGAAGCAAATTGAAGATGATGATATTTTTTCGCATTTAATTGATGAGGTGTTGTCGCATGATGCGGATTTGCTGGCGGTTGAGCCGGGTTTAAGGGAGGCACAAAGGCCGATAATGGTGATCGAAAACGACGAAAACATTTTGCAGAGATGGCTCAGGCTAGAGATATCTGCAGCAAGAGAAAGGTAGGTAGGACATTTTCTGTTTGGAAGAGTATTATTCTTATTTTCGCGGGCATAGTGAGGTCATAACATAATTTAATATTTGAGTCCAAGTCTTGCTGAAAACTTTGAATGAAACATTTGTGAATGATGTACAAATAATTTTGGTTACATAATTTGAAAAAAATATTCATTTTCTTAATCGGAATTAAATTATGTTGAAGACGAACTGTAATATGACCTCATTTAGGTCTATTTGTAATTTTACTCCGATGGTCTCATATTTATAAAATTATTAAACTTTCGTGGTGAATTTTTTTTGAAGTCGATATCACGAAAGTTTAATCATTTTATAAATATAAGACCGTCGGAGTAAAATTACAAATTGAGTCAAATGAGGTCATAATACAGTGCGGTTAACCTGGATATACACAAAAATATTTAGTGTTTTCGAGACATAAAATTATTATATTTTTTCAATCAAAGATTATTTTTATTCGACGTTTCGGCTAAACAGCCATTATCAGTGATAATGGCTGTTTAGCCGAAACGTCGAATAAAAACAATCTTTGATTGAAAAAATATAATACACAAAAATATACTGTTTTTTNTTTTTTCATCTGAATCTTGACCAAATTTAGAACACACACACAATTTTTCTTGACAACTTCCTAGGTTGATCACGTGATCGTCGATGCAAAAATCAGTATATTCAGGTTTTATTCTTTATGTACTCTGTCTGTGAGCCATCAATATTGCTCAAATTTATGTTATAGCATTTAGAGTGGCCGCGGTCGGTCGGGACCGATTTTGAAAGACCCCAAATGACCAATGGGATCGATCAAGAAGTGAATGAGAAGAAAAAAATCTCGTTACCAATTTTGACCACCCTAAAGACCCCTTTTCCAATTTGAAAAAAGAAAGGTACTTTTTCGGGTGTAACTTAATCCTGCAATTCCATTTCCGGGGTCAAAAAGTACTTTTGAGCAACTTTTTTTTCGGCCAATCAGGAACCGCCAAAAATTTAGAATTTTTTTGTCGAAAATTTCAAAAAAATAATCTCCGTAAAATTTCCTACAAAATGGCTTCATCGATTTTTATCCCTTTCCAGAAATGCTTCAGACCGCGGCCACTCTAATAGCATTATGGTCCATAATTTATGGTACGGCACAAAAATAACACAAACCAAATAAATTTCAGAGCATTTTTTTTTTAAAACTCAAAATATAGATAACTAAACCGAAAAAACATGCCATTGTCAAAAAAATAATTTCCAAATTTTATTCAGTATGGATGAAATCATGCACGATGAAACGATATGGATTCATAAATCTGATGTTGCTGTGGTTAAATTTTTCGATGTAATTCAATTGACTACTAGACGGTGTCGGAGGCTAAATAAAAATTCGCAATTATTTTTCTTTTTTCAACAACTAGAAATTATTGATGAATTCCGATTACGACTTCATCAAGTATCAGATGTGGACACAATTTCACATGAACGGTAAGAAATTTTTTTTTCATAACATACAGACAAAATATTGAAAATTTCCGAGAATTTGTTACTTTATCACTAAATTATTTATGATTAAGCTGATAATTATAATTATAGCCTATTTTTCAAGTTAGACCGGCTTTTGAGTTTTTAACATATACGTTGATGACCATTCTTGTGGTACCGATCTAGAAAATCCACTGGGTCATAAGTCCGCAAATATATTTTGCAATGAACTAAGAAGAAGTCTGGCCGTGGCGTAGGGGTGTGGCATATGTTGGTCGACTGGTCACTAAAGATCAATATTTTAGATTATTCATTTTCTATTTAAAACAATCCCTCAAAGTTCGAAAATAAAAAAAATGAAATTTGACTCCTATAATAAATAGGTGTCAAATTTCTTTTTTTGCTGTTCAAAGGTTTATTTCACACTAGAGAAAATGAATAATCCGAAATCTCGAATTTTTTTACCAAAAAATATGAAATTTACCACAAATAATCTAGTGTCTTGATTTTTTTTTAATTTATTATCAGGGTCTGTGCAATTTTGAATAACGTTTATTGCCTGCATACATCGCTAACTGAATGGGAGGAAATTTTGCCATATTCTAGAATTCTATCATTGTCTCCTGAATTTCAATCTCGACACGATGATGTGATCAGAAATTTACTAAATTTAGCCGAATCACTATCAAGAACATTAATCCAACATGCACTCGATAATATAACGTAAGTTTTCCTCTGGTGGGGTTTTTTTAACAAAACCCCGCCTTTTCAAATTCCTAAGGTTTTATATTTTTTTTGTATTTTAGGGCGTCTGATAACTCGTTCAGGGTGTACAGAGATGTAAACTTTCTTCATATTCGAAAAGATGACGTCAGGAATGTTTCCGATGAATTTATCCCTATTCTTTCAAAAATTCAAATTCATCTAGAGCAATTTTCGACTGGTTTACTAGGAGCCGTTTCATAAAACATCTTTAGAGCCACGGAGAACTATTTTGTCTAAATTTGTTCTGACATTCGAGTTATTTCAAAGTGCGCATTTTAATTTTTTTTTAGTCCGAATTTTAAGTGAGAAATTTTCTAGAATATATTTAACAAACGCTTCAAGATTTTGTCTATCTGAATTTAAGCAGGAAATTTGCTTCGAATATCGATAGAATATTAACAGAAGAAATTTTCGAACCAAATCGAAGTCAACTGGAAACAAATAATCACGGAGTGCTCCAAGTTCAAAATGATATCAGAAAATCTTTATTTCCACTTTTCCAATCAATTTTAACAAAACCTATCGCTCTTTTCCCGAGGCTAGATGCTGTATTAGAAAGTTTTAAAAGTCCTCCAGAGGAACCTGATTTTTGTTGAAATTTCTAGATTTTAAACATTTTAATGCTGATATGGGAAATAAAGCTATGCGATTGACGCTGCTGCTGCAATATATAATATATACTAAAAATAACTTTAGTTATTCTAGAATGAATCGGATAACGGTATCCGCTATAAATTTGAGCTTGAAATGCCGAACAAATGTATGTTTTGAACGATATTTATCAACCTCCTCGATATTTTTGGCAAAAGATCCATTTAAAAGTAAGTGTCTTTGTCCAACTTTCAGAATGAGTATGAATGGGGTGCGCACCGTAATACTGAAACCCTTAATACGTGTTATTTGGCCCTAGATGAGTTATCGTCATCAAATAAAGTGATTCGAATAATTTTATGGAATGAAGTAAATTGATGTTTAAAAAAAATTCTACCAAAATTTTTTATCCGATGTAAAAAAATTTCCGAAGAAAAAAATCACTGCTGATGGTCAGCAGCTGACCAAAACTAAAAGTTTCCAATAACGGGAAATTTATATCGCCAACGATAAAACCTTTGAAGTACGGCAAGGGATTGCAAAAAAATATACTGCAAAATTTCTGGTGATTTTCTCTTGACATTCGTCACCACTTATTGTGGCCGACATGATTTCTGCTGACAAATTGATTTTTTTTAGATTGATATTTCGACGTTTTTCTGGTTTATTAATTCACTTTTTTTAGTTATGGGAGTGCCAAGAAAATCATCCAAGAAACAAATTCATGATGCATATCTCAGAAAGTGCATGAAATGTCATCCAGATATGTATCCTGATAATAAGGAAAAGTCAAAAGAATTTCTTGAATTACAGGATGCTTATGATCAAATTATGAATTGGCCAAAAGAAAAACCTCATTTTGAGGGGACACAGAAGGTAGTTAAATTATTTATGCTATATTTCATATCGACCGAACCGTTTGACGTTCTATTTGTAGAAATATATTTGTATAACATATAATGTATAACATTTTCGGTCTGGTTTTCCCCCTTTATTTTCTTGTTAAAATGCGTAGGCGCGAAAAGTCTTCTATTTTGAAAATAAGCGTGAGCATTGTTTCATTTTGCGTTAAATTTTTGAATCGGTTGGTTTATGTAACATAAATAATGTTATAAAAAAGTGCAAAATTTGTTTTTAGCGACATAATATTTGTATTGGTCACGGTTTTCTTCAAATCGGTAGACACAAACTTTTTGTAGTTAGGAGAAAAATGTCGACCAAAAATAGATACTCTTAGGTTTTCTTCGTTTGCTTACACGTAGATAAATATTGTCGGGTTTTTGCAATTAAAAAGCCAAATGGATATTTTTTCTTGTTTTTTGCTTTACCGGTTCACTGGTTACCGGATATCTAGTTTGCCTCAAATTTATATATAATTCATATTTCAGACCAAAAAATAATTCAATACAATTTAGAAATATGGAAATCAGAAATCCGACGCTAAAACACAAGAACGACCCGATGTAAATTGGTATTCAAGCAAGCAGTACACCACTTGGGACCCAAATACTATTAAATTTGGGGACAAACATCTCACTCCAAACTTGGGAAAAATTTATTCGGCACAGTTTGGTAGAGGACTGAATTCGGTTAGAAATGAAAGCCTTTCTGGAAATAGAGTGGGCACAGAAAAAATAAATAATTGGAATTTTGGAGGTTCGGATCCAGGAGAATCAGATAAAACGAGATTTGCGGAATTTAAAGGAAAAATTAAATCTATGTTTTCTTGAAACTTATTTGTAATATACTATTTATTCAGATCAAATTTCAGTTTCTTTTTTGTGCCGGTCTCCAACAATTCGAAACCTAATGCATTAACGATTATTTAAAAAAGTTAAATACCGTTTTTATTCATAACTAGATGACCTTCTTATCCGGATTAATTTATAAAAAAAATAACAGTTTTTATATAGTAGTTCTCAGTAACTTGGGGTATATTTAAGCGAGCCCACCAGGCCAATTTCTAAGTTTGATGGTTGCCTTGAGCTAAACGGAAAAAAATCTTGAGCACAGAATTCAAAATGAAAAAAAAAAATTCTTCAAAATCCGATTTTTACTGTTTAAATAACCGGTTTTTGTTTAAATGGGCTGGTGACGTGGGATGTCGGGATGATTAAATTTGCTTTTTCCGGTTCTTCAGGAAAATATTAAACGCATGCGCTTAAAAAATTGGACCTGGGAAAAGCTGGAAAAATTTTAGAAAAAAATTTTGTTCACAAATTTCCAAAAATTTTTTTTTTCAAAATTTTTGTATTAATGTAAAAGGTAGCAAATTTATTCTGGCAAACGCAGCCCTAATTCTGAAAAATAAGTAATGGAGTTCTGTATGTCAAATCAATAGTGCTCTAAATTGGGCGTTTTTTAAAAAAGTCAAGTTTCTGACACTAATGAGGCCAAAAACTTTTAGTTCTGCCGGAATCGATTTTTCTGGGTCAACAACCCCTGTGAGGTCAAAGAATTTGTATCAACTACTGTAGTTCTCTCGTTACGTTTTAACTGGTGTGCGCTCACCCTATATTACATGGATCCAATTATTTACAATTGCTTTAAAATTAAATCCAATTGTATCAACACTAAAATGTGAAAATTCAACAAATCTTCACATTTTTTGGGAATTTTAAAAGATTTGGTGAAAATTGTACCAGTTGTTCACTATGGGTCAAAAACGACGAGGTTTGAAAAAGTGTCCGATTACAACGCTTTCAAATTTGACCTGAAAACAGACAACCTGTGGAAAATTATTGTGAAAAAAAATAATAATTTTGTCTTAGATTCTTTAAAATGCCAACTGATTTCGGTTCGGACCTGAAAACTCCCTGGATATTGCTCCAGTATATATTTGGCCTTAAAAACTGACGAAAGACTGGTCCTTAGCAATCAGATTCGCTTAGTTTGTCCAAACTCATTCAAGTATTTTGAAATGTTGGATACGCATCTGTAGCTGTCAATTTAAACACTAGTCAACCAGTGGTTGGACCAATTAAGATCGCTTGAAATCAATTTAGTGGGTAGAGTCCAGATCAAGCCTTATTATTCATCATGCTGCCTGATTTTCAATAAAGTGACATCTTCGCCGTTTTTCAAAAAACAGAGAAATTTCCAAATGTAGAAAACGTGTGAACATAACGTTTTAGCTCGACAGTAGCACTGATAACCGTAGCCCTGGAAGCTTATAAAATCTAGTTGATGAACTCGGGCAAAATGACACAAGTTTCGATCCAAAGTCCCAAAAGAATTTAGGTTAGGATCCTGAATTTCATATACAAACAATATCGGCCAGTATCTTTCGTCATTAAAAAAAATATATATTTGTAATCAAACGTATCGTTTAATTTTTTATTTGTCAGATTAAAAAACCATATGCATAGGGTCAAAAACTTTGAAATATGTTAAAAAAGACAAAGACATTAATCTAATTTTTTTACCAAATTGGAATTAAAATGTTTCTAAAAAAGCATTAAAAAGGATTTGCATAATATTCGAGACAAACAAAATGTAGAAATTTCAACAGGTACAAAAATGGAATATTTTATGCGATTTAATAAAAAATCCATGCGAAAGCTAGGCTTTCCGCAAAATTTATAATAAATAAAAGTCATTTCTAAACAGTGTTTTTTTGGCGTTCGACATTTAATTGTTGTTGATTTCGTAAATTCACCTCCGAACGATTTACAATTAACCTACCGTGCGCATCGGCTTGTTTGTGAAAAACATTAATCCCTGGTAGGATCCTCTTAACCTTGTCGAGCACAGAGCCACAATTGTGGCGTCAAAGCCATACCTCAATCAAGTCCCAAAAACGGGGATCTTAGAGTCTTTTCTTTCAAACACAATGTTTTTATAATTTAAAGAAAAATTAGTTCTCGTTTCTAAAAAATAACTTGAAGTTTTGTTGTTCGGAATGTTTTGATCAAGTTGACGGGCGAGGATTGATTTATAAGATTTTTCTGCCTAGTAGGGGTGAAATTGTGGAATGTTTAAAATTTCGTACCGTTACTATTGGGTGTCTCTCTGATTGCTGCTAAAGAGTTTGAATTCTGCGACTAATCTAAAGGCCCATGTGCCGCATTCCAACTGGTGACCGACATTTAGTTTGCACTGTATTGTCCAGGCTTTTCGTCAGAATGGAAGCCTTCAAGATCACGCTGAAAAGCACATTCAGACAGAAAATGAGTGAAATATTTGTGCGGATGAAATTGTACAACAATTGCCAGGGGTTTTATAAACCAGAGCATAGATAGAACTCCACACGGAGAAAAGCCAGTTCAAGTTGATTTTGAGGCTGTGACAAAGCTTGATAGTACGAATCGTCCGAATCCTGACTAGCTACAGAGCAAGGGCATTCAGATCAAAAGATATAAGTAATTAGTGAACAAGTAGTTTTTTGAGATTAAATAGTTTTAATTGTACACCGCTCGCTATTCGAGGTTAAGAACATTGGCGATATGCAAGAAATCGTTTTTTTTTGCATGTCCACCCTGCAACGATAAAAAAGTCATTCAGACAATGGATTAATTTTTTCATGGAGAATATTTTCGCAACGGTTGACTGGTAAACCAGAAATATTTATAGAGGGGGTGCGTGGCTATAGGTTATCACGCGTTATAGTTGGAACCCGATGATAAAACTACGTAAGCCCGAAAACTAGCGCTGTTTTGAAAATAAAAATTTATTCGTTCCTGGCGTGACGGCCACGGTATAGTATATGAGGAAAAGAAGATAGGGCTTTTTTTCAAACGTTCCATAGGCAAAGATGGAGCGCGTTTTCACATCAGATTTTCAGCCGGAAGATTCTCCTGTGAGGGGCGACGATGAAGAATATACTTTTTTTTAAAAACATGTGTCAGAATTGACCGACTGAATTGTGCGTATCCGTTCAACATAGTGTAAACAAACACTGTTTTCAGTCCAATTCATCTACTATGCCGTCACCTTTAGAATAGAATTGTAACGAAAAATTCATTGTATTAATCAGCAAAATTCTACTTCTGAACACTCCTTAACTCA
>SCLH01000650.1:322033-347325 GCA_004367855.1 Oikopleura vanhoeffeni | reverse complement strand
CGATGCAGTCATTTCCATTGGTATAACGGCCACTGGTACGAAATGAATAAGGCTATAATATTTTTGAAAAAAGGTCATTATATTCTTGAAAAAAAATGATTATAAATTTTTTTCAAAAAAAGGTCATTATATTTTTGAAAAAAGGTCAATATAAATTTTTGAAAAAAAGACATTTTGAATTTTTGGAAAAAAAAGTCATTAAATTTTTGAAAAAAAGGTCATTATAAATTTTTGAAAAAAAAGTCATTATAAATTTTTTGAAAAAAAAAGTCATTATATTTTTGAAAAAAAGGTCATTGTGCGAGAAATGACGAAGTTGTCATTGTGATTTCACCCAAAAAAAGTCATAATGTTTAAATGATCTTAAGTCATAATGAAGTTGTTATGACAAAATATGTCCATTATATTTTTAGAAGTTGATAAAAATTTGACCTTAAATTATCGCCTAGGCGATAAATTTACGATATTGAAAAGACTTTTTTCCGGAGGTTAAATTGGAAAATGTTTTCAAATATCTTATAAGAATATGTGACATTATCCTATTTCACATTTCACGTTATGTGAAATTATCTTGAAAACATGAAAAACGATTTTTTTGATTTGTGGGGTCTAGGGAGTGGTTCAATCCGGCAATTTAAAGTGGAAACTTGTGATTTTACCGCTATTCATTTTTAATCTCATATTGTTTCTCCTGAAATTGTTTTCTGGGTTCGCTCTCAAAAGTTGGCGCAAATATTTTTATAATTTATACCCCATCGAATATTTTAAAGGCCCTCAAACAGGGCCATTTTTTGAGATTACACTCAGGTTTATATCGATAATCTCTGAAAAAATACCGGTAAAAAAAAAGTTAAAACCGGCTTTTTAGCGGTACCAACTTGGAAACTTATAAATATAATTTATGGGGCATAAATTATGGCCCATAATTTGGAAAAAAATATGTTCCAGCTGCGAATTATTTTACCGGTGAATTTGAGGTTTCTAAAAAAAATCGAAGCCAATAATTAATTGCCTTGAGGTCAATTATTGTATATATTTGTGTAATTTGATTGTATTTTTAAGGGAAAAAATGGAATCTACTGTAGATTTAACGCTGGTTGCTAAAGAATCTCAAAAGGAAGAAGCTGATGAAAAAGAAAAGGAGCGCAAGATGGCAGTGAAATTAGATCAACTTGAAGGCATTGCAACGCCAATGGAAACTGATACCGCAGAAGACGAAAATGTAAGCTTTCAAATATTTTTTAATTCGGATATTTTTTCTGTTTTAGAATTATTTTTTTTCATTTAAAAGCTACTAGTAGAATTTTGACCGCTGCGCACCCTACAAATAGTAGTAACAGTACCATAAGAGCTAAAACAGTGATGATTTTTGCGACTGTGTGATTTTAAAATTTGGACCGTATTTTGTATCAAACATCCACAAATATCCTTCGAAAGGTTAATCAGAATTTGTTTAATTGCCAAGGTTACTTTTTTTTAGTGGGCACTAAAAACCGTTTCCCGATATCTCTAACCGTTTGGTTTTTAGAGGGGGGTGCCCATTAAAAAAAAGTCACCCAAGTTTTCATATTTATGATAAAGCTTATTCTCGCTATATGATATTATTTTTATCTTGAAAATGAGGTCATTACCGACCAGAAAATAAAACAAATTCATGTTAGAGTGTGTTAAGCCAAATATTTTCCTTTTTGAAGATTTTAAACGGCCATTTTTCGAAAAATTTCTGGGGCCAAAATTTTCCAAATATAATCGAAAGTTTATATATAAACCATGCCGTTTTATTAAATCAGACGTTTCTATATTTTGAAGATAATTTACCGGTAAACCGTAAATCCAGCAAAGTAACACAGCATATTCTATGTGTAGTTAACCTTTGGTTGTTGGGTGCGAAAATATATTTCATTAGTTTGCCTTGTTGTTATAAATGGCATCAAAGAACCTGAGGGGACTAATTTGCATGCGACCTAACGGACCTCACAGTAGCCTTTAAAAAAATCAACTGGTAATCAGTTACTGGTTCCGCTATTTATTTAGAATAATCGTGAATTATAAATTTGTATAGAACGTAGCCTTTTGACAGGTTGATCTAAAAAATGCCTGAGCTTGTTGGTATCTGAAAGCTCAAGTCCTGATTTTAGAACATGCAATTTTATTTAATCCATGCAATTTATTTAAATAATTAGCAATAAAGTTAGCAAAGTGAAAGCAATAGATAAAATGTCTAAACTAGTTTTCTGGATACTATTGTATGTATAAATAGTGCAATTCGAATTTGTAGTTAATTCAGCTCCGAGTTTGTACTGACAAATAGATTTTCTTTTGTGCTCACAATTATCGTCATTCATACCGGGTGCAAAAGGAACTGGATATTCCATGCCATATTTTGAATAAGGGTTATCATGTCCTAATATAATGGAATATATTTTATATACGTAACGGGCAAAATTTTAACGCCGGTAATTACCAGTCAAATTTTAAATTATCGGTTTCTCGGTCACTGTTGGTGACATGAGACTGATTGTTTTATGTAATATGACCCCAAAAGTTCAAATTTCAGAAATGACGTCTATGGGATCATATTACATTGCATATTGAAGGAAATTTCATGACGATTACAAATATACCAAAATAATTTTTTTTTGTTATGTTATATGACCCCATAATCAACAAAACTAGTATGGGAGTATGAAAAGAATCATTTCATACCATTTTCCCTCAAACTTTTTGGCGAAAAAATCCTGGGTCAAATTTTGTAATCTGACACCAGTTTGGGTCGGAATACAAAATGACTCAAGTAGAGTCGTGTTACATTTCAATTTTTTGTTGGAACGCTCATGGTTATGAAATCGAAAAATTGAAGTTTTATATGCTAAAAATAGCAGTTAGTGCTCAAAATGAAGGTTCTAAAAACTCATTTTATGACCACCAGATCATAAAACTAGATCATTATATGCACCAAAAGATAATTTCAGTTTTGGCAGAAGATAATTTCTCTGAGGTAAAAAAAGCTACCTGACAATTTTGGGATATTTAAAATATCATATTTTCTTTTCAAAATTACAAGAAATATTTACCCAAGTTTCGAAGTTCGACGCATCTTTCTTCTTTCTCATACAAACCATCTGGTGCCCATTGAAACCAGTTAGAATATTTCATACTTTTGCCATCTGATTGATGAAATGTTTCAAAGTCATCGTCAGATCTTCGATAGCCAATCCATAGTGATATATGATCGCGTAACTATTTTGAATATATTTTCAAATTAATCAGTTTTTTCATTTTTTAGACTCACAAAATTTTCGTAAAATTCATCTTCTGGGTATGCTAGATGTGTTCCCATAGCTTGACATGCGCATTCAGATTCTCCCCAAGTTGAATAACTTTCGGAAATTTTGAAACAATTTTCCTGGGGATCGATAGACCAACCATCCATACACCCTTAATTTTTCAGTATAAATACCAATATTTTTTAGTTTTGCCTTCTAAAACGTAAGCTTCAGAAAAATTTTAATCATAAACGTTGGTGTCAAATTTCAATCTGGAAGTGAGTGGCGCCGGTTAGTAGTTGTACCGATGAAAAGGTTACTCTAACGCCAGAAATGTGCAGTTTATGCAGACATTTTAAGCATAGAAAATCCATTTGAAGAAATTTTCCAAACGTAAAATTTTGTTTTATCTCAAATTTGGCTAAATTAAAAAAATATTTTTGCGTGTTTTAAAAATTACCGTTGTAAAATTAAGGCGGTTGTCTCCAACTTATCTTTTGTTCTATAAAATAACAGCAAATTTTTCATAATTAAATTTTTTTTATTGAGCTTACCGAAGTCAGTTTACTTCTAAAGAAAAAAAATCAAAGTTTTTTTAAGTAATTTCGAATCAGAAAATATGGTTTTGTTGAACAATTTATAAAAAATAATTGTGTTTATGCTTAAAACGACCCCGGAGAGTTCAAAGATGTTTTCAAAAAAAACTTCTACGATCTTGGGAAAGCCAAATTCTAAATATTGTTTTATGTATACTTTATGTGTACTACACCGGATGTTATTTTCCCAATAACAACAGTATGAGGAAGTAATTGCAGCACTAGATTTTTTTGTTTGTTTTTGTAGAGGTTTGCTAGCGACTTTGCCAAAATGATTTTATAGTACCTCCTGAACTGTTTATGGCCCAAAACAGAGTTAGAACCCGAACACAGTAGTTTGGTTAAGCTTTTCAACCGATTGGTTAAGGAATATAACACTACCATATCACACCTATTTTATTTCACGCTAGACGTTCTTAGCTACAACAAATAGGTTGCTGAATTGTTTTCAACATGAGTAATTTAAGAATTGTTTTTTGTTCTTTTTCTGAAATTTCTAGAATAACTGAAGTTAATTGTTTAATTTTTAAATTTGTAAAAATCAAATCTTTGATAATGTAAATTACATTATGTAATAAATACGAAACGTTAACTAATTCAATATGAAAACAAGTCAATTAAGAGTTATAATTTTTTTTAAGCTGCGAAATATTTGGTTTGTAGACCTTACAGCCTCCTTAACATTTGCCTAAAAAAGTCAAAAAAATATATACTTTAAACTGAAATAAGACGAAGATAATCGCGACTGGTATGATTTATCTTAAAAACTGAAACAGATATTTTTCAAATTTTACTGCTACTGAGTATTGTAAACTCACCATTTGTTTCAACAGTTTTGTTTTCACAATTTTTGCAAATTTTTTCGCACAACGTATATTTTTTTTGCGAGCAATCTACAGTGTCCCAAACTGGAGCATAGTTCAGCCCAATTAATGAGCCGGCATTCGCCATCTGAACGCAATTGCCTCCATCAAGGTCATCTAAATACCACTTTGAAATGTTGATTCCTCGAAATTGTCTAGTTTGTTTTAATTCATTGTTAATTTCTATGCCCAGCCATAAGGAAGGCATATAAGGATCTCGCAACTAGAATCTTGAATTAATAACAGGGGAGTGACTTTCAAAAGAAAACCTAAACGTACAGGCAGTCGTGGTAAATTTACCAAAATGTTGACAAAAAATAATGGTTTCGTGCATATCCTTATGGAACCGAGAATCAATCTTAGTCTAAAATCGACATTATGCGTCTATGCGTAGGCTGGAGACTAATATTTATAATCGATTCCATTAGGATATCCCTTTAACAAATTTATCCTGATTTAGGTTTGCTTTTTGACCTGCACATCATTTTTGAGTCATACTTATTGTATTTGATAAAATATTGAAAATCCCAAAAAAAATTAATTTTCGGATTGTCTGTCCGGTAGTTTTTACAAAAAATTGGGATTTTTCGTAATCAATTTGCCGAGATTTTTCTTTGTAGCGCTTCAAAGCCAAAACCTTTCTAACAAAAAATCTCGGCAAATTTATTACGAAAAATACTAATTTTTTGTAGAAACTACCGGACAGACAATCCGCAGATTTAATTTTTTTGGGATGTTTAATATTTTATCAAATACAATAAATATGACTCAAAAATGATGTGCAGGTCAAAAAGCGAACCTGAATCAGGATAAATTCGTTAAAGGGATATACATCGGTTTCCTTCATTATTTTTGTTATAAATTTGTCAAGTCAGTTTTACAACTTCACCAGTAACATTAACTTATTGAATGTCTTACAAATCTATCTTCCCATAAAGTAGTAGAAGGTAGAGGAAGTCGGGCATCTTCTGCCATGCATGCTTGCTTTGCATCTTCATACTTTAAAGGGCTTCTCATTTCCACCCATATAATTTTATTATAATATTTTGAATCCTAGCTAGTCTCCAAAAGAAAATATTATTCCGATTTTTTCTAGGGTGTGTAAACTTCTTCATATACAGTGCCCGATGTGTAAAATCAGAAAACTCATCGCGTCAAACGAGTTTGGTCTGACCAATCGGATTCTCATTTCGATTTCAAAAACACGTATTGCGAAATATTTTTTATTTCAAGTCGTTCAAGCTTGGTCGCTATTGGTCAAATAAAATTATCGCGCAGGTTGAGTTAACATTGTTTATTTCGGGGTTAATGAAATTTGTTCCTCTCGCGGGCATTTTACATATCGGGCACTGTATGTAAAAGTTGAGTTTCTAAAGTGATAAACGGAGTTATATGTTGCTATCTTAAATGATCATTGCGCTTCCATTCTCACTCCGCCACTAAAACAACTCACCCTATATTGAAAAAAATATGTATATGAAAAGGCCTCTGAGGGAACCCCCTTGAGTTTAAAATTCATCAGTTTTCCGCATTTTCCTTTTCCATCATATATCCATCCTGGGTCACAAGCAAAGACCGCTAAATATTTATTTTTCAATCGATTTATGATTAAATTGGAGGTATCTGTTGACATATCATAGAGCCTAGCTTTTTCCAACCTGTTGAAAATAAAGTGTATAATGGCACTTTCATTTATTTCTCTTTATTATTGGACTACCTTATTCGATTGATCTGAGATCAATTATTAAACATATTTTTATATTCCGTATGTAAATGTTATTTTGCCTTGTTTTATCCGGAAATAGATATCTTCATGTTAACGACTGTACGCAAAACTAGGCCGATCGGAACACCTCGGCTCTTGCAAGCTCTGTTTATGAAGTAAAATTTGTCCGATTAACTTCAAATATAATTTCATACCGGTAGAGGTTTTTAAAATTTTTTGGTATATAAATGTTTCATTTATCTTCTGTGGCTTTTAAGATCAAGCCACTTGGTCGAGCCGAAATCTTGGACCAAAAAAGTTAACATTAGTTTTTGAACTTGAAAAAATGTTTTTTCGAATTTAAAAGCTTTATTCAGAATAGATTATTTTGATATTTAAAGCAAATATAATCACAATTTTCTTCAAATTATGCTGTTTGGCAATAATAATATTTTTGAATGCTATCTAATTAAGAAAATTATCCTGGAAGTGTAAAAATTTATGATTTCATGTTTTTTCCTGGCACAAAATTGTTAGATCTTCGAAAATAATTTATTACATTTGCGCTTACGTATCCTGGGATTAAAATATGATTATTTTTTAATTTTGAAACTGTCACTTTTTAGGAGTTTTGAGTACAGGGGTTAAAAGCCCAGAGGGTCATATCTATTACGGAACCTCCTAGAACATATTAGCTAAATTTTGAAGCTAAAATTTTTATATAATTCGGCTTTTGAAAACGATTAAGTCCTTAGATAGCTCAAACTGAGCACAACTATTCAGAGACAAATAAATTAAATAGAATGGTCCGAATCAGACCATTGTGTCCAATTTTTTAAACAAAAATTGATAATTAAAAAATTCCAGTAATCTCCGAAAAAAATCAAAAAATGGTCAATTTTTTTTTTTATTATTTACTTAATATTGTTCCTCAGTTTCAGCTATCTAAGAACTTAATCGGATGAGTCGTTTTCAAAAGCCGAATTATATAAAAATTTTGGCTAAAAAACTAGCTAATATGTTCCAGGAGGTTCCGTGATGGATATATTAAAAAATTGTCTGAACTTTTTTGTAACAATTGACAATTTTTAAGATGAAAATTCACGGCAGCCTGCCTAGAAAATACACTAATTTAGTATTTTAGGCTTTACGTCAAACTCTGATCTGGGTAACAGACCGGAAACAACTTTTGCTATTTATACTTTTTCTCTTCATTAATTTTAAAAATAACTAGTAATTTCTTTAGAAAAAAACTGAGAAAAAGGGAACATCAAAAAGTCGAAGATCTAAAAAACGAGGCGAAAGAGTGGATGGTGAAGTAAAAGGAACAAATTATTATTCTGGGGCAAATGTAAAAAATAAGAGCGATCGTAAAAAGGGATTAACCGGACTTAAGAAAAAATTACATGCAGCAAAAGAACGAAAAGGAAAAGAAGGTGCAAAAACCAGACAACGAAAATAATTTATGTTTCTGTTTATATTTGTGATATTCCCCTCAATATGTTTTTCAAAAAGTTACTATAAGTTCTTTCAAATGTTTTTTGAGATTCATTTGGTTTTAAAATTGCAATTTGCAATCGATTTTTACACGGCGTATTGAGGGGCAGAGAGTTACCTGAATGATTTTTAATTAAACTTATAGAGCGAAAATCTGCAAAAAAATATATATTTAATATGTTATAAACGAAAAAATTCAGATCGGCATGAATAGAGAAAATGGTTGAGCATAATGGAACCCTTGAAAAATGGACAAATTATTGGCTAGGCTGGCAGCCACGATATTTTACACTTCAAAGGAAAGTATATAATAAAAATCTCTTGAAAAATTGTTTTTTTAGTGTTAAAAATTTGAAAACATTTTTCATAAAATGAGATTTTTTATATTTTTATCAGTGGTACCCTAGCTTATTATCAAAACGAAGAAGAAGTTAATGCCGGTGCAAAAGCTTCAATCCGTGTAGGCAGCTGTGAAATAGCATTAGATGAAGTCGACAATAGACGGTAAAATGATATTTTTTGATTAAAAACATAAGTATAAAATATTTAAAAATCGAAGTCGGTGTCAAGCCGAAGTTATCACATTGAAAAATTTGGGTTTTTGTTGAAAAAATTTACTATTTGGACTTGCCAAAATCAACTTTTCCGCGAGACATTTGAAAACCCCTTTTTTGAAAACTTCTGAAAAATAAATATTATACATACATGTATCATACATGATGTATGTATCTTTATATTTACACATACGTATATTTTTTTTCAAAAATTTGACCCTCTTTTTTAGTTTTGATATCACGGTCGGATCCGGACAGAAATTTTCGTTGCGAGCTCCAACAACGGCCGATCGTCAAACCTGGTTAATTGCTTTAGGAACGACAAAACAAGGTGAAAGTGATCGTAGAACCGTAAAGTTAAAGAAACGGGAAAAGAAATTGGACAAATTACAGCGAAAATCCACAGAATTAAGGCTCTACTGTGATTTATTAGTTCAACAGGTAATTTTGATCTGATGATTTTTGAGTCAAATTTCATATAAAAAATAATTTGACTCCGATCGTATTCTCTACCTTAAATTTTGGTGTCAAATTTGATTTTAAAAATATTTCACCTAAATCGAATGATAAAAAAATGGGTGTCAAATTTCATATAAAATATAATTTGACTCCAATCAATTTCCCTGCATCAGAAATTTGAGTCAAATAAAATATAAAAAAAAATATTTAGGTTTCTGACATTGAAAAGAAAAACACGGGTGAAACCGAAGATGACCGAGCTGGTCTCGGTGAAAATTCGGCAATGTTAACTTGTACATGTAAAACATTTTTAAAAACCTTGAAAGAAGCTATGATCCTATTTGACGATAGAATGAAAGAAGAAAAAACACAAGATAAATTGTCGGGCGTTTTTACACCTACCCTGTCTCCTTCTCGTTCAAGGGCTAGTTCAACCGGAAAATTGAAAAGAACTCCAAGTACAACTTCATTACCGGTAAAATTTTAAGATTTTATTCAAGCGTTTTATTTCTCAAAAAACTTAAAACAATCAATTTATAATAAATTTCTTGATTCAAATTTCTTTCATTGATTTTTTCAGGTACTGGCGCAAAATTTAGCTCATATTTGAAAAAATATTAGTTTGATTATCAAGTTCAATAAAAATTAAAAACATTATAAAGTTGTTAAAAACGCCATCTAACGCCTATTTTGCAAAGGTAGCTTTTTTTTAAATGACACAAAGAAATATTTTGACGAAGTCAAAGCTCAGACATGGTATCATCAAACGGTTTGTTGCACCGTGTACCTGACCAAAGTTCAAACATAGATATTTTTTTTCGTTTTTCCCATTCGACCGGATCACCGGTAAATGTCGTTCTCAACCGGTGATATCGGTTTTCAGAGAATCTTTCATAAATTCTCATGAAAACTTGCGCCTATAGACAGTTTTTTACTAGAAATTTTCTGGCAATATTTATTTTGACATTTGAAATCTCCATTAATGGTCCACTCAAGTGTCAAATTACAGTACACTGTACTTAAACGGACAGGTCCTTAGGACGGGTTGGGCGTGGAAATCTCTGCCAATGGTGTTTAAAGGGACAGCCCCGCAGGGAAATTTTTTGACGAACTGTACTTAAACGGACGGCCCCGCAGGGAAATTCTCGCCAATTTGCTTAAACGGACGGGTTGTGAGTTTCAAGTTGTCCGTTTAAGTACAGTTCACTGTACCATTTTTTTTGTATTTTAAATATATCGTGATGAAAATATACTGATCTGGGTAGTTTTTGAAGATAAATTATTGCAAAAAAATTTCTCTTAAAAAATTACCCAGATAAGTATATTTTCATCTCGTTATGTCTGGCAGTAATAAAAATACAAAAAAGTGTAATTTGACACGAATGGAGGTGTCAGATGTCAAAATAAATATTTCCAGAAAATTTCTAGTGAAAAACTGTCGATAGGCGCAAGTTTCCATGAGAATTTATGTAAGATTCTCTGAAAACCGATTTTACCGGTTGAGAACGACATTTACCGGTGATCCGGAAAACGAAAAAAAAGCGCTAATTTAATAAAAATATTTAGATTGGGTTGAGCCCGATTAATTCCGACCGAAAAGAACATCATCGCCAAGAATCAAATGTGTCGATTAGTTCTCTAGAATACGCCGAAACTAAAAAAGGTAAATTCAATCTCACGTTTTCAGCCGTGATATTTATGAATAATTTAGTTTACCCCGATTCACGCTCGTTACACAGTTTCCATGGTGCAATAAATGAACTGGATTCATTTGATCATAAAAAGAATCAAAATGATACCCAATCTCTTAACGTCTCAAATATTAGTGAAAATATTGATGAAAATTTGGATGAAATCGAGTCAGATCATTTTTCCGATACAATTGACGATCCTGATATATCCGGCGAAAAAGATGAACCGGAATTGAATGAGACAGAACCGGAAGTAAATGAGAAAGTACCGGAACTGAATGAGATAAAACCGGAAGTGCAAGAATGCAGTCCAGAATTTTTTAACGCAATGCAGCACTCATTTGTCGGTCTAAGTGAATGGGTTAAAAGACCGAATATATACCGTATATAGCACAATCCTCCAGAAAAGTTTAAAATTTGAAATGTCACACTTTACCACAGATGTGTAGTATTGATAAAGTACACTTTATATGTCAAACCATGAAATACAAAACATTCGGAAAAAGTCTCAAATTAGCAAAATATGAGACAATTTTGATAAAAGTTTCAAATTAGAAAATTAATCCATTATTTTTTTATTTTTTACCCCTTGAAAAGTCTTGTTCCTGTAGATGAAGAAATGGAAATTCCAACTGAAAAATTTTTACTTGCCTCTTCCGATTTCCTACCAATTTTAGATAAACTTGGGTCAAAAGCTTTTTCGCCTGTGAAAATGGATATAAATGGAAATATTCGAAAAATTACACTAAAGTATGAAACAGACAAGGAAAAGTACGGAACGTTACAGGACATAATCCGATCCGAAATGAATGCGAATACAACAAAAATTTCAAATTCAGCCACAGACGCTATTATGTGGTTGAAGAGAGGGTTGTCGTTTGTTCAAAATTTCTTGAAAAATGTTGTCGACGGCGAAACTAATTTAACAAATGCTTTACAGGTGATTATGTTATTTAATGATCGACGATGAATTTATGATATCATTTTATATATATCACGGGCGTTATTAAAAGGCCATAATGGCTTAGAATCTTCAGACGGCCTTGTGATAGATATATTAAAAATTTGTATTCATTTGAAAAATGAATATTAGGTGATTATTATTTTAGGTCGGACGATTTTAATCCGAGGCAGGTGGCGAAACCGTGATCAGAACCCCATTATTTTATATTTTCAGTTGGCTCCAAACCCTTTCGCATATGCCATGGGCCCAACTGCGTTTTCAATTTCGAATTCATTTTTTAAAATTGTTTGAAACGCTCACAAAAAAATTTTCGCAAATTTTTTTTCCCCTTGTTGAAAAATACTTAAAAAACTAGTTTTGTTGATATTGGAGTCATATTACATACAATATTTTTTATTTTTATATATTTGGAATCTTCATGGGATTTTCTTTCATATGCAATGTAATATGACCCCATGCGGGTCATATTTCAAATTTGACCTTTTGGGGTCATATTACAAAATTTGACCCCAAAAAATTTTCGTCTAAAAATTCTAAGCAGAATGGTAAAAAAATCAGAGTCATATCATATCCAAAGACTTGGAAACCGACAATTTAAGATTCAACCGGGTTTTTCCGGTATATCGGATATCCGATTCGCCAAAAACGCTTCGTCCCGTCGCGTATCGAAACCTTTCCTATCACGATCTTTTGAAATTTTTGAAATCGGTTCATCCATCTCTGAGAAAAACTCGTGCAAAAATCAATTGTGCTGAAAAAAAACACGCCTTTAAGGATTTTTAAGGGATTTTCCAAAAATCCCTCGAATTCCAACATAAGATTATAAAATTCCATTTCGTGAGAAGGACTCTAAATCATAAGCATGTTATTCTAAAATATTGGAAGTATGAAGAGTATTTTCAGCCAAGTAAGCCACAAATTTTTTTTAAAACTTCCATAAAAAAACCGAAAAACTCGATTTTTGTGAAATGACCAAAAGATGC
Organism: Oikopleura vanhoeffeni; assembly: GCA_004367855.1. Lineage (NCBI taxonomy): Eukaryota > Metazoa > Chordata > Appendicularia > Copelata > Oikopleuridae > Oikopleura > Oikopleura vanhoeffeni. The sequence continues at coordinate 334,747 of SCLH01000650.1, read as the reverse complement.
AAAAATCCCCAAGTTTTTCAAAATCCTGCTATGATTCCAGCTTTTTTTTCAATTTTCGAAGATAATATGTTACTTTTATATCAATTGTGATCAATTTATCTGGCTAAGGGCACATTTCCATGGTAGATGAAATTTCCATGAAAAATATAAGAAATTCTTGGAAAATCCCTTAAAAATTCGCAAAATAATTTGAAATTGAAAACGCAGTTGGGCCTATGGCATATGCGAAAGGGTTTGGAGCCNACTGAAAATTTAAAATAATGGGGTTTTGATCACGGTTTCGCTGCCTTTTCAACTGCCTCGGATTTAAATCGTCTGACCTAAAATAATAATCACCTTAGAATATACAGGTCATTGTCCAAAACTTTATGCTAATTAATTTTGGACGAGTGGGGGATTTTCGAAGGCATCACTGTTTGGGAGTGTGTTTTGGGATTATATTTATGGGAATCGTATTATTTTTTTAATTTATGGGGTAACCGAATTTAATCGTTTTTAGAAAAAATAAAATCATCCCAATCTTAATTTTGCAAAGGTGGTTTTTTTATAGGAGCTATTTGAGGATGAGGACTTTCTCGATTTTGGAAACCCCATGAAACCATATATTGGCAGATAGATAATTTAATTCCGCGTGTGCTGCTAGATTTTGTTTTTTGAATTTCAGACCGGTAGTGGCCAATTTCCGGTGGGTATTTTTTCCAAAGTTGTTCCAATCAGGCTCAAACTCGGTTTGTAGACTAATTCGGACACAATGATTTCGAATCTGTTATCAGATAACATCGATGATGTCATAGAAAATCTTTACAACTTGTACAAACACGGTAACTCAATAAATACGCGAAATAAGGGCAAATTCGACACGGGGAGTTCGAATCTGATAATAGAATTCACTAATAACAACAGTATGCGTCAATTTGGGTCAAATAGGAGACTTTGTATAAAGAAGATAGAGAAAACCTTCACAAAAATAAATCTGGCTGGGGTAGTGATTATGAGTCATATTGACTTCATCGTTGTTATCTGATATCAGAGTTGAACTCCTTGTACCCGTATTAGTCTACAGACCGAATTTTGGCCTGATTGAAACAACTTTGAAAAATGGACCTACCGGAAATCCGCCATTACCGGTCAATCGGTCTGAAATTAAAAAAAACTAAATCTAGCTGCACAAGCGGAATTAAATTATCTATCTGCCAATATATGGTTTCATGGGGTTTCCAAAATCGAGAAAGCCGTTATCCTCAAATAGCTCGTATAAAAAACCACCAAAGCTTTGATTGATTTTGGCTGGTATATTTTTTTTTAATTTATTTGACCCTCATTTAAAATTTTTGTTTTCAGAATGCGTACAATTCCACTCTTGCTAAGCATCACGGATGGGTCGTTCGCGGTGTTTTTGCGATTGCAGTGAAAGCTGCTCCATTTTATGATGATTTCATCGAAGCACTAGGTGGCGAAAACGTTGATCTCAAATCTGAAAAGTTCAAATCTAAATTATTTCTTTGCCTTACTGATTACACAAATGCTCTTAGCCAACAATTAACTATATTAGATTCATTTTACCAGAAACATAATTTGGAGTCTAATAAACTTGTTTAACTCCTTGACTGTTTCATGGACTCATTTCATGACATCCAAATTTACCATTAGTATGAGTTTTTAAGAATATACTACTACTGTATACTGGATGACCCTCTTTTAGGGTTGGTTTATAAAAAACATTATAGAGAAAATTCTAGCTGAAATTTGTTGTGGTTGTTTGAGACATATTAATAATTTATTTATTTCAATTTAAAAATTGTATTTTTTGACATATTTCGCTTTTTGCGTCTTCAGAGTGAGATAAAATCGAAATTTTTGATCAGAAAACTTTTTTCTCGAAAGTAATTATTATTCAATTATCAAAAAATACAATTTTAAAATTGAAATTTTTATCCGGGCATCCGAAGTATACATAAATTAAGTTAAACTTTTTATTCTCGACAATTTTTTCCATTTAGGGTGAGCTTTGGTAAAGAATTCGTTAAACCCCAAATCTTTCTGATACCCTGTTTCGAGTAATAAAAAAAATGTTTTTCCGTGATCTCCTAAGTTTTGAGTTTCAATATTTAAGTTTCGCGAGACCACGTGATTAATTTTTTTCTAATTTCTCTTCGAATAATTATTTCATCAAAATAATTCAAATCAAACATTGTAATAAATATATATTCAATTTCAAAGAAAAATTCGAAGACAAGCACTAAAGTGACAAGATGTAAATGTTCTCCGTTAAGAAATTTTATAGCCGAAAAAAATTTGAGAGGTGTAATTTTTAGGCTTCACGGAACAAAAACAAGATGTTAATTTTGAGCTTGGGTTATTNTTTAGTCATTTTTATTTCCGCAGGCTCTGGTATAAAGCAAGTTGCAACATAAAAGCAGGCACAATATATGTTCAAGTACATCAATTTGAATGTCAAATTATTGATGTAAATCCTCGAAATGAATAATTTTTTCTCATTTTAAAAATAGAGAGAATTTAATCTTTATGGAATGTTCAAGCTTAGGAACTGTGATAAATGAACTAATTTTCGAGGTCATTGAGTAAGATTGCTTTAGTAAGGTGAACCTAAAATGACAAAACCTATCATTTTCATGCAAAATTTCAGAAAAATATCGTTCTACAACTTTTTTATATTAACTGGAGCAGAACTGCTGAAATTTGTAGGTAGATGGGATGTTAAATTAAAAAGACATACATGTAAGGTAGTTTTTTAATATAACCCACGATGGGTTAGCAGTCCTTGTCAGGATAATTCCTCGAAAGCCATAACAGATAGAAAAACGTTTGTTTTATCATGTACCTATGGTGTTGCCTGTTAAAGCCAAACCCAAAATTTATTATTGGATTTGAAAAGTAAATTTGTGATATGGATTATTTTTTCCGAGCAACCAGTTCATGTTTGATCGACGTTTGAAATTACCGGTTTTTCTGACGGAAAACATCATAATTTTCGAAAAATATTATTTTCATGAGTAAATATATTGAAAATTGTATAAATAGATAAAAAAAAAAGTTGGGCTTTGGTTCGAACCCATGAAATTTGGGTTCAAAACATCAATTACCGGTTGAACTAAAAAAAGACAAAAATTGATTAGCGTCCAGATCAAGCAAATAAGAAACTTTCATACCTTGCGGCAGGTAATTGCGGAGGATTTTGAGGCCTTTTGAGCACAAAAATGTCATACTTTGCGGCAGGTTATTGCGGAGAATTTTTAGGGAGTTTTGAGCACAAAAATGTCATAACTTGCGGCAGGTTATTGCGGTTGCGTTTTTAGCTTTTCTTCAATAAATACAAAAATTGTAGTAATAATTCGTATTTTTGTCCGTAGGACGCACTTTTTTCCGCAAAGTTTGCCAGACCATTTAACAGGACGCACGTTTTTGGCAAAGTTTGCCATACCATTTAACAGGACGCACTTTCGAAATCGAGACGTCCTGTTAAACGGACTCTACTGTACAATTTTTTGCTGCCAGCAGCTGCCTTTTTACTCGGTTCATTCTTAGAGGGATACTCGAGAAAAAATGGCAGGATACCATTTGGGAACATTTCAAACAAGGAGTTTAGTTTCTTACTTTCTGGAATCCTGAAGACTAGCTCTATCTCAGGCTTCTAAAATGGTAGGGAACCAGAGCTAGGGGAAAGGAAGAGGGGAACGAAAAAACGTGGGGATCGTTCCCTTTTAGAAGCCTGCTCTATCTAACTCAAACCAAAAATGCAAAAAATCGTTAGTGGTTTATTTTATAATTGTGCACTTTATTAATACAAAACAGAAAGTGTATTACAGTTTTAGAATACAATTATTAAAATCACCAGAAGAAATACCAGATCAAACCGATCAGAATTATGAGAAAATACAAATTTATTTCTGAAAACGAGAGCAAAGCGATCAGACACATTATAAAATACAAATTTATTCCTGAATACCAGATCAGAGCGACCAGAAACATTATAAAATACAAATTTATTCCTGGTTCACCGTTCAACTTGTTTTCAAGCTTCTTTTTTTCATCTATCGCTTGGTTACAAACCGCTATGATATCTACAAGATATTTTTTTTCTTTAACAGTTTCGTTAGCAATTTTTGTTGCTGGTTTTACTCGCGGAGTAATAAAATACATGTAAATCATCGCACACTGTAAATAATACAGTCCTTGCCATTCAAAAAGTGAAAATCCATATTTTTCTTCCAACCGTTTTCCGACTTCAGCGCGATTTTCAAGAATCAAAAATTTTGCAAATCTTACTGGGTCTCCGTCTTCTAGAATAATCTTAAATTCTCGCATAATTTCTTCATGAACATAAAGTTTTATGGCATCAACTATTTGATTGAACATCGCTTCACCCTTTAAATTTCCGTCAAGGGAATTTACCAAACGATTAAATAAATTTATATGGCGAACCGTGTGAAAATGGTTTTCTATTATATAAAAACCGAGGGAAATCTCGCAGAAATGAAGTTTGTTTTCTTTGAATAGCTTGAATCTTTTCCCAATCTCGGAATATTTTTTAATCCCGATTTTTGCTTTCATTTCATAACAGAGTCGGCATTTTTCAACACCACCAGCATGCATGTTTTTCATTTTATGTCGAAAAAAATCAAGTTTTTTGCCCTGAATTTCATTGAATTTATAACTTGCAAGATTTCTGATATCTGGACCGAGAGAAAATTCGCCAAAAATGTCATTATGAAGTTCGCTCAATTTTGATTGTGGAATAGCAAGTTCAAGCCGGAATCCGGAAGCACTCGAGGCCTGAATTTTTATTTTTTGTTACAATTTATTCAAAAATGTCGTTGTTTTTTCGAGATATATTGCATTTTTAAACTAATAGCAATAACTGTCATTGATGAGCTTTCGATATCTAAAATCCGGGAAGAGACCCAATTTTTAGTAAATTGTGATATACTTAAAATTGGCGCTCTTCCCTGATTTAAGGTATTTGGCAATATTAGACCTCGAAATTACAGATAAAATTAAAAGCCCACGACTCGATTTTCGAGGCCTAGTATTGCCAAATTACTTTGTGAACCAGCGAAATATTTCCTGACTTTTTTATCCAGATTTGAAAATAATGGTATAAAAGTATGTTTTAGGCCGGGATATAAACTAAAGTGTGATTAAGGGAATCCCTTTAAGGGATATATCTAAAACCAGAGAAGAGGGCCAATTTTTAGTATATCACAGTTTACTACAAATTGGCTCTCTTCCCGGATTTTAGATATCCCTTTATCACTTTTTGGTTAGAATGCGTAGCCACTACTCCCATTTAACGGTGGTTTTAACGTTGTGTGCTACGCATTGTAACGCAAAAAGTGACTAAAGGGTTATAAGAAAGCTCATCATATCAGTTTTACTATAAGGAGTACTGATCGCATTGGAGACTCAACAGAAACTTTCCAAATTATTTTATAACTTTTTTGTTTGTAAAATAGGGACCAAAAATGAGATTATTAAGAAGTCTGTTAAGGGTGTCAGGGTAAGCTTTTTGTCATTTCTGACTTGTCGTTAATTGTGAGAAAACAAGATATGACAAAAAAAATAAAAAAATTGATGGTTTGAAAACCTAGACAATTTTTACGAATATTGAATAAGTCAAAAATTTTTCGTAATTTTCTCTGCCGAAAGAGGCAAAAAATATTAAGCAAACGACCGAATTTTTCAAATCTATCTCCTCCGTCAATATTATATAACAGTTACCCTTTGAGCACAGAGCCACAATTGTGGCTCCAACATACCTAAAAATCATCAAAAAAGGCAAAAAAACGGGATCGTAGATCTTTTTCTTTCAAACACATTATCATAGAATTTAATTTGGTTCCAAAAAATTAATTGAATTTTTTTTCGAATGTTGGTTCCAGATTACGGGGACGTTGATTTATTAGATTTTTTCGGCCTATGTCTTCACTTCCGGTAAAAATCTATTTCGGAATAGGGACATAAAATACAAATGTGAGATCAGTCCAGATTTTTAGGAAAGTTTGTGTTGCATAACAGTTACAATAAAAAATTAATTATATCTAGGGCAGAATATTTTTTTTCGGAGTGAAGTTCTAAAATTATTCAACCTTCAAGTATCCATCAGAAAACATTAGTTTCATAAAAGTTGAATTTAAGCAATCCAAAAAATGTCCACAGTTGACTTATTACCATATTTACGTAAAAAAAGAAGGTAAAAGTGTAAATAATCTGCTTTTAAAGAAAAAATAACATTTTTTCATCAAAAATCATGATTTTTCCATCAAAATGTTGACTCTATTTATAAATTACTTTTGATTTGTGAGATAAAAATCAAAGCGGAACAAACTATGACGTAAGCCAGAATCTGTGCATCGTTTTAGACATAATGAACTTTGAAGACAACTTTGACAGTGTTATTCACGTGTATGATGTGCCTTGCTTTTCCACTATATTTTCTAGAACAAAAAGTAAATTCTAGAATATGGAAAATGTCGGCATGCAAACAATATATCTTTCAACATTCTCATGCAGAATAAATTGAAATTCCAACTGCCTTAAGCTTTCTGTGAACAACCTTCAAAGACGAGCCACAATGTGGCTCTGCTGTGCTTGCGAACTTTTTTTTACTATGCTCACAAGGGTTAAATGAATTTTTAACAACTAAAGCAACAATACTTTCTGAAAAAAATGGGTTGTAAGTTTTTTGAAATAATTTCCCTAGAATGCTCTTGAGCGCCAAAAAATATTGAATTTTACTAGTTTTTTTTTTTCAAAATCTAATCTTCTCCGTGAATTTTTGAACAGAATTTTTTTTGAACGATTTATATGTTCCTTGAACACTTAAGAAAAAAAAAATGTGCACACATTTTTATGTCCATCTGGTTACGTAACAGGTGCACTTTTTACGAACTTGTAAAATTTATTTTTGCTTCAAAATATTTAAATCAGATTTAATAGTAAAGATCGACCTTCTGCGAATTCATTTGAAAAGTTTTTAACATCGTATCTACTTTAGTTTTTAAATGAGAGGTGAAATACGATTTACATTTCAAATTGTTTATGACCTTTAGATTTTGATAAGAAAATTATTTATATTTTTCATAATTTTCCTTGGATAATCTTTTGTGTAATAGATGTGGAAATAAAAAACCTTTATATATGTCTATAAACAAAATTAAGCATGTTTGGTGCTTGGGTGTGAAAGCCTTATTTACAACTTGACCAAAGGTTTGAGAGTTGACAATAAATTTGTTCCGAATCAAAAATAAACAATGTCTCAGACAAAAAGTTTTTAATAATTTCTTCGATGAGAAAACAGTGTTCAGAGACCGCAGCATTATTGTCTAAAAAGGAATATTTCACGAAATATACACCCATGAAGTGGCATAAGTCGCACAAATGAAAGATGTAAATTGACGTGACGATAACGGACAAACTAGTGTAGATAGCGATTTTTAGTTTTGACCCTTAAGGGAGTGTGGTGTCGCTAAATTTGAGCCTCTTCCAAGGTCATTTCCCGTCTAAACTAGCAAGGTGATATCCAAAACATTTGTAACTAACGAACCAACTTTCGCGGTAATTTTGAACTAACTAACATAACTGATACAATCCCACTACGCCGACACTACGCTTTTAAAAATCTCTTAAAAAGACACGCAGTCGTGTACGACTACTCTTCCAATTACATCTTTTATTATTTTTTTGTGTGAGGCTCCGGAGAACCTAACAAATAATGCAAATATTGCTGTTTGTTTAAAAATTTTGCTTTCGGCGCAAAAACGAAAACTAAAATTATGATTTATTTTATGATTTAAATTGAAAGTGCGCTAAATTGTTTTCTTTTGACGCTACCGATGTTAAAGAAGTTGCACCTAAATCTTAAAAGTGTTTGTATTTACGGAAAAAACTTATTTGAAGCATTTTTTCTGGTTTCTTAATTTTGTCAAAAATTTAGGCTCTAAATGAAAAGTTGACATGACCCCCAAGAGACGCCGAATCAAAATATAAAAAAACTGTTAAATAGATTGTCAAACAAGGCTTGTGCTTTCAGATGCAGTATGAGCCGAAACTGTATCTTCTAAGCTGGTGGAGGAGATACTTTTTGCCTGAGCCTCCCAAACTGACCATTGCAAACAATTTGGCTAAAAATGAAAAGTTGACATGGCCCCCAAAAGACGCCGAATTCAAATTTTAAGAAAAACTCTCTAATGCATTGTGAAAAAAGTCCTGTGCTTTCAGATGCAGTATGAGTCGAAACTATATCTTTCAAACTGGTGGAGGAGATACCTTTTGTCTGAGCCTCCAAAACTGATCATTTAAAATTTTTTTGTTTTTTTGCGTTTTTGTCCGCCGAAAGCAAAATTTTTAACCAAAAGCAATTCTGCATTATTTGTTAGGCTTCTCCGGAGCCTGACACAAAAAAAATAATAAAAAATGATTAAAATTGAAGGAGTAGGTACGAACTGCGTGTCTTTTTAAGAAGCTTTGTAAAAGCGTAGGTGTCGGCGTAGNTGAGATTGTATCAGATTACTGTTAAGTTTAAACTTACCGCGAAGGTTGGTTCTGTTAGTAACTAATGTTTTTGGAATATCACCTTTGCTAGTTTGGCGAGAAATGGCCTCGGAAGAGGCTCAAATTTGCGACGAGCACTCCCTTAACATAAGACTCTGATTTCTGACAGTTTGAAATAAGGAATTTGTGAAGCTATTATGTATATATTACGGAGCTCTGCGGTCACTTTTTGCCACTTTTTCAGCCAAAATTTTCATATAATTCGGCTTTCGAAAACGACTCATCCGATTGAGTTTTTTGATAGCTCAAACTGATGGTCAGAATCGGACCATGTTTAGATTTTTTCCGAGGTTACTGAAATAGTTTAATTGTTAGTATCAGTTGAAAAAAATTGGAAATAATGGCCTGATTCGGCGGTGATCAAAAGGGAAAACATCCGAATGATATTTCAATTCTCGCGCTTATTATCAAAATATGAAACTGAGCACCTGATCAAAAGAGAAAAACAAAAAATTGGTGTAATTGAAANTCACTTTTGCTAGTTTGTCGGGAAATGGCCTCGGAAGAGGCTCAAATTTGCGACACCCACTCCCTTTAAAGTGCAAAAAAAATATGCATTCACCGAATAGCCTTACGGCTAAAACGACGACCCCCCAAAGACCATTTTGTACGTAAAAAGGTGATTGCGTACTGTGCAATAATGAAATATGAATTTTAAGGGGTCATCATCTTTTTCAGAAAAAATAGGCACTTTAAGGGGTCAAAGGGGATTATGTGCACTTTAAGGGGACGTATTTTTAGGGGTCAGGGACTGTACTAGATATATGTGCTCAGTTTGAGCTATCTAAGAACTCAATCGGATGAGTCGTTTTCAAAAGCCGAATTATATACAAAATTGTGGCTAATTCACCTTCATTTATTAACGAAAGTGTGATAAAGGGATATGTAGGGTGCGCAGCGGTAAAACTACAGTAGTTGGTACAAATTCGTTGACCTCACGGGGCCCCGCGGGGGTTGTTGACCAAGAAAAAAACGATTCCGGGCAGAAAAAAAAAGTTTTTGGCCATCTAGTGGTCAAAAATGACTTTTTAAAACGCTCATTCAGAGCACTAACTTCAATTTTTAGCATATAAAACTCCATTTATCTGATTTTTCAGAAGTAGGGCTTCTTTGACAGCAACCGTTCAAAAGTTAGAAATTTGCCCGCTGCGCATCCTACTTATATGGCTAAGATAATATTGCACAAAGTTGCTAAACTTCAAGAACAAGTCTTCAAGATCATCTCAGCACTAATTGTAACAATCCAACCTACGCACACACAGGAACCTTGAATAAGCCTCCCAAAAAACTCTTAAAAGCTATCTCCTCCTACAATGTTCATCAATTTTTTATGTATGGCTCTGGAGCAGCAGTACAAAGGCGTTTTGAGGTGACCCCTAAACAATCCATTAAAGCCCTTTTTCCAAAATTTTGCTTGTAACGGGAAAATCGCAAAGAGACCGAAACTAAAATTGAACGAAGCAAAAATTGTCAGTCAAAAACAAAATTTTGAGAATCTGACTCCAATGGTTTGTTCTTAATAATGCTCCAGATCCAAACATTAAAAATTAATGAACATCGTATGAGGAGATACCTTTTTAGAGTTTTTTGGGAGGCTTATTCAAGGTTTCTGTGTGAGCGTAGGTTGGATTGGATCAGATAACAATCAGTGCTGAAATTATCTTGAACAGTGTTCTGAAACGGGATTGAAAACTCACCCCGTTTTAGAACACTGGTCTTGAAGACTTGTTCTTCACCCACTCCCTTAATTGTTATCGGTCAACAAAAAAGTATTTGAAAATCGCGAATTCAAAATTTTGAGATTTCCGATAATTTAGATTGCTGTTTTTTCAAAATTGTGGACCTTCGGGCTCTGCGTCTACGCTTGAGTGTTTTATGTACATGAGTTAAAGTTAAACTTAACATTGAGTTTTAAGTTTGTGCCGTACAAATTTAGGAAATTTATGCATTTTTTATTAGCCCCTTTATTAATAAGGTTATAGAACGGTTTTTCGCCGATTTTAGCGCTGTATGATTTTTTTGTAGATAAACGGATCTCTGGGCTGCGCACGTTTCATGCGGTCAACAAAAACTATGAATGTATCATCTGTCTTCAAAACTTAGGTTGTTTTTTAGATGCGACAGATTTGACTGTGGTACCACCAGGGGTCGGCAATACCTGTCCTGACCTTGTCCTCATGTCCTGAATTTTAGGACAGGACAAGGACAGAAAATATTTAAACCTTTCCTAATTTCTGTCCTGGACGTGAGGACAGGACAAGGACAGAAAATAATAAAACCTATTTTAAACCTAATTTATGTTCTGTGAAAATAAGATATTTCAAATTTTAGAAAACCATGTTAAAAATGTAGAATAACTTTTTAATTTTTTACAAATATTTAACTGGCTCTATAAAAACAATAAAAAATAATAAATAAACTTTGAAAAATATAGGACAAAAAAAGTTTAGTTAACAATGTAAAAAGCTTTTATGACTCGACTTTGAAGTCATATTATGGGAAAAGTAGAAGTGTTAGATTAAGTTAATGATTTGTTGCAAAAAATCGAATCAAAAAGTAGAATAAAATAATTTTCGAACGATTCTTCAAAAAAAAATTTTTATTTAAATACTTGGTATTTTATTGAAAAATAAAACTTGAATAAAAGATTTATGAATTTTTTGGTAAGTGAAAAATGACAATAGAAAACTTGCTAATCCTATCAATAATTAAGAATTATAAAAAACTTAATTTAAATGTATTTAAAAATTTGAAATTTAATAAAAAATTAAAAGTAATATAAAAATGGAATATTTCATAGAAAATTAAAAAATTTATAAAAAAATAGTACTTTAGTAATTTGGTTTAAAATTTTTAAATTAATTGCAAAAATTACTAATTTAATAACCTATTGAAATGCCATCTCATTAAAGAACAAAAAAGTTGCACGCACTTTTACTTTTCCCGTAATAAGCGCTCATAATATTTTTCATAATATGGATCAGATATTCTATCACTTTTGCATTTATAAAAAGTCGGCTACATACTGCTTACCGCCTATAGAAAAAGTCGGCTGTCTAATCCTGTGTTATTTAAAAATTATAAAAACCAATTGAAAATTGAAATTTTATTTCAAACTAGGTCATAATATTAAAAATGAGATGAGAATTCAAAAATTTATAAATTGAATTTATTTATGTTTGTCAAACATCTAGAAGAAATGTTAAAAATTTTATTTTGAAGGTCTTCTAAAAGTTTGTCAAATAAAGTGAAATCAAAATTTTGAGGAAAAATATGAATTTTTACCAAAATTCGTCAAAATTGCCAAAATTTTTAACAAAAATTTCATCTTTTTTTAAAGTTGTTCAAAGTTTGACAATTTTTTATTAAAATTCATAAAGTTTAATCACTTTGATCTTCTTGAAATTTATTCATAATTTGTCATTTTTTTTAATGCTTAAATATTTATAAAATAGAAGATTATAAAATAGACGTTTCGCTTTGTTGCATCATCAGTATTTTGAGGACTAAATTTTAAAGCTTCAATATTTTCAAAATTAAAAAAAAAAAAATTTAAAGAATAAAAACAAATTTAGAATTGTTAAGGGTATCCCGGCTCCTACATTTTCTGCAGTTATGATATCATAAAAATGCATCAAATCAATTGTTTATGTTTTGAACGCATAAAACAACCCAAATGCCAATAAAAANATTAAAATTCATAAAGTTTAATCACTTTGATCTTCTTGAAATTTATTCATAATTTGTCATTTTTTTAAATGCTTAAATATTTATAGAATAGAAGATTATAAAATAGACGTTTCGCTTTGTTGCATCCTCAGTATTTTGAGGACTAAATTTTAAAGCTTCAATATTTTCAAAATTAAAAAAAAAAAAATTTAAAGAATAAAAACAAATTTAGAATTGTTAAGGGTATCCCGGCTCCTACATTTTCTGCAGTTATGATATCATAAAAATGCATCAAATCAATTGTTTATGTTTTGAACGCATAAAACAACCCAAATGCCAATAAAAATGTTTTCGAAAATTTTGCGTTTTTTCGATTTTTTTTAAGTATTTTTCTCAAAATTTTGTTCAAGCTTACTTTTGAGCTTACTTTCGAAAAAATCGAAGCACATTTTTTTCGGAAATTTTTCCACGTGA
>SCLH01000650.1:294641-320859 GCA_004367855.1 Oikopleura vanhoeffeni | reverse complement strand
AAATCCATAAAGCGTTCAAATTATTTTAGTTAATTTATTAAACTTGCACTAAATATGCCATCTTAAAAATTATATTTTTTGTAAAATACTCTAGATTCTGCGATTTTAATGTTTAATTCTGAACTAAAAAATAAGTTTAATCTTGAGAATGATAAATAAAGTATCGAAACGTTGATAAATATAATGTCTTTTTATAATGAAAAATCTCTAGAAAACTTAATTTTTGGAATTTTATTTTTCAGCCATTAGTCTTGGAATTTGGTTGAGTTTCATTTTATACCTATCTATTGGATCATTTGAAAATCTCGCATTTTGATAATTTTTGAAAAAAATCTCGAATTTTTTTTTGATCCAAGCTTTTTTCTTTTCCAGTTGAATTCAAAAAACCGTTTTGTGATAACTCATACGGATCGTCTGTGGTAGTACAGTCAAATCTGTCGCGTCTAAAAAAACTACCTTAGGTAAAACTATAAGCGATGTCGAGAAACGGTTTTTTGCATTCAACTGCCAACTGAAAAAGCTCAATGCAGATTTTTTTTTCTTTATTTCCGGTTTACTGGTAACCGTATATCTATTATATCGAAAATTATACATTGGTAGGTGTGGACACTTCTGCTCTATCTTTTAACTAGGGCGGGAGTGTCTACACCTACCATGGTATAATTATCGATATAGCCATTTGCAGTATAAAATGGGAGAAAAAACGTAGAAACTCATTGTTTTCTTCCAGGAATTCATCAAAAAATATATTTCAAGCAGTAAATGTGTAGAAAATCGTGATATAAAAATGAACAAAGAAAAAATCTATCTGTCCAGTTAATTTTAGGAAAATTTTTTTTGGGCCAACCGAGATTCGAACCTACCGAAAAATTACGCTCCAGTTTATATCCGGTGAACCGGATGTTTCATTAACTTTATAAATAACCGTTTCTCGATATCGCCAATGGTTATCTCGTAATCGTCATGAGTAGGGGTGGTTGCTTTAAATAAAAAACTACCTTAAAGGTAACCTTAAGGGAGTGGGTGTCGCAAATTTGAGCCTCTTCCGAGGCCATTTCCCGCCAAACTAGCAAAGGTGATATTCCAAAAACATTTGTTACTAACAGAACCAACCTTCGCGGTAATTTTGAATTTTACAGTAATCTGATACAATCCCACCTACGCCGACACTTACGCTTTTAAAAAGCTTCTTAAAAAGACACGCAGTTCGTACCTACTCCTTCAATTTTCATCATTTTTTATTATTTTTTTGCGTGAGGCTCCGGAGAAGCCTAACAAATAATGCAAAATTGCTTTTGTTTTAAATTTTTTCTTTCGGCGCCCAAAACAGCAAAAAAAACGAAAACAAAAATTATTGATTTATTTATGATTTAAATTGAAAGTGCGCTCATTTGTTTTCTTTTGACGCTACCGAGTTAAAAATTGCACCAAAATCCTTAAAAGTGTTTGTATTTACGGAAAAAATTATTTTGAAGCATTTTTTCTGGTTTCTAAATTTTGTCAAAAATTTAGGCTCAAAATGAAAAGTTGCCATGGCCCCCAAGAGACGCCAAAGCAAAATTTCAAAAAAAAACTCTCTAGTTTATTGTCAAACAAGTCTTGTGCTTTCAGATGCAGTATGAGTCGAAACTATATCTCTCAAACTGGTGGAGGAGATAGCTTTTGCCTGAGCCTNAGGAATATGATGGATGAACCTGGATGTGTGAATGATAAATTTATTCCGTTCACCGAGGCGTATAAAGACCGGGCCTTCAACACTATGGTTTTCAACAATGTCGTCCATTAAAACAATAAGATTATCGACGTTTCCGAGACAAAAGCTTTTAAGGGTACTGGGTCCACACAACATGCACATAATAATATACGATTTAAAATTATGTCCTTAAATTAAAATATGAATGTACAGTACTGTGCTGTTTCCATTAAATCATATTTCTGAGTTACGGCGGACTGCTGGGGTCTGTTCATGGCCATTTTTAATGTGTGTACTTGGTGTCATAGTTTTACTATGTTTGGTGGGCATCAAAAATAACAACAGACGGAGCCAAAAATCTTAAAAAGTGGCCATGTAAAGGATCCAGCTAGTACATAAAGAAATTATCTATTACCTTATTAATATTTAATCACATAATTATAACGATGTTCGCTAATCGTTATTATTCAATTATGTTTTTTTGCGTAACTACTTGATACTTACGTTCATACAATAATTAAGGGCCATGAATTTGAGGATATGAGGAATATACTGGCGCGGATTTTCGTCGATAATTTTTTTTGGTCGCGTCTGTGTGTTTTCGTCCTCTTTCTTTTGCTAAACAAGCGTAGGCGTTAATATACATTCTTACTTGTAACGATATAAAATTGTTAATAATTTAAGGTGGGTGTGGTGTATCAAACAAACTTTGTCAGAAATAATACTTCATAATTCTTATAGTAGTCAATCTGCGAAAAATAATTAATTTCAAAACCATAATGTAAATATAATATTTTATGAAATTTGCAGTGGAAAAATATAATATCTTTCCGCCTACACATTTCTCATATAGTTAATCTCACCGACTTAGTCTTTTTACGGTCCACTGCGTGACGTATGACCCTTAATAGCTAATTCTTTAGGACCCTTACATCTAATTCATTATGAAATATTGACATAGTAATTTCGACGAACTATTAACATAATCTGATCGTTCTGTGCGTGTTTTTCCTAACCAGAAATCTTTTTTACGTATTCGAGTACATTATTTGTTTGGCCAAAAGAGTTAGAAACCATCAAAAAGACTATAGCAAGGGCAGTCAAAAATCTATAGACTCTTTTATCCCTTTTGCACCGATAGCTCTGAAATGATCTACGTGACCGTCATATTCAAGGAATAAGGTTGGCCAAAATAGAACCGTTTTTTTTCAAAAAATTACTTAAATAAATTTTGAAAAAAATGAAGTGGTTCTTTAGAAGTTTTAAGACTTTTTCTCCATCACAACCAAAGACAAAAAACGATCAACGTGACCTTTAAATTAAGAAATAAGGTTTTTGGTCAAGTACATAAATAGAAGTCAGATTTAGCTGAAAAATTTTGTTGGGTAATAAAGACCTAATTTAAGAGTTTTAAAACATAGGTTTCTTCCAATAGGTCACGTGATCTTATTAAACGTTGAAGTTGACCCTGGAATTTTTTGGCGTGATTGAAGTACTTTTCAAATACCGAATATTTGTTTACGTATATCAAATTACCGTTAACTTCAAAGTTCATCGTAGAGACTCATTAGAACCCTCAAAAAGAATTGGAAGAGTCGACTTTCTCATGAAAATATTATCAACTATGGGTCAATTATGTACTGAAAGGTCGTCAGAGAGCACAATCTTCTTGTGAATCTCAGAAATTTGACTATTTGTGGCTCTCTAGTAACTGTTCAGTACATAATTCACCCATAGTTGCTAATATTTTTATCAGAAAATCGACCTCTCCTATTCTTTTGAGGGTACTTACAAGCTTCACGAGATGAACTTGAAATTGGCCTGAACCTTGTCATAAAAAAAGTTCTTTTTAATTTTTAAGGAGCTGATTTTGTGTAAATTTTAATAAAACATGCAATTTTTTTGCAGTTGCAGCACCCAATTGGTGTCGGTTTAATACTGCAAATTTAAAATGTCAAATTTAGCCTCAATGCGTATCAATTATGCCCTTAATTGTGTGAATCGTGCTAAAAAAAGAGAGATTTTTATATTGTTTTATCACCATTTGATGCCTTTAAATTACTTTTTTTCACATTCTGTTTTGATACGATTGTGGGAAATTTCAGAATTACATATGATCAAGTGAAAAATAATGTTGAATAATGAAACGGAAGTTATACGCTCGATTTAAACACCACGGTCACGCGTGACCGTGAAAAGAACTGTGAGTCCAGAAGTGTTCCGGGTTGTAGGAGTTAGATAGGCTATTCAAAGATGACCAAAAAAATTATCGATGGAATGGTATACCTCCATAAATTATGGCTCATAAATAAAGATTAGGCTCTGTGACGTAGTGGTTAGCGCGTTCGACTGTCGCTCTTGAGGTTGGTCCTTCCAGTTAAACAGACGACGCATTTTTTTCATCAAGTTCATTAGGTTAACGCTCGGTGGCAATAAGAGCTAGAAAAAGAATCTTAAGAAAAGCCATAAATATCTGAGAAGCAGATGGACGTATGAATATTTTGGTGAGAAATTCTTCTAGGCTTTGTTTTAACAAAACCTACTTCGTGATGATATTAAGACAAACAGTGTATCAGCCTTAAGCAGGACCCCGCTGGAAGGCATATATAGATTTCTTACCAAAAAATATTTATATGTCCATCTGCTTCTCAGATATATATGGCCTTTTCTAAGACTTTTTTCTAGCTCTTATTGCCGCCGAGAGCGTTAACATAAATGAACCTGAATCAAGTTACCTGATATTAAATAATTGGCACACTTTAAGACGTCCTTGTGTTTATCTTCAAATACTTTTTTGGGGTTAATCATACCCAGGGTTATACCGGGGGTGATACAAAACCCGTAGCACCATTTTATTCTATTTTATTATTTATATTGTTCTCCGAGCGTAGGGCCTTCTCGGGAGAAAAACCAAGAGGAGAGTAGTTATTTTTAATTTGGTCTAGTACAGTTTGCTACTTGAGTAGTACTAATGTAGTGGAACAAATTGAAAAATACTATCTACCCCTTCTCTAATGGATACATGAATAACGAATAGAAAAGTTTATTATTAGAGTACCGACCTTAATGCGATGGAATCATTATTGTTACGGTATGTAGGTTTCTTGAAAAATGGCTTGCGAATTTTGATGAGCTGGTTCTCGTTGGTCCCGTATATTTGTTAACTGTTATTTTATTATTTTAGACCGCACAAAAACTCTTTCGAGTTTTGCTTTCGATTTCATTTTGAACCAATATCCGACGAATTACGTTGCATTCTTTGACTTTTAATTCTGAATGCCCATTTTCTGAAACTTGAAAGTCAAACTTTTTTCCAATAATCGGAAATGTCAGGCTTTGATCATCAAAAAATCACATATCTTTAAAAAAGTCATAGACGTCATTGGTTGTTTGGATTTTCCCAGAATAAAATTTGAACAGTGCTGGATAATTCCCTTGAATTGTTCGACGAAGAAAATGACAGAAACCGTCTGTTTACTCTATAAACCTTCGAGCCACTCAAGGACTCACACACCCTCATTACTTCAAATGACATGTACCATATTAGGGAGAATTCTGGTAACTTTTTTGATCAATCATGAATACTGAGGAGTTTCAGGGCCGAAATCGGAATTCTCCGATCAAATAAAATATTGCGTTATAGTTCAGTCTGAACTGATAGAATTAAAAAAAACAGGCGATTTTAAGAAAATTAATTTAACAACACTGTCAGTCGAAATTGTCTTAGTCTTCTCAAATGTGGTAGCATCTGGTACGCTTGTAAAAATGACATTATTTAGACCAAGAATGGTTATTCCATCTCTTTTCTACCAATGAAATTTCAAGAATTCTCCCTAACCATATTTTCTTTTTTCTTGAATCAGACATGAAGGAAAACTTTATATCTCTTTTTCCAAATACTGTAGATAAAATTGACTTATGAGTTTCGAGTGTGAATTTCAAAACATAAAAAAATATTCTGTTTTTAATTGTGTAGCGCAAATGAACTGCATTAATTAATTCATTAATATAAAATAATATACAAGGGGGCCGATATCGCCGAATTCCCTGAATCGCCATAAAAAAATATAACGGATTTTCACGAATTTTTCGCATGAAATACTTTTATTGCCAATTTCGCCGAATTTCACCGGACATGCTCAATATCACCAAATTTTTTGAGATTTCTATGCAAACTGTTTTGTGAGCGTCATGAATGACGGTCATTTTCACGATTGTATTTTCAAAATTCACCATTTTTAACGCTTTTTAGATTGCGTTTCGTCGATACTAATTTCTTCCGCATTTAGGTGATTCACGTCATTCGAACCTACTGTAAAACACCATAATAAAATTAAAAAAGTTGTCGACATTGACGTCATTTCGAACGCCTAACGTGTTCTTCTTATTGAACAATTTTATTTTATTCTGTCCCCAATGGGTACTCCCCACACCGCCGAAAATGCCAATATCGCTAAAAATGCCAAGATCACCAAATTTTTTGGGCAAATTTTCCTGGCGATATTCGCCCCCTGTATGACACAAATTTTGAATTATTTAAATTAATTATTCACTTGATTGTACTTAAATCGTAAAGTTAAGAACGTTTAGAAGTTTTAAAAACCAATTATTTACAAATCAGGTTTTCACAGAAACAAGTTTACTTTGATTTTATTTTATTCACACAAAAACAATTTAATATTTCATAATTCACGGTACGGTATAAGTGAACCCGCCGTTTATTTTTGTCTCGAAAATATTTTACATATTTCTGATTGGCGCAGCGCTTTTTTTTCATTTTTAAATAAACTCTTAATTGCAGAGATCTAAACGATTTAAAATATAATATATGGGGGACGATTATTTTACCGGTTGCATATTAAATGATAAAAGTAATAAGAAAAGAAAAATTAACAGGAGTGTCCCGAAGGAAGGTTTCGTAATGAATTTTTTGCAGATTTTTTTTTCGAAATAATATTCAGATAATTATGGGGATTAAAATAGTTTTCGGAGATAAATAGAAATACATTTATTTCGAAAATAAAGATATTTTTATTTCGAAATAAATTGAAATCTTATTTACTTTCGAGATTAATTGATCAAATTTTTAAGGAGTTTATTTAATAATTGAAACATAAAAGTTCATTAATTTAGTTTCGAAATAAATCCTGTTTTATTGATTTTCAAAATTAGTTCATGTGGTAATTTTATTTATTTTTGAACATATTTTCTGAAATTATTGTTTCTAATTTTCAAAATCTGTCGTATTTGGTATAAATTTAAAAAATTCATTGTATTTTTATTGATTTTAGAAAGTAAGTTCGACAATAAATAATCACATCTGTTTCAATTTTGAAAATAAAAAAAGGATTATTTCTGAAGGGATAAAAGTAAGATTAGCTATATCGAAAATGTACAAAAATGTTAAGATTTTTCATTTAGACTGATTAATTATCTGTGAGATAATCACAGGCGTTCAATAATTGAATAAAATTAATAAAACCAGTTGATTACAAAAATTAGTGAAAGTAATCTAAAAAAGTTTATTTGAGAATAAATGAAAAAGTTTATTTTGAAAAATAAAAAAGGACATTAAATTTTAAAAATAAATAAATTTCAGGAAGTAAATCCTGATTTCAACTTAATTTCACCGCGGTTTCCCGAAAATATAGAAATAAGTCGGTAGAATAAAATATTATTTTTTTTGAGTTTATATCCCTTTAATCACTTTTTTGGTTAGAATGCGTAGCCACTACTATTTTTAACGTGTGATTTTAACGTTGTGGCTACGCATTCTAACAATAAGTGATAAAGGGAATCCCCCTTTAAGGGATATCCAAATTTTTTCAGCTGTTGTGGCCATTTTTTCGTAAAATATGGTTTAACCACCTGACAAATGTTTGTCTGTTCAAATAATCCCATAAGTATCGGATATGATATCCCGTAGAGCAGGCTAGGAAAGGGGTCATCTAAGGTCACTCCGTAATTAATTACACCTGTTAAAAAGTGTAGCCAGTTTTTAAGAGTGTAGTAAATGGTTTGTGGTTTCACTTAGCGCCATCTTACCGTACAACTTTTTCGCTCGAAATAATAGGGTCGGTTCACTTATACGGATCCGTATATTCACAGTGTGAATTTAACACAGAATGATATAATATTTTATATTTTTATGCTTCATAAATTTCCTTTTTCGTGAAATATAATGATAGCTAAATCTGATGTCGTTTGCGTCCATTCAATTTTGAATAAAGTTTCATCTATTCGAATTTGTGGCTCCGTTTGTAAGTTCGCATAAGAGCTTCTATTTACTTGACAGAAAATTGTTCGCTTTCAGCAAAATGATTATCTGAGGTTAATTGAAACATAATTATTTCATATTCGAGGCATTTCTCGGTCGCTTCGAAAAATTGGTAGAAAAATGAATTTAGTGTCATTGGGCAATAATTTCTAAAAAATACGCATAAAATGATTTTCTAAAATGTCCAAATCGAAAATATGTTTTATGTTCCAACCAAACTGCTCGCTCGCCAAAACTTACCATATCAAATCCAATGGTCTCTTCTAATTCTTGATTAAAAGTTTGGCAAATTTTACAGAAACCCGCCGGCTTATCACTTTTTATAGTTTCTATCCAGTAATTCGCAGCTTTCTCTCATTTTTCTATCGTAAACTTTAAAAATACAAAATTAATCACATTCATGATGAAATATTCATCCAATTTAAGATTTTTTTCCAGGATGTCCGTTAACCTTGTGAGCTCTAGCATAACCAATGTGCTCTAGCATACTAAAATCATTCAACACGGCAAAAAACGGGATCGTAGAATCTTTTTTTCAAACACATTATAAGAATTTTGATTTGGTTCCGAAAAAATTAATTGAAATTTTTTTCAAATGTTTTGTCCCAAATTACGGGTGTTGATTTATAAGGATTTTTGCCTATGTTTCACTTCCTGAAAAATTATTTCAGAACTAGACATAAAATACAAGTCTGAGATGAGCCACTTTTTAGGAAAGCGTTTTGTGCATGCATAATAGTTAAAATAAAAATTTATTGGTATCTGGGGGCAGATATTTTTTTGGGAAGTGAAATTTCTAAATTTTCAACTTCAAGTATCCCATGAAAATTAAATTATTATAAAAGTGAATTTAAGCAATAAAAGCTGTCAACAGTTGTACTTCATTAGCATATTAACTTTGAAATAATAAAAAAGTTTAATAATATGCTTTTATAGGGAAAAATAAACATTTTTAATCGAAAATCATGATTTTTCCATCAAAATTTTCGACTTATTTATAAATTACTCTGATGTATGAAATATAAATCAAACGGCAAAACGATGACGTAAGCCAGATACTTGTGCATCGTTTCCGACAAAAAGGTCACTTGTCAAGACAACTGTGACCGTGTTCCACGTGATATGGTTTACCTTGTTTTTCTCACTATATTTTCTAGAACTAAAAAATTAAATTCTAGAATATAAATTTCGGATGCAAAAATATTACCTCTCAACTCCTTATGCAGAAAAAATTCAAAATTCCAACTGCCTTAAGCTTTCTGTGAACAACATTTAAAGTATAGCCATAATTGTGCCTCTGGTGCCTTGGCGGAACTTTTTTTTATATGCTCACAAGGGTTAAACTTTAAAATTTTAAAGAACAAACTGAATAAATTGACTTTCACCAGACAGATCATAAATATTTGAATGATGCGAAATGCGAGAATATGATTGGGTGGACACCAAAATTCAAGTAGAATTGTTTGGCGGTTTCAGAAATGTACGCTGCGAGTCGCTTGATTAAGGAGTGTTAGTGATTTTTTGGATTTCAGAGGCTTTGTACGGTTAGAAAAATATAGACTTGACATTTTTGAAAGCTACATTAGGAAGATCTATCTTTGATTTCGCGATTTCATTTGACAGTTTAGTACTACACCCACAAACCATCTGCTAACTGCGGTTAAACACGAGCCCCTTAGATTTTTTCAAAGAAACAAGGATCCTAAAGCTTATATCGTAAAATTTTGAGATTTGATTAGAATCCGGAAAATTGTCTGAATTTTAGGGAATCCTTTCTGTTTTTTTCGATTTTTGCCTCAGGGGTCAGAAATCTGGTTGAATGTGCCGAAAAAGGGTGTTTTTCGACGTTTTGATAGAAGGCTTTTTCTGTGGAAATGCAAGAAACGTCATTTTCGGAATGTCACAAGCCTAAGGGGTAGTTAACATCGAATCGGTTGTACTTTTTTTGAATTTCCGCATGATTGGCTGTAAATCGACGAAAAATGCGCGAAATCGACAATTTTGAATATGAAAGTAAGAATTAGAAAATGTAAATGCCACCAAAAGAGACCTTGAGTACGGTTTGCTTGAAACGATATAAGTAACTAAGGTCTAATTTTGAACAGAAACGGTGCTAGAGATCGAAAAATAATTTTAATGAAAACCTTAAATTTTTTACTAAAATCCGCTGTGTTCAAAATCAGACAATAGTTGCTAATATCGTTTCCAGCAAACCGTACCCAAGAAATCTTTTGGTGACATTTCAATTTTAGAATTCTCAATTTAATATTCAAAATTGTCAATTTCGCGCACTTTTTTGTCGATTTAAAGCCGATCAGGTGGAAATTCCAAAAAGTACGACCGATTCGATCTTCACCATCCCTTGGACTTGTTACATTCCAAAAATGACGTTTCTCGCATCTCCATAAAAAAGCCTTATATCAAAACGTCAAAAACACCCTTTTTCGGCACATTCAACCAGATTGTCTGACCCCTGAGGCAAAAATCGAAAAAAACAGAACCGGTTCACTGAAATTCAGACAATTTTCCGGATTCTCACAGGATCTCAAAACTTTCCGATATAAGCTCTAGGATCCTTGTTTCTTTGAAAAAAACTGAGGGACTCGTGTTTAACCGCGGTTAACCAGATGATTTGTGAGAGACGTACTTAACTGTCAAATGGAATCGCGAGATCAAAGATAGATCTTCCTAATGTATGTTCAAAAATGTCCAGTCTGCATTTGTTTACCCAAACGAAGCCTCTGAAATCTTAAAAATCACTAACACCCCCTTAAGTTAAGCTAATTATGAAATAAGACAGAAAACTTTGTCGAACTTTAAAAATATATGGTTTGTAATAGCTCAAATGTGAAGATATCAATTCACTGGCCAACAGCTGGCAATAAAATAACATAGAAAATTGTTAAGGCTCAAATTTTTCGACTCTGACTAATTTTTTATCGAATAGTCGATTTTTGCTCGAAAACCCTATGTATGGATAACCAGATGAGAAAAATTTTGACATAAAAGATTTTTGACAAAGCTAAATCAGATTGTTAAAGTTTTTGATGAAAAAATGCTAATCTTTTATTATAGAACCCAAAAATCTGCAAATATCACATTTTTATGACAAATAAACTCACAAAACCAACAATAAACATAAAATGTTACTTACGTCAGCCATATTAAATTCTATCTTTTTTTCTTGCAGTGCTCTACTTGTATGTTCTCGAGCTTCTACGAATGTTATATTTGTAGACACCCCAATATTGACGTGCCGCACAAATTCATAATTTTCGTAAGTTTCTTCAAGTATTTCCAGAACATTATCAGGTTCACCCCAATCAGAATAAGCACTGGCTTAGATTTGGAATAAAACAATATTCGATATATTAAAATATCATTTTTGTTTTCTAAGACAAATAGTTTAAATGAAATGTTTTGCTCATAATAATTTTATTCGAAATTATCTCATCGAAATCACTACAAAATTATCTTTCGTGACACTTAGCGCTAAATTTTTTTTTATTAACAATCAATCGACATATTTGAAACAAAAACTTAAGGGGGTGGTTGTCAAGAATTTAGTGAAAATTGAGGTTTTTAATGGCCAATTGCCGGAGCAGTACAAATTTTTCGAGCAAATAAGTTCTTAAATTAATATATTTGAACAAAAATCTTGCATCTGGAAAACGTTCGAGTGTAAGAAATGGCTTGTCAGATCAGAAACGAGTTTATAAACCTGATGGAATTATTTTTTGAAAATGTATCCTCTCCCTGAGTTTTTAAGGTATAACAATTATATACATCTCAAATTAACTGGACAGAACGTGAGCAGACCCGCGAGAAATTTTTTTGAAAAATTATTTTATTTGGCTTCTGCATTATGAAAAATAACGTATTTTGACCCTAATTTTAGGGTCCTCATTCAAAATCTCTCGTCCATGGATATTAAATTAACACATAAAAAATCTTGATGAATGTGTACTGATTAATTCGTGCATTGCGCAGGAAAGGTTTTCTCCAAATTCTCTCACGTTTTTTCATAAATCGTGTTTCGATTTTTCCAAAAATTGGCTAATGAAAATAAATGAATAGGTCCGCGCGCAATATGTTCAAAACAATAAAAAATGTTTTCCGGACCTGTATCGTCTATTGTTTTGACTCATTGCCAAGTTACTAACTCATTCAGTGCATTTGCATTATCATCAATGCTATTCAAATTCATGATAATCTCTCGATAATTCGTTTGACCTCAATGAATTATTGACGACAACCCCTTAAAGAGAGTGGGTGTCGCTGATTTGAGCCTCTTCCAAGGTCATTTCTCTGCCAAACTAGCAAAAGTGATATTCCAAAAACATTTGCATCTAACAGAATCAACGTTTGCGGTAATTTTCAACTTAACAGTAATCTGATACATCCCACCTACGCCGACACTACGCTTTAAAGGGCTTCTAAAAAAGACACGCAGTTCGTACCTATTTTTAATTCTTATCATTTTTTATTATTTTTTTGTGTAAGACTCCGGAGAAGCCTAACAAAATAACAAAATTGCTTTTGTTTGAAAATTATGCTTTCGGCGACAAAAAGGCAAAAATAAAAAAATTAAATTTTTGAAATGATCAGTTTGGGAGGCTCAGGCATAAGGTATCTCCTTCATCAGTTTGGAGACAAGTTTCGACTCATACTGCATCTGACAAGCACAGGACTGTTTTACAATGTATTACAGAGTTTTTTTTAAATTTTTGGCTTTGGCGTCTCTTGGGAGCCATGTCAACTTTTCATTTTTAGCCAAATTCTTTGAAATGGTCAGTTTGAGAGGCTCAAGGTATCTCCTCCACCAGTTAGAAGATACAGTTTCGGCTTATACTGCATCTGAAAGCACAAGCCTTGTTGACAATCATTAGAGAGTTTTTTTGGAAATTTTTGATTCGGCGTCTCTTGGGGCCATGTCAACTTTTCATTTTGAGCCTTAATTTTTGACAAAATTTAGAAACCAGAAAAATGCTTCAGAATTATTTTTTTTCGTAAATACAAACACTTTTAAGAATTTTGGTGGAATTTTAAACTCGGTAGCGTCAAAAGAAAACAAATTAGCGCACTTTCAATTTAATCATAAATAAATCAATAATTTTTGTTTTCGTTTTTGACCGCCAAAAGCAAAATTCCGAGTGAAGAACAATAATGCATTATGTGTGAGGCTTCTTCCTGACACAAATAATAAAATATGAAAATTGAAGGGTAGGTACGAACTGCGTGTCTCTTTAAGAAGCTTTTTAAAAAGTGTAGGTGTTGGGTTGGTCGATTGTATCATATTACTGTTAGTTTAATTTACCGCGAACGTTGGTTCTGTTAGTAACAAATGTTTTGGAATATCACCTTTGCAGTTTGGCGGAAAAGGACCTTGAGAAGGCTCAAATCAGCGACACACTCCCTTAAAGCACAGAGCCAAATCAATCAAACTTTTATCGCAATCTAAGTTTTTCTATAATTATCCAAAAATGTTTTTCAGTAACTGTAAGTGAAACGTGTCTTTCTGAGGTTTTCTTTTTCATACAATTCTAAATTGGCGAGTGAAGCCAAAATGATATCTGTATGATGCATTATTAACATTTAAGTAGCGATATATTATATATGATATATCCTTAACTCGTAGACTCGATTTTAGCCAACTAGTTGCCATTCACCATTAATCGCATTTTACGATGCAAACATAATGAACAAGATCAGTTATAAAGTTATCGAAAAACTTTGAAACAAAATGACGTTTGTGCGTTTTTTTTTGAAAATTTTTACTGTATTACAGTACTTATTTTTTGCAAAAATATTTTAAATCACAAATAACCTTTCATCTGATCAAAAAAAAAATCTAAGACTTTTTTTCCATTACACTATAGCCCCAAAATGATCACGGACCGTATATTTAAGGAATAAGGTTGGTAAAAGTAGTACTGTTTTTTTTCCAAAAATTGCTTAAATCAATTTTTGAAAGAAGTGAAGTGGTTCCTTAGAAGTTTTTAAGACTTTTTTCCATTACACCAAAGTCCAAAAGCGATCACGTGACCTTCAATGAGAAATAAGGTTTTGGTGAAAGTAAACAAATAGTGATCAAATTACGGCCGAAAATTTTTTTGGGCAATAAACACCTAATTTAAGAGTTTTGAACATATAATATTTTCCAAACACGTCACGTGATCTTATTTTTCGAGAAATAAGGATTTATTTATGACATTATTTCAAACCTTATTTTTGAAATTATTTCGTCACCTGATTTTATTCGACATTAGTGTATATGAGAAAGAAGTCTTAAAAGCGTCTGAAGTTCATCCCCAATGTTTTTTTTATGTAATTTGAGAACTTTTCTTAAATTACCCTTTATCGGTACAATGGTTTTTGATTAAATCAATATTACCGATTGATTTTTTTTTAATTTCAAGATTTCTGTTTTGTATTATTTGTGAAAATTGGCCTCCGGTTAGACTAGAGCATTTCTAGAAGTCAAAACTTCCGAAAAATTGATTACATTGAATCAATGAAGGAGCGCACGTAGGCGTGAGTAGTCTCACATTCTTTCCACAAATAAATGATATTGAATATAATTTTTAGAGTCAGTTCACTAGATAATTTGCAGAAAACATTTAAATTATTTTTAGACACACTGCTAGAAAATCATTTGGAAGTTTATATGAGGTAATTGCAAATATAAATTAAGTTTAATTTCATCTTATTATTGCACTTTTATGTCGAGTCATAGTGAATTTTCGCAACTTTTTGTTTCTTATCCTTATTAAATGCCTTTAAATTCCGTTAAATTTATTTTGTTTATTTCATTTGTATAGAAAATTGTCTAGAATATTTTTTAAGCTATTGAAAATGAATGTTGATAATGAAACTTTGCTCATATGGCCGATTTAAAGTGTGGCAACTAGTTGGCTAAGAATCGAGTCTGGGTACAATTCATGTCTAAAGTCTACGAGTTAGATAGTTCGACGAGTTAAGAAGATTGCCTACTTTAAGGCGGGCCTATTAAACGTTAATTAAAAAAATCAACTAACGGCGATATTTCTATGCAACTTCGCTGTCCGAATTTTAGCAAGCAATTTTAAGTTTGCTAATCAGCTGTTTAAGAGCCATTCTTATAATATTTTACATCATATGCCTGCTCATCATGAATTTCGCCATCATTTTCATGAACCATGTCACCAAGTATTTCTAAAAACAAATTAGAAGTTCAACATTTTGGGTTAATATAATTTTATTGTAAAAACTTGACGTTTCTGCAGTTTAGAACCATTTCAAAAGTTTTGTTAATATCCTCTTTTCCGACGGAAATGAATCGTTTAAAATAAAGTGATATCTTTAGCGCGTGTTCGAATCCCGCTATTGTCTTATTGCTTAAGGGGTTTGTGGGTGTAAAGATGCATGAGTGGAACAAAATAGTTTTATATTTTTTCTAGTATCCATCATAAACAATAATTTAATCTAAAAAGTGATGAAATAATATTTTCAACAATCATATTGCTTATTTTTGGCTCGAGCCAGGTGGGAAATGACGCGAGAGACACCACGCGTCAAAAACATGATTCCTGCAACTACTTCACCAACAAAGAATTATATCGTATGGACTTATTTACGTATACAAAAACAAACAGAATAATTTTTTTCAACGGAAATAACGGACAAAATAATAACAATATTCGTAGGTTTCATACATTTTATGTTTTATTCAATTTCAACAAAAATTGACCGACTTATTCCGATTTTAAAGAATTTCTGAATTAATTTGTACCGTCTTAAAACAACAGGAATAATTTTTTCAACGAAATAACGGACAAAAATATAACAATATGTCGTAGGTTTCATAAAGTTTATGTTTTATTCAATTTGAAACAATTGACCGACTTATTCCGATTTTTGTGTGAATTGAGAACATATTTTTACCAGTTTTTACCTGCGTACCGGTGAGCCCATCCTTCACCAGAATCATAAAAAGTTACATGCAGGTGATAGAGAAGGTTTTAGTCTCCCGTTTTTTTTTTTTATTTTTCTTATCTGCCCGTATCAACCCTTCCAGTCCAGTTGGAGGAGAGGGCTATTTTCCCCAGCAATTTCAACATTCTAAACCCAACAACCCCCTTAAAGATTGATTCGCTTATATGACGCATCAATCAAAATTGACGCTCTCAATATTAATTAATATTTTCTTTGGAGCTATTTGAGGATTATGACTTTCTCGTTTTTTGAAATCCCATGAATATATTGACTGATAGAGAATGGCGTTTTGGCGGGTAATGGTAAATTTTTTTTAATTTTTCAGACCGGTTGACTGGTAATGGCAAATTTCCGGTGGGTCCGTTTTCCAAAGTTGTTCCAATCAGCCTCAACCGTCTGTAGACCAATTCGAAACGCAAGTAGTTCAAATTTAATAACTGATTACCTCAATGACGTCCATTATAAGTATTTTTGGATCACTTTAAGATCACGTATAGAAAATCAGTACTACGTCTATGTTACTAGTCTCGTATTGATCGCAGTGCTACTACACCTCGCCCCTCTCTCCCAGGTGGGTACTTATATAAGTCAATATGACGTTCACAGTCGAGATCCTACCCATGAAATAAGCTTCTAAAAAATAACCACTTAAATTATTTAGATCGGAAACATAGTCAAATATACTCAAAAAACAATCACTCAGAATTTTGAATTCAATTTTTCTTTTATTGGCTCAAAACCCTACGCAATTTCACATTTCAAGCTCAAAATTTCAATTTAGGTTCGCGTCAGGGTACGGATTAGGAGCCGACAGATTGTAAATTTTAGAAAATGCCAATTCGCCAGTTTATGGTTGATCTACCAAAATTGATCAATGACCTCGCTCATTCAGGGTTTTGATTGAGTTCTAGTACCACAATAATGGTTTGTTTCCAATATTTACGGTATGTTAACCAATGTCTCTTATAAAGTATATCCTTATTCACACTTTTGTTAATATCCGGCCCTACTACTTTAAAACACATACGTTTTCTAATCAGGCCGGATATTAACAAAAGTGTGAATATGGGATATTGAAATCCCAGCAAACTAATTTGATATAAATTAAAAAAAAAAAACGATTTTTTATTTTCTGTAATTTTTTGGATGGTTTTGACTATGTTCGAGCAGCTGAAACGGCTCTTTTCTCACCTCCGTAATCGGTTCTTTTCCGATTTGATCTATGACGTTCAGCATCTTATCCATGCAATGTGATCAATCTGCGGATTCAAATTCACAGGTTTATTGAGTGCATCAATTTACATCATATTTCTCTTGACCCGTTTGATTTGACATCGTGTTTAGCGGAAATATAATNAAAACAATCAATTTTTTTTGCAGATTTGATACCCAAATTGGTGACGGTTTAATATTTTAAATTTTAAAATGTCAAATTAACTCTAAATTCGTGTTAGTTATGCACTTGTTTGTGAGAATCGGCGAAAAAGAGAGAGTTTTTAATTTTCTTATTCACATTTGATGACTTTTTATAAACTTTTTTAACAAATTGTTTTTATAGGACTGTAGAGAATTCTTTGAATAATATGATTACCATTGAAAAAATATATTTTGATAATGAATCTTCGATTATACAGGGTGTAAGGTTTTTCCCTTCTTTTTTCCAAACTGGTTACACTTGATGAACGACGGAAATCAAGTGTAACCAGTTTGGAAAAAAGAAGGTAAAAACCTTACACCCTGTATGCTTGATTAAAACGCAAAGCCACGGATGGCAAAAATACACTACGGGTCCAGAGATTGTCGGCCACTGCGGGAGTTTAGGAATTAATAATTAGAAATGCAATTATTCATAAAAACCTGTATCATAAACGACATTTGAGGCGTCATCAAAGACGATATTGAAGGAATCTGTGAAATAATGAAGGGATCTTCAACAGATGTTTTCATCTTGAATTATGACGATGTGTTACACAACCTGTAACAGGTTACCTGTTCTGAAATAAATAAACTTCAATGTCGAATGAAAGCGGCATGATAATTTAGAATATCATACATGTATTTTGAAAAAAATCCTAAAAAACTCAGTAGTAAATAGGTTGTCCACCCTTTAACATTTCGGCTTTTAGAAACGACTTATCCGAAGTTATTAGAAAACTCAAAAAGAACACACATTTTTTTTTAAATAAAACAAAAAAGTTGGTCCGTATAATAACCGTATTAACTACTGAGAAAAACTTCAGATATACTCTCTTAGAAACGAATGTTCTTTCTTGCGAACATTTTTACATATTCACAGTGTGAATTTCACAGCATCAAATTCTCTAGTTGCTTCTTAAAAATAATTAAAAATGAAATTCAATATTTCGCAATCATCAGTTTTGTTTCACTCAAAGTGACACATTTTTAAATGCCGACTCGCTCTGAAATTCTATTTTTTATTTACAAAATTTATAATACTATAAAAAATTCTGGCAGTCGGTTACTTGATCGAGAAATCAACTTCAAAACGCATGTGATCGATGTTCGTCCAATTCGAACCTTAGTTTTTTTAGTAAAAAAATGATCAAATAGTAAATGACAATTACACACGGCAATTTGCTAACAAAAAATTTGTTGCAGTCTAAAATTACTCATAAATTTCACATTACAGGGGGGCGATATCGCCGACCCAATATCGCCGAAAAAAACCTACGCAATTTCACGATTTTTAGCTAAAATTATTCCAGTGCCAATATCGCGGAATGTGTCAATATTGCCCCCCCTGTATCAAATATTTTGTATTTAAAAACGTCCCGAAATTAATCTTCGATGTAAAACTTCAGATAATTATCTAGCAAATCGATTAATTTTATTATGGATGCTAAATGCTTAGGATGGGCAGCGGGCAAATTTATAACATTTGAACTTCTTATAAATTTTTTCAATATAAATATTGGTATTTTTTAACGTTTCGATTTATTTAAATCATCTTCAGAATGAGAAGACAAATTCTTTTCAACGAAAGACACAGAGCACAAAAATATTTTTTTCAGTCGGGCTCTCAGATAACTGACTAACTGAACTTTTGTACACATCACTGTTGAATGAAAAAAAATAATCTAGAGCAGAATTCAGAGGGGAAAAATAATACAAAATGTAATAGAAAAACAAACAAAAAATCGGATTTTTTACCGGTAATAATACCGGTTAATGATTAAAAATACCGGTAGTGCCGAAGAACACAGAGATCAAGGTTAGCAAACACGGTTATCGTGTTATCAAGAAACGAGAGCACTAGGACTCACAAGGAAAAAATTTGAGAGAACATTTAGAAAAAACTTTTCCTCGAAATTACCAAAAAACATTTTCACAGATTTTAAAAAAAATTCCAAATTGTTATTACAAAATGTAGAAATTTTTTTTGTGACAACGACCCTTGTTATGAAAAATCAGATGAATAGTTTTATTTGCTAAAAATCGAAGTTAGTGCTCTGAAGGACGGTTTTAAAAACCACTAAATGGCCGAAAATATTTTTTTTCTGCCCGGAATCCTTTTTTTTTCTGGGTCAATCACCCCCATAATTTATGGGCCATAAGTCTAATGAATTTGTATCAACTACTGTAATTTTACCGCACCCTATAAATGCTGCATTTGAAATGCATCTTATTTCATTTTCAAAATACACCGCATTCCTTAACTCGTAGACTTTAGACATGAATTTATACCCAGACTCGATTCTGACGACGCGTCGCCATTCTTATAAATCGAGCCATATGAGCAAAGTTTCATTATCAACAATGTTGATTCAACATACATTTTTTATCGCCAGTCGCCTTCTCGCAATCTTCTACAAAAAGTTATGCAGTTCAGATGACCGAAAGATATCGAACCTAAAATAAATTTCTCTAAAAAACTCTCATTTACTTCCGAGGGGAGCGGACCTCGGGTACGCGAATTATTCTTCGTTAAATAGGGGCGTAGGGACTTTTGGATCTGAAATTCAAGTTCAGGCACAGTTGACCTAACGCGACACCTAACAAATTAGCGTCAGTAACCGGGTACTGCTGAAAAGCAACTTACAGTTCGCTCCTAAAGAGCTCTGGCGTGTAAAACTTATGCTCTTTTTTCCTAGAAATAGGTTTTTTATTGAGCTTACGCTATACTTCCTCAACCCTTTCTACTGTCAAATCTATTAGCTCAAATCTGTTTGATCAATAAAAGTTTCAATTAAAAGAAAAAAAATTAGCTCAAAATAATATTCAGCTAATTTGCTAAACAATTAAAAAAACTAAATTTTTTCAAACTAATTAAAAGGCATTAAATGAAGATAAGAAAAAAAAATGCGAAAATTACCTCCAGTTACACACAAAAGTGCAATAAAAAGATAAAATTAAACCTTTATTTATATTTAAAACTACTTCATATTAAACTTCAAATGATTTGCTATCGCTCTGTAATTATATATTTTTTACAAAATGATCTAGTAAAATGACTCTTAAATTGTTGTGGAATATTTTATTTCTCGTTCAAGGTCAAGTTCAATTTCAAGTTCATCGTATAAACTTGCTAGTACCACCAAAATAATCGGTAAGGTTAACTTTCTGATGAAAATATTAGCAACTATGGGTCAATTATGTACTTAAAGGTCACTAGAGAGCAAAAATGGTCATATTTTACAGGGGGATTTTTGCTCTCTGGCGACCTTTTAGTACATAATTGACCCATAGTTACTAATATTTTCATCAAAAAGTCGACTCTTCCCATTCTTTTGAGGGTACTTACGACTCGTAAGTTACGAGTCTTTAAGATGAACTTTGAAATTGACGGTAATTTGATATACCGTACACAATATACGTTAAATTGAAAAAGTACTAAAATTACGTCAAAAAAATTTGATTGGACTAAACCTTTAAACGCTTTTAAGATTTTTTTCTCATACACAAAGTCCGATAAATCACGCGTGGACGAATAATTCACAAAAAAAGGTTTGAAATATTTCATAATAAATCCTTATTTCTTAAAAAATAAGATCACGTGACGTTTTTTGGAAAATGCCGTTATGTTCAAATTCTTAGGTATGTGTTTATTAGTCTTCAAGAATTTTCCCCTATCTTTTGCTTATAAAATTGCGTGCGTTAAAACTTCTCTATATAAACGAATGAAAATGTATATAATTGAAAGTGGTGTGTTGATATCACAAACTTTGTCAGAAAAACACTTTCATAATTCTATTGTAGTCATGCGAAATAAAATTTCAAAACATCTAGATAATATTCTAAGAAATTTGCATTGGAAATAATAAAATTTCCGCCTACACATTTCTCTATAGTTACAAGATAGGTTTTTAAAAAGTCGACCAAAAAATTATCGATCAAAATGGTATACCCCCTATTTGTGTACTTTGAACCAAAACCTTATTTCTTAATTTGAAGTCACGTGATCGTTTTTAGGACTTTGGTGTATTGAAAAAGTCTTAAAAACTCTAAAGAACCTCTTCACTTTTTTCAAAGTGATTTAACCCCCTCACACCCAAAACGCCATTCGGGGACGCCACTTTGGGCGGTTATTGCGGAGTAATAATGCGAAATATTCATTATTTTTAATGACGCAAATCAAGGATAGACTTAAATTGGAGGCTTATAGTTTTTATATAATTTGAATTTGTGTGCTGCGATAAAAGCAAGACAAATAGAGGTTTAGTTTCAGGTACCTCATACTGAATCATACATTTTCAAAATCACATTATGAGTCAAAAAGATTAATAGAACACTGCTACTTAAAATAGCTCTATTTAGAAAAAGCTTACTCATCGTCTGAAAAATAATTTTCGTACCTTTAGCGCCAAAATGCACGCAGAAAAATCGAAAAAATAATGGAAATAGTTTCGACTCGAATTCTGAAGGCTTATTACGCTGAATTTGGAAATTGAAAAGTACAAAATTATATTTCAAATTATTAAGTCAAGGTCAGACTTAAATTTTTAAATTTAATTTTTCTAAAATTTAATTATCTTGGTCAATATAAGCCGAAAAAATAAAGTTAAAGTTTTTACCAACAATAAAATTTATTCCAGAGTGATATGCAATTATATAAATAAATCAAACTTTAGCTTTCTGAATCTTTTCTCTAAGTGAAAATATTTCTATCCATTGGCATACACATGGTAATTCCTATTTTCTGTACAAAAAAGAGTACATTTCAAATCGGTAAAAAAGTATTTTTGAGGATAAAATAAATGTATTTGATGATAGATGTCAAGCCACTAAAAAGAGGACAAATCAGTGTTTTCGCTCGTGCTGATTGATTACTTGGCGTGATACCATGCTAATCTGCTTCAGCTATTGCAGCAGCTTGACAAGACTTGATCGTCGTATTTTGCCTAGATGGCGTAAAATACAATTTTATAAATCTCATTTATTCATCCGACAGGAATCATAATTAAAAAACATGAAATTAAAATTTTAAAAATGCCTTATTAACCGAACAAGATCTTGAAGAATTTGTGACTACTAATAATGATCCACAGACTGAGTATCTTGTATAGTGTCTGAGAGATGAAATTGAAATGGATGAAGAGGCAATAATCAAAATTGTTTATATTCGTTTGAAGAAACTAGAGAAATAAAGAATGTTTTGTTACACTAAGGTTTCAAAAAATGTGCTCTTTGGTGTTCGGTTGTATCCATTTTTATCATAAAAATCAAACTATTTTTTTCAAAATATAAATAGGCAAAAACTAGAGTTTTTATTTTTTTCGAGTTTTTAGAGAAATCACTTGAGAGAAAAATAAAACTCTCAATAAAGAGGCAGAGAAAAAAAAATAATATTCAGGAGTAGCTCGAGGATTTTCTAAATCTGGTGGCTCCTGCAGAATTTAATTTTATGTGTCGTATTTAGCGCTAGGATATTTCTACGCAAAATTGGGCGAAATCATAGAAAAAGTAGGAAAAATATCTTTTTGAACTGCTTGTGTATCAATTTTTAAACCCATTTCTTAGAAAAGATAATGCGAACTCTATGACGCATTTTCATGGAAAGTCTGTGGATTAATTATTTCTATCTCGTTTTGAGAATTTAAAAAAATCTCGCTTGCCGAATGCTTTTGGGTGTAGGGGGTTAAGCAATTTTTGAAAGCTTATTTTTTGAATATAAGGTCACGTGATCATTTTTGGGTTTTAGTGTAATGGAAAACAGTCTTAGAATGTTTTTCTGATTACGATAAAGATTTTATTGCGTGATTCGAATATTTTTTGCAAAAAATAAGTACTGTAATACATGGGGAATAAAATAAAGGAAATAACACGCCTACGTTTTCTACAATTCGTATTCTGTTTGCTTTACACGCATTTTGGGGAGGACCATTCCTCAACTTGAACAGGGCAGTACAGTAAAAATTTTCAATAAAAAAACGCACAAACGTCATTTGTTTTAAAGTTTATCTTTAACTTTATAACTGATCTTGTCACTAATGATTAAGCGTCGTAAAATGCGATTAAATGGTGAATGGCGACGCCGTCGTCAGAAATCGAGTCTACGAGTTAAGAGGGTTCTGGGTGCTGGATTGCTTGTACAAATAAACTTTATTTTTTTTCGATAATTATAAAAACTTTATTAAAAAGATTTGTGAACAAAAGATACATAATTGATCTATACTTTGATCGATAAATAAAAGAAAAAAGGTCATGTCTCGGTAAAAACGGTCTGAGAAATCGATTGTAACTTATAAAAACTCGCCATTTTGACCCCAAAGTCTATTTATAGAATTCGACTCGAATTATTCGAGCCAAAATTCAAGTATTACAGAAATAAATATAAAAATGTGATAAACAAAAAAAAAATCTCCGTGAAAAACTGTCCCGAAAAAGTATACTTGAACACATGATTCTTCTTAATTAACAAAAATTAGGCTTTGAATTATTTGTTATGTGATTAACAAGTACTTTTCAATGAAAAGCGCCACGCGTGGCATCTTTTCTCGACAGAGATTAAGAAAAAAATTCTAAATTTTCAACGTGAACTTTGTTGCATTAATTGCGTTGAATCTTTTCCGACCAAAAATTTGTTTTTCTGAAATAAAGTTAACGAGTTTTTAGCCGTGTTACGAAAAGTGTTTATTAAAGATTTTTTGAGTTTTACGAAAAACGTAAACGTAAATATTCAATTATTCGACGTGAACTTTTTTTTCAATTTCTTTTTACATTTCTTTTTCAAAAAATGAAATAATTTGTATGTAGACTCCACCAGTTTTTAGCTGCTGGAGAAATATTCAAGGTTAAGAAAATCAATTTTGTAAAGACCGTTACAGCTTTGTTACGAATTCAGAAATAATTTCACAGATATAATAATTATTAAAAGGGTTTGTGAAACAATATTTTTTTATCATTTTTATTCAGTATTCCAAAAAAAAGTTATAGACCGTTCAAGAGTATTGAAAAATACCCAGCAAATTGCTCTGTTAGCACCCAGAACCTTCCTGACACCTTGTATGATTTGACATTTTTGTCAGGACGTTTGATGCATATCCTTTTCCGGACCGAAGTGCATCTTAAAAATGCAAATAACCCTATAGCACGTGTTCGACATTCGAACTTCGAATCCCACTAATGTTGTCCTAGTGATTGTCTTGGGTATGATAATAGGCAAGGGTGCTTGATCCGCTAAAGTTGATCGGTGCGTTAATCACTGAAACAATTCACTAAGACAATCATTCAGACACGCGCTATAGGGTAACCCTATTAGGGTTAGTCTCATTTTTAAGATGCACTTCGGTTGGGAAAAGGATATGATAAATCCTTTGTCCAACTGGGCTAACTCTATAAAGTAAAGATAGGATTGTCACTGGCCAAACCGTTTACATTTCGGCTTTTGGAAACCACCAATCCGTCAAAATTACACATATTTAGAGAAGAATAACCTAAAAAATGGTCTGAATTAAAACCATTTTTTTTAAATGAAGTTGCTTATTATAATTTTGTGAAAAAAATAGAAAAAATGGTCGGCCAAATTTTTTATCTAAATATGGGTGGTCATTAAATGACCGTCAGTTTGAGTTATCTAAAAAATCTCAGATGAGTCGTTCCTAGCAGCCGAAATGTAAACGGTTAGGACACCCTATCTTTAGTACATAGAGTGTGACTTAGGTTAAATTAAGAAGGTTGTAGGGTCTTCAATTTATATTTTAATTCATAACTGATAACAAAAATATTGTTGTTTAATTGAGTTAATCAAAGTCAGTTAACTTCTAAAAAATACGAAAAAATTTTCCGAGGAATTTTCGAAGTCATTGGAAGTCAGAAAATGTGATTTTCTTGAACAATATATAAAAATAAAAATGTTTCTTGTGTTTATGATTAAACAGACCACGGATATTTCAAAATGTTTGTTAAAATTTTTTACGACCGTGGAAAAGCTAAAATTCAAATTTCGTATTTTTTTGAAATTTAGCTCAGGCGCGCGCCTTGTCGAAATGTTAAAAAACGGCTCAATATCAAGCTGGTCAATTGTCTGAATATTGCTTTATCCAAATTCCTAACAGTTTCTATCTACACATACCGCTATAAACTTTTCCCCTAAAAAAACAAAAAAAAACAGTATGTGCAGGTGATTTTAGCACTAATTTTTTTTAATGAGTCTACAATGTCTTGGCTGAGAGTATTTAATAGTCTTTCGTGATTTGGTTTAAGCTCAAAAATTTGAACTGAACCCGCTATATCAGTTAGAATTATAAAACAGTAGTTCGGTTGATGTTGGTTAACCGGTTGGTTATGACAGATAACAATGGCACATGAAAGTTTCTAAACGGTCGAGGTTCTTAGCTTCCGCAGTATGTAACTGAATTGTTTCTATCATGGGTCATTAAAAAGTGATAGGCGTTTAAAAAAACCTGCTATTAGATTTGAAGACCCTACAACCTCTTCAGGCTCAAACTAAAAATTTTCTCAATTTTATTCTTATAATTTTTTCTGAAAATCTGGACAATTTCAAGTTAATTGATGGTATTTTCATACCCACACGTTGCCAAGAAAGTACTTTCTTCGGAATTCTAAAATATTATTAATTTATTTTTGTCATTTTCACCAAAATTTCTTGATTTTGAAAAATGTAAAGTACAGTTTTCGAAGAGAAAAAAACATAAAAATTTAGGTTTCGATAGTAACAGCTTTCCGCGAGGTCATGACTCATGAGATGTTCATTCATATGTTTCAAAATTGTGACTAAAAAATCCAGGGAGGAATTGGCTTTTGCGCGAGCCTCTTAAAATCAGCTCAAAAAATCGTTTTTGCTTTTTCTAGAG
>SCLH01000650.1:256334-291770 GCA_004367855.1 Oikopleura vanhoeffeni | reverse complement strand
CCCACCCCCTTAATATTATAAAAATGTCCTGACTTTCAAAATAAAAGACGCGTATTACACCCGAAATTTTATTGAGATTTTTCTGGAAAAATAAAAATTTCATAAATGGCGTGCCAAATGGCACTAACCGGTGTCACAAACAAGTGTTGTAAATTTCATCAGTAGTTCAGAAACGATATTCGCTTGACCCTTCCATCGGTTGAAATACGGAAACCAAATAGAAACCAGAAAATTTCAAAAGGTGATTCTGCCTGATTTTTTTTAGAGAATTCAAAAAACCACTAATTAAAAAATTTGGACTTGATTTGCGGAAAATTTTCATAATATTTCTAAAAAAGTCGACAAAAGATGAAAATTTTTATGATTTTTCAAACAGCGGTCAGAAAATATGTCGGCGTCTATGAAAAAAAGTTGAAGTGGCTATTTTTTTGTTTTTACCTACAGAATTCAATAAAAAAATCAGAAAAAAATTTTGGACGAAAAATGCGTAAAATTTTGTCGAAATTTTTATGAAGTCAAAAATGAAAATTCGAACTCAAATCTTTCCTAAAATGGATAAAAATTATTTTAATGAGCTGAAACACATTTATTATGGTCGAGCTAACGATAATAAGCACACAAAAGTAAACCAACTAATTATTTTCGTAAGTTAAATTGACTTCAGTCTGCCGAGTCGATGCCACCCCCTTAAGGATATACTGAGTAACCTGTATAATTGCTCAGTTGTCAGTTGCTTTTTGCTATACAATCAGATTTCAGGGATAATTTTATTTTACTTATTTATTGAATAAATTGTAATGAATACATGCAGATAACGATTTTTTAAAAGAATAAAGAACTAGACAAATATCAACTGAATTTTTTTCTGTAGTAAAGCAACGAACCACAAGCTACAACAACAGTGCCAATAATAAAAAACTAAAATAATGTTAAATTTTGCTATTGTCTGTAATGAATAAAAACTTTTGTATGAAACTCTTGAGCCCCGGAAAAAATTGATTCCTCAGATATCGTAGATTTCTTGTCGAAGGCATCTTTCATAGTTACATGCGACCATTTACTGACATGTGACCATTTTACTAGAATTAAAACATAATATTCTATTTTGTGTTTTCCAATCATAGAATCCATCACAATTTTTTCATCGACATGACTATATTTAGTATTTAGTTCCAATAGCAATGGAATAGGGTCTAGTTTTATTGCATATCTTTGTACTGGTTGAAATTGCACAATTACGTTATTTAAATAAAAAGATTACAGACCAAACTCGTCTCGCTTATGCATGGTCCTAGGCGTGAGTTGATGTAGTAATTTGTCTAGTGTATGAATAATTGCCTAGAGTAAGATTAATATTTCTAGTTAAGTAATTGATTTAAGCTAGGATGATTGGTAGAATATCCCTTTATCACTTTTTGGTTAGAATGCGGTGGCTACGCCATTCTAACCAAAAGTGATAAAGGATATTATACAAATCACAAAGCAATTTTAAAATATAGATTTTTTTTCGATTTTAACTTTTATCGATACAAAATATAATTTTAGTCGTTGGGGGTTATGAGCCAAGACGGAGCGAACCGGGCAAAACTGGGGATTTTACCTTTTAAACTGATGGATTGATCAAAAAACCAAAAAATCGCGAGGTGAATTCCAATATAAAAAATACAGAAATGTTTTTTGTTTGATTTTAACTCGTGAAAATAGCGGGGTTTACTTTGAATTGCGGCTTGTCAAATATAAGAGCCCAAAAAGGTGGGGGGATGCACCATAGTGTTGCATTATTACGGTAGCTCCTGCACACGATATCAAAAATACTTCGCGAAGCTTCGATTGGATAAATGATGTAAGCTGCAAATATCGTGGTCGATAAAGTTATCGATAAAACGTTCTTAATTATATGTAGAACTTCTAATTTGACAAATAATCATTCAAAAAATTAGAGTTTGTGATTGTCAACCCAAATCTGAAAGAATCCCTAACTTCAATATTGAACATATTTGCAAATTCTTGGTTTCCAACATGAGGACATCCAAAAGTTCTAGCTTTAATTTGAATAACTGAATCACAAATTGACGGTTTATAATCATTAAAAGATCTCTGATCGGCATTAAAATGGAAATCTATAGCAGACAAGCACGCCAGAGCACCTCCTAAACTATGGCCTATAAATCGGAGTGGAGTAGTTTTCATTTTACCCCGCTTTTTACAGCGGACCATAATTTCTTCCCATAATACATCTCGTATACTCATATAACCTAAAAAATAGATAACTTTGTGGACATTACTATACTAGTAGTAAGTTAGGAACGGCAAGACTTTTATGCTAAAAATTTTTTGAATTATTTTCAAAATGTAAAAAATATTACTTTAACCCTTAGGCTCCAAACTGAAAACTACGGTGGAGGCTCCAAATCCGATTTTTAGGCTCGACTTTGAGCGCTTGTACTGCACTAACCACATATCCGATCAGTCTGTAGTTTCAATTTTTAAAAAGCAGAAGGCACGAAATTTTTAAATAAATAAATTGAATTAAAAAATATGGAGATTTATTCGTTGAAAATGCCCGTCGAAAACCACCTTCTAGATTTTATAGTGATTGAACTTGACTTTTTACGAAATTTTTCTCTTCACATTATTATCGAAGTTTATCTAAGGTTCAATATTTTTTTTTAAGATTTGAACAATATTCCCTTACTTAAAAAGTTATTTCAAAATATCCACAATTTTAAGTCAAAAAATCGAAAATATAAGGTATAAAAAACCTACTTAATTTCCTTAAAAATGTAATAATATTATATTTTGATCATATTTCTTGATGGTAAGTCAGAGAATTTTAATAATCGAAAATAAATAAAATCAGATTTACGTTTAGCAAAGAAACTTTGTTGGTCTTTATAAATATAAACTAGAAGCAGATTTCATAAACTTGTTGGTTTTGAAGATATTATATTAAATTGCAAATTTAAAATTTTTTAGTAAAACTAAATATTGATAGCTTTCGATTTATTACATTAATCTTCAAATCTATAATTTTTCAGAGTGAGGAGATTTTTCTAGAGCGATTCGCACAAAGTAATTTAGCAATAGTGAGCTCGAATTGCCTGAATTTAAAAGCTCACTATTCAATTGTTCAAAAGATCGTTCACTCGTGTGATACGCTGCAATTTAATTTGAACTTTTTAAATGTCAACTGTTTATTGGTGTAGTTTATCATTAATCCTTCATAAGCCTGTCCTTTCATGCCAATTTGGAAGATGGTTAGTTAAGCGCTGTAAAGTGTTCATATAAATGGTGCTTTAATTCAGTTCGATCGGATCGCTGCAATATTCTAGCTTACTAGGATTCATGATATTTTATAATGAAAATAGTGGTCTGTCAAATTATCGGCATCTTACGTGTTCTTGAATCGAATTGGTAGTCTACTAGTATGACCTATCTTAGTTATCTTACGACACACGTAAACAAGATACACGGCATTTGGACGTGAGAAGAAAGGATTTTGTAAGGTTCAGGGCGGGGTAAATTCATTCTGTCCGAGAGTTACTAGTCTTAAAGCACTTACTTTAAGGACAGCGGTAAATTTTGGGGTGTATTTTTTCAAAATATATTTGCAAAATTTGTAGCATACTCCACATCTGAGGCTTCGTGAAGGGAGACTGAGATAAAAAAACTTATTTCTAGAGAAAGTACAGTTTTCTCAGCTAACCTCAAAGCTTATTAGGAT
Source organism: Oikopleura vanhoeffeni (assembly GCA_004367855.1). Lineage (NCBI taxonomy): Eukaryota > Metazoa > Chordata > Appendicularia > Copelata > Oikopleuridae > Oikopleura > Oikopleura vanhoeffeni. The sequence goes on along the minus strand of SCLH01000650.1, from coordinate 288,046 downwards.
TTTCATCAAAATTCTACCTTTAATTTCATTTATTTTTAATCAAACTTTTTAGATATTCTTATTTAAAAAAAATAATTTCTCTTTCATTACTTGTACATATTTTTTGGCAGATATATTTCACATTCAAAGTTGAATTTTAAAAATGGGTCGAAAGCGTTCATTCTTTCCAAAATTTTATTTTTGGACCTTTTTCGTACAATGAGAAGACAGTCATCGACGTATCTTACATAAAAGGCTGGGATTTTTTTTCTAATAAGTCGGAAATTATGACTCATTCCATCATGTGTAAAAAAATGTTGGCAAGGGCAGGGCTTAATTTTGATCCCATGGAGAGTCCCTCCCGTTGACGATAGTATCCGTTCAAATTCCAAAAAGCACTAAACTTTAAAAGGACAGCTAAAAGAAATTCGTGAAAAATATTTCTAGGTGGGAAAGAGTTAAGAATATTTTCAGGAATTTCTTCATTTTCAGAACTAACGCTATTTTTAGGAATTTCGTCATTCTCAGAACCTACGCTATTTTCAGTAAAATATTCTGTAATGATACTTATATACAGTATGTAAAAAAATTGTTCGAGACCAACAAGGGAAATTTCTCTGGATCAAAACCTATAATTGGCAGGAGAATTACTTTTAATCCAGAGGAAATTGGAGCTTTTGGTCTCGAACAATTTTTTTACATACTGTAGGTCATACTAGTAGGCTACTCAAAATTCGAATTCAAGAACACGGTAGATGCGATAATTCACATGATTACGACCACATTTTTCATTGTATAAAATATCACGAATCCCTAGAAGCTAGATATTGTAGCGATCCGAATCGAACTGAATTAGGGCATCATTTATATGAACACTTTACAGCGCTATCAACCAACCTTCCAAATTGGCATGAAAGGACAGCTTGATGAAGGATTAATTGATAAACCTACAACTACACTCAATAAACAGTTTGACATTTAAAAAGTCAAATTTAATTTGCAGCGTGTATCACACGACGAGTGAACGATCTTTTTGAACAAAGTTGAATAGTGAGCTTTTAATATAGCAATTCGAGGCTCACTATTGCTAAATTACTTTTGTGCGAATTCGCTAGAAAAATTCTCCTCACTCTGAAAAATTATAGATTTGAAGATGATTGTAATTAATCGAAAGCTTATCAATATTTGGTTTTACTTAAAAAGAAATGCGATTTCATAAAAACTGAGTTCCTCAAATTTTGTGTATAGTCAGTCAGTTTTTAGAAATCGGCGTTTTAGATAAACTTTATAGAAATCGACAAAAAACTTTAGATAAAATAACTTTTGAACGGTTGATGATAGAATGTTTTAATCGAAATTTTTGAATTTTCCTCGGCAAATTCTATCGTGCATTTTCATAAAAAGTCTGAAGAGTATTTTTATCGATTTATTTTTGGGTTGAAAGTTTTTTGAGCCTATTAATCGGCTCGGAGCCTCCAAGGGTTAAAAATAATTCAAGGAATATTTAGTAAAAAGTTACGTGCCTTATACTTAAAGTACAATGTACCTGGTACATTTAAAAGTAAATGAATTTTTGTTAAACTAGAACATTGAGTGACTCACCCAGGGTGAGGGCAACAGACTGAATTTACCAAAATTAAGTATATTTGTCATGCGAAAAGAGTACTGATTTTATTGGCGAATCTTGTAATGTTTTATTATTTTTATTTAAATGTGCAAAATTAGACATTAAATCTCCGTATTTTCCGACGGTAAAACTTATTTCTATTTCATGAATAAAAAAACCTTCATTTTTTAAAAACTTACTGTTATCAAATCCTGCGTGGACTCGGCAAACATCTGGCAAATATGATGTCTGTGTTTGATATAATCGTAAATCTGTATTGATATCCTTAAAATATGATATTAATAATACTATAATTATTGATAAAATTCATATTATTATCATATCGAAAATATAACGTTTTGGCCTTTTTCGATTGAGTATAGGCGTTTTTGTTTTGTTTTAGTATACATAAATATTTATTTTTGGTAGAAGATAAGATTGAAGGAATAGATGTGTAGAAGAGACTGCGAATGATCCACGCGACTCATTGTCTAGATATCGCGCTCCTCTAACTTACCTGAAATTTAAACCGTTATCACAAAAGCTATCTCCCCCTGACCATGTCTATCCCCATCACAAAATTAGTCGTATATAAGGCCAAAACATTCTATTTAAATAATATATTTTAAAATTGTTGATAATATAATTTCCCATGAATAACCAATTTGGAATGATGAAAATACTAAAATACGTAACAAAGATACTCGAGACTTTTAGGGTAAACCCAACGAATTAAAAAAAAACAGAAAAACTTGAAAGTTTCGCGATTTTTTTTGATACCGAGATTATTACATCAGGAACTTAATTGACGCAACTACCAAATTTTATTATAGAATTTCTTTTGAAATCAGGGGGGCCCAGCAGTCGCAAAACTTTGAAGTCCGAAATTATCTGATACGCAAAAAAATCGATATGACACTTACCTTTATCGCACTAGATATATCATTTATTTGTGTGCCCCGAAAAGTGATCCAAATTTCATTGAATATTTCAAATAAAAAGAGATGAGTTCCTATTTTCTCGTTTCGAATCATTAAAATAGTTCCATTTATAAGTTTCAGCAGCGGGCTGACAATGTCGCATAAATCTGCTATATGCTGAGAGCTACCAGTGGGGTCAAGAGATATTTCAGATTCTTTTTCGAGCATATTTTCAAATATTCTGTCGCCTTCTGTAAAAATTTCTCTTTTGTATGGATTTAATGTATAATTAATTACAAAAAAAGTTTTTGTAGATTAACGGATCCGGAAGTTTGCGTCAATTAAACCACACTTTCGGAGCCGCGGCGAAGTTTTCAATGACTCATCACTTCCGGTTTGACCGGAAGTAAAGTTTAATTATTCATTTTAGGGTGAAATAAGTTGAAAAACATTTTGGTGATATTTTTGATGACTCATGGTCAAACCGGAAGTGAAGTTAACATCTATATTTAATTAGTGATATCATAGTTAAGGATGGATTTTGGGGTAAAAGGAGTTGAAAAATGTTTTGGTGATATTTTTAATATGCCTCATTAAGGTTATCCTATCAGCGACTAGGGAATGAAAAATAAAGCGCTCGAGCAATTTTTTTTTCGCGAGCTGATTCTCCTCCGCTATTTTTTTATTTTTATCCATCATAGAGCAATAAACTAGCTTTATTTTACTGCCATCGTATAGTATTAGTAAATTATCATGAAAAAAATAGGAATTTTAATGTTTCCCATTCACCCTCAAAAAAAGCACCGTGCGCGCATTGTAACCAGACAACACGGGAAAACCCCTTATCCCTACTTTTTTTCCGATAGTTAAATGCTTTATTTTCAAAGACTGGATTGGACAATTAAATAGTAATAAAATTGTAGGTAAAGTATTGGTTTTTCCTTGTGCTACTGTAATAGATATTTTCTGCTTTGGGTAATTGGTTTATTTTAAGTACCGTAATAGATATAATTAAACGTTAGGTTGGTCTGACCTCGGACAGACTAAAGCTCTGGTCTATAGTAAAACGGTGTCAGTTTTGTCAGTCCCAAGTCTTCGTGAAAAAAATCAAACTTGACCAATATGGACAAGTGGTGATGAGCTATTCGAAAATTTTAATGCAATTTTAAAACCTGGATTCTAGAATGTCAGCATAGTCAAGACAAAAAGTTAACAGCTAGTTCAAAAATATGACAAAATTTTAAATCCATTGCCTTTCAGTGCCAAGACTATCTTCGCTGTTTACATCATTGAGTAAATCAGCTTGTTCCTGTAATAGCTGCGCAAGATCTAATGGAGAAAGATAAGCTAATTTCGCTGATCGGCCTAGAAGATAAAATGTTTAAATAGACATTTTGATGATTTTCCAAGAAAAATAATCCATATTTAAGGGTGTAGTGATTCGTGATAAAGGGTGATTAGTGAACCTAAACTTTTGTCGATCCGATTATCGAAAATGAGGAGAACATACGGCTAGACCGAGAAAATACGGTTTTGTATTTGTATATGGGCTATAAGGTCATCTGATAAAAGCCCCAAGAAAACTCGGGTCATGTATAAATAATAAAAAGATAAGCTTACCGCAAAGAATCTCAATTTCGGCTGATAATCGGATTTAAATTCAAATTTTGGGCTTTGTGAAATTAAAAATGTATATAATTCAGATAAATCGGCAAAAATACTACACTGTATTATAAAAAAATGCAAGAAAATAAACTGAAAACCAAGGAAGGCCAATGAAGATTGTGATTTTTTTAATTAATTATAATTGATTTAACGAGAAAAAATCTAAAAAAAATTTTAGATCAAAAATTATTTTCATTGTCATAATTTTGTCGAAAGATTTTTTTAACTTTTTTCGCCAAAAATACCGATTTTCTACTAGATTTAGGATAAAGGTTATAATTTAAGTATACGAACTAATCCGCATAACAACTAGTTTAGTTTTGGTGATTTCAATAATGTTTTCGCCACTAGTGTACTACACTAAGTGTAGGTATAACAAGCTTCGGACTGATTCCAAATAAGCCCCTTTTGATCAGTCAAATATTCAAAATCTGGCAAAAACATATTTCTTTATTTTTGTCGCGTTTATATTAATCAGGCTTATAAAATCAGTTCGTAATTTTTGAAAAAAATATTTACATAATGTATACCCCAAAATTCATAATATTGAGGCGTTTTTAATTAGTTATATAATTAGTTACAGGGGCAGGCGGCCTGCCGCAGGCCTCATATCGCCAAAAAAAAACCTACGCAATTTCACGATTTTAAGCTAAATTTCTGCCAGTGCTCATATCGCCGAAATTGCGTGGGCGATTGAGGTTTTCATTAAAAATTCGTTTGAGTGCGTTATAATTGACGTCATTTTTTAAGAGTGAATTTCCCAAATCTACTTTTTCGAATTTTAGTTTGATTGCGTTTGGTAGAGTATTTAATTCTACAAATTTTGGCATTTTACTTCATTTGAACATATTGTAAAACTCATTATAAAATTGAAAGACTTTTCAACGCGTTTATCATTTTTGAACGAAAAAATTTATTTCTGTCCCCATGTCAAAGATTATACTTGCTGGTCTCGTAGAATTTTGACGTCAGAGACCTAAAGAATCGCGTGATTTCATTGGTCAATACACATTGCCTCTTGTTTATTGACCAATCAAAACACGTCCTAGACGTGTCTCTGACGTCAAAGTTCTACGAGACCAGCAAGTATAATCTTTGATATCGCCGATTTTTTTGAAAAAAAAAACTTTCGGTAATATTGCCCCCCTGTATTTCAAATTGCAATATTTTAATGAAACTGCTAAGTCTCAACCACGTTCTTAATTTATGATAAATTGTGGCCACAGAAGTCTTAAATTCAGACAGATCACCGATTTAATTAGCATTTTCTGGCATATAGAATCTGGATTATATCCAAGATTAATAAAAAATGGGTTTGCTGATATCAAAGGTTTTTCCGTGCCAAAAGAACCTCCAAATCTGGTCGTTAAATTCGAGGATGAAACCAGCTTCAGAAGCCAAAAATAACCAGTCTTAATTAATCAATTTTGGTCATTTAAAATCAAAGTAATTTTCGAATTCTTTTTCTTTCCTTTGATTTATTCTGAATCCGAATTCCTTTTGTAGGTTTTATGACGTCCAACCTGCCCTCTACGGAAAATTCTCTTTTTCTTATATCCGATGGCAACATTTTAATAAAAAATTATCCGGTTCCTAGCCCCTTTCTGTTAAGTTTTATCCGGAATAAATAAATTAAATTAGTTCCTCTCCTCCGCCTACGCAATCTGATCAAATTAAGCCAATCAGCGCCCTGGGAGAAAATCGGTTAGCCAATTGCTGAAATGCGCGAGAAAGATAGAAAAAATGTTTTCTGCATCAATTAGAACTAAGAAAAATAAAATGATGAAAAATTCACATTTTTGAAGAAGCAAGAAAATTTTTAGAGAAAAACAGAGAATTTTTGAAGAATAAGAATCTCGATATTGTTCAAAAACACTGTTTTAAAACCGTGGAAAGGTAATTTCAAGTATGAAATAAGGTTTAATAATAGGGTTTGCCCCACAAAAAGTAAGCCACCGATAAATCAATCTATTTGTACTAAAAATTAGCTAAAATGCACTTTTCTGCCAAAACATGCAAGTAAACCAAGTATCTTGTTGTAAAATATAAGTGACCCATGAAAACCTGTTGACTCCCAGGCGGAATGAAATAAAAAATATGCCCAAAATCATTCAAAATTGGCAGAAACGGTCTTTGTTGCTAAATAATGTATTAGCATCAATATAGAAAAAGATATTTTATCTGTCTTCGATATCAAACAAAATAAAAAAATTTCATTGAATAAAAATCTGATCGAAAATTTGGTTAAAAAGTTTAACCGTCAGTGTTTCAAAAAAAATCAGGTGCTATAAAAACCAAGATTACATCCTTTTAATTATTTTGTAGCCCCCGAAAACTAGGTCAATTTGCTGTTTTAGCACTAGGTCGATTTGTTGAAATTTTAGAGCAAAACCAAGAGCTGAAGATATTAAATAAATATTTTTTTTAATGAAGATCAGTCATCGAGTGTATTTTAAGGAGGCAGTGATTAAAGAAAAATTCACATTCTAATTTTTTTCCGAAATACATTAAAATGATTTGAACAAATTGTCAGCATATTATATCCTAATTGAACCTAGACTCCACCTCAATCTAACGCCCACACATAATATTCTTATTACCTCCATCTCAATGAGAAGTGACGTAGACCTAGCGTAGGCGTAAGATTGAGATCCACTCTGGGTAGAATTATGATTCTGTACAATACTAATATCGGGAACGACACTCAAATTTATCTCGTGATATTATAAAACACTATTGAATCCTACTGGTTCCGCATCGCGTAGGTTAAAAAAGCGAGCGCAGGGCGATGTTCTCAAGATTAGTAATGTACAATCAACTTCATACTTTCAAGATTGAGCGTGGAAAATCACCCCCCTCATTAATCACGGGCTTCTAAAAGCAAATTAATTGGATAAAAGATTTTGCGGCGAATTGCGGGAAAACTTGCGTGCTTTAATGGATCTCACGGAATGTATTGTAATTAATTTTCTTCCAGTATTTTACTTAGTTTTCTAGTTATAATAACCAAATGGTTTAATTTTATTAGTTCTACTTTATAAAACTATACTTCCAGGTTTAAACCTTTTGAGCAGCCACTCTGACCCCTGTAATAAGCCAAAAATAATCACTTTTTGGCTCGAATAATTTTCATTTGGCCAAGAAATATTTTCCTTTGCGGTTAGATTAATTAGAACTATTTTATATTCCATCAACTTAAATCGATTTGAAAGACTTTACAAGCAAATCAGCCTAAGATATAACATTTAATTTACACACTCAAGGAGGTTAGGGAGAAGTTAAAGCAATTTTTGGTCGATGGCAGCATTATTTGAATTCCAGTGCTCCTTAGCGTTTTCAATTCTAATTGTCAGTTTTATGGTTTAATTCAGTTATTTTATAATGAGTTTTTAAAGTATATAATTTTTTCATGGCATTTTCTTCATTCAGTTGTTCATCCTTGATAGTTTATATCAAGCTTGTGAAACAGATGGCCTTTACGTGGCTTTTCCATCCGACTTTTGTGTTTAGCAAAAGATTGGGGAAATGGGGATCCCAAAACTTGATAAACGTAAAAATTTATAAGAAAAAAAATACTGAAAAGTTTATTTTTTTCTTATTTTTTCTATCATTTAAATATTACAAATACATCCTGTAAAACATATGTATATAAAAAGAAGGAATATTCAGGCCCTTCCTTGCGTGTTTTCGGTTGACCAAAAAACGGCGTTGAAAATAGAGGTCGTACGCGCAACGGAAGGACTGGATTTTTGACATTTTGGGGGCTTGGTACGGCTAAACTGGTGACAGTAGAACATTTCTCATCAATACACATGAAATATCTATCCTTAATCTTGCTATTCCAACAAGGATCCTAGAGCTTATATCGGAAAATTTTGAGATTCGGTTATAATCCGGAAAATTGTCTGAATTTTAGTGAAAATGGGAGCTATTTTTTTTCGATTTTTGCCTCAGGGGTCAGCAATCTGGTTGAATGTGCCGAAAATGCTGTTTTTCGACGTTTTGGTACAAGGCTTTTTCTGTGGAAATGCCAGAAACGTCATTTTCAGAATATAACAAGCCCAAGAGTTGATGAACATCGAATACGAAGTACTTCTTTGAATTTCAGCCTGATTGGCTGTAAATCGACAAAAAGTGCGCGAAATCGACAATTTTGAACATAAAATTGAGAATTAGAAAAATATAAATGTCCAAAAGATTCTTGTATACGATTTTCTGGAAACGATATTAGCAACTATGGTCTCATTTTCAACACAAACAGTGCTAGAGAGCAAAACGAAATATTTATAGAAAAACCCTATTTTTTTTTCTAGAATCCGCTGTGTTGAAATGAGACCATAGTTGCTAATATCGTTTCCAGCAAATCGTATACAAGGTGGCACTTAGATTTTTCTAATTCTCACTTTTATGTTCAAAATTTTCGATTTCGCGCACTTTTTGTCGACTTACAGCCGATCAGGCCGAAATTCAAAAAAGTACTTCCCATTCGATGTTCACCAACCCTTGGGCTTGTTATATTCCGAAAATGACGTTTCTGGCATTTCTACAGAAAAAGCTTGTATCAAAACGTCGAAAAAACACCATTTTTCGGCATATTCACCAGATTGCTGACCCCTGAGGCAAAAAATCGAAAATAAGCTCCTATTCACTAAAATTCAGACAATTTTCCGGATTCTCACCCAATCTCAAAACTTTCCGATATAAGCTCTAGATCCTTGTTTCTTTGAAAAAAGCTGAGGGACTCGTGTTTAACCGCGGTTAACCAGATGGTTGGTGGGAGTGGTACTGATCTGTCTAATGGAATCGCGAGATCAAGGATTGATCTTTCATATGTATTGATGAGAAATGTTCTAGCCTTATCAGTTTAGCCGTACCAAGCCTCCAAAATGTCAGAAATCACTCACACCACCCCCTTAAATAGAAATTGCTACTCAATTGAACGTTATATTGGTTAAAACGCGATTTTACGATCCTTTTCATATCGCTGATTGGTCTATCACCGTATGGGTAGCTATTGTTATCAGGGGAATAATATGATTTTGGCGTGTGACTTTGATTTTAACGCTTACTGAACATAATCTTCGAGAAAATTCTTAGTTTCTTGACAATTCCTATCACCAAGAAAAATAAATTTTCATGAGAAAATTTTCAGGTGACTGTGGTTTAAAATATCGTAAAATATTATATATATAAGCCACCAGATTATTTTCATAAAAACTGAAAACGTACGTGCTAAATATATATATTTGTACTTGAATTAGCGTAGTGCAAGTTTTAATTTCTTACACACCTGTATTTACACAGAATCGTTCAAACAAATAATTAAAATCAAATTTGACTGAAATTTGACATGGTGATTTGTGCCGAAGCCGCAGAATAGTACCATTTTGAACGTTTTTGGTAGTTTATAGAGATGATATGTACTTTAATTTATTTTTGGTGATATCGCTTTTCTCGATTGTGGTCCACTGGATAAAACGGGCACAAAAATTAAAGGTTCGTTTCAGCCATTTTTTTATTGTATTTTCTCACTTTTCGTAAAATGATTGACCATTTAGAAGAAAGTAAATATGGTTTTTCAAAGTTAGTAAGTGCCGATTGACACTTGTCTGAGTACAGGGTTGTTTTGAAATGCTGATTTGTTATAAGATAAGTGAGGCAAATGAAAATCCGACCACGTTTGATTTGAATATTTTTCGAGCACTTTTCGGTTTTGGGCTAAAATTTACCAAAAAAAAATGGATAAAATTTATGTCCTTTTTCCGAAATTTTGTGAAATCTCCTTTTCAACCTTTTGCTACTAAATAAAACATCCACGAAAATTGAAGGTGTGTTTCCCGCCGAGAATATGTTTGACATTTTTAAATCTTGATAGGATTAACCTGTAAAGTAACGCAGAATACGAATTTTGAGCAAAAAATGCTGTTACTTCGTTTGAGAATAATTCAATTTTGAGATATTTCTGATCAAAAGTAGCTTACCATGTTTACGTAGATTACATTTGTAGGGAATTTGTTCAACTCTAATTGATCTTTATAATTTAAGTTTGAACATATTTCAAGTTGTCTAAGAGATCAGAAAGCTCATATTGATCGAATTTTAAGGACTATGTCGACTAATCTGGCGAAATTTGTTGATTTGAAATTAAATGCAAGTTTTTTTCATGTATTGTAGATTTTATTTATTTTCGGAGCACTTTTAGTTTCTGTGCTGAATATGACCCTGGAAAATGTCCCGTTTTCCCAAGATCAGCATTTTTCGAATAAAATTTGCCAGGCAAATTTTACCTATCATTCGGCTTGAATTTCTTCTTGAATTTATTTCTATAATTTTAAGCGAAATGATAGGTAGTAACTACCTGGTAGCTTCAAAAACGGTTTGCGTTTTTGAACACTTTCCTGGTGGAATTTTGAAAAAAATTTCGCATAGATCATTTTTATTCATGATTTTCTAGAACTTATCAAAAAATCAGATACCGTAGGCAAAAAAAACTTTTTTCGGGCTTACCTTATTGTAGCGTCTCGATGGAAACATTTCAGCGATAAAATTTTTGTTATACCAAATAATTATAGAAAAATGGTAAATTGTAGGGGTTTCTAGGGGCGAAAATGAAAAAGAACGGCCTGACAGATTGTTAACCCACGTATGACGTTTAATCATGCTCTTACTTACCTGTTTTGACCACTAGGGGCAAATTTAAAAAAACAGCTTGATGAATTTATTATATGTATTGTAAGCAGGCCCAATTCAAAACATAAAACATATTGATAGATGCCGGGGGAGAAGGCTTTAAAAATAACATAAAACTTAATGTCACTCCAATGCATAAAAATGCAATTTAGAGAAAAAATTTCATTCTGGAAATATTCTAGATTACTTTTTCTTACGATTGTTTAATTTGAACTTGAAATTAATTTATCCTGAAAATGATTATACAATAAAATCGAAACGTTGATAAATAATGAATACAATTTTTAAAATAAAAGTTGTAGACTGTTTGAAAGTAGTGAAAATACCCAGCAAATTGCTGTGTTATAACATGTTAGCACCTAGGACCCCCTAAAAAGCCGTTGCTGCGCATAGGTTTCATTCGAAAGTCATCTGATTGGTCCTGACAATATCTTCAACACTTTTTCTGTATATTATATTGTAATAATTTTTTCCAATTAGTGACAAAAAGTAATTTCTTTGAGAAATTTAAAATTGTATGAGGTTTTCGGAAAATTGGGCACTTTGGAACAATTGGAGCCTACTCCTGTATTAAATTGTAACCTTGTTCCATTTGGCTTTAATAGTCGTTCGTGTCAGTTTTTACATTTGAATTATCTTTAATGTTCAATTAGAAGCTTGTCACGAGTATGCTAAATTAGCATTGCTAATATTCGACAGTCAAATTTAACCCAGAAAATTTTGAATTGTCAGTTCAAAATTGCTTAGGTATTTTTTAAAGGGCACCAGTGGCCGCACCACCCTTCTCATGACGATTACGGGAAAACCATAGATGATATCGAGAAATGTTTTATTGCGTTCAACTGCCAACTAAAGACAACTTTTCCAAGCTAATTTTCCGACGCATTTTAAAGAAATAACCATAATTAAAAATGTTTTTTTTTACTTTGACTAATTATTATGCCATTGTTCAAAATAACCAGATCATTTTGATTTTTTATAAATAGCGCTCAAGGGCATTCACCTGAGCAAGTTTTCGAAAAATTAAAAATCAAGAAAATTTTATTCCCTCATAGAAAGCGTTTTTTAGAGTTTATGAAAATTATGGGCTGATTTTTTTTCTGTTTTTTACAGGCAAACATACCGGTTTTAACTTTTTAATTTCCGGTTTTAACTCAGAAGTCCCTCAATTTCCAATGCGTTAAATATTTTCTTGGTTAATTTTACGTTAAAATAATATAAGAAATCCATTTATTTTCGACTACCAGGTTGCGAAATAGATACCAAATAGAATCTTATTCGGAATATTTTAAAAATTATTTGGCCCTGATAAGTTATTCCCCAAAATAAAACCTTCCCATAATCGACGGGAAATTAAAACCGGACACTTAAGGGGGTAGCAGCGATGTGGCAGATTGGTACATTTTTTCGGAGGGATTTATGAAAGAAAAAAAATGTGAAAAATTTAAGTTTAATTTTTATCTTCAATAAAAGTGTTCATTCTTCCAAACGTTTATATTTTTAATTTCTCAACATAACTAAGTATCTTTAAAAATATCAAAAACCACTGTTCATTGGAACTCAATTTCCAACTTAACCCGATGTAAGAATTTTTTTTGAAGACGATATTTATAAATTTCAGACATTTAAAGGTGTAATGCGCTAATTAGTGAGTGAATCATTATCCACATGAAAAATTTTCCTAGATATGAAATTTTTTTTCCTGAAAAAATTGGCGAAAAACAGCTTTTGGAATAAAAATTGACCTTCACTTGCGTTTAAATATTAAAAAATGTCCTGACTTTTAAAAGAAATGACGCCTATCACACCCGAAATTTTATTGAGATTTTTTGCAAAATAAAATTTTATTAATTGTGTGCCAAATGGCACAACGGTGTCACAAGCAAGTGTTGTAAATTTCATCAGTAGTTCAGAAACGATATTCGCTTGACCCTTCCATCGTTGAAATACGGAAACCAAATAGATACCAAAAAATTTCACAAGTGATTCGGCCTGATTTTTACAGAGATTTCAAAAACTACTAATAAAATTTTGGACTTGATTTGCGGAAAATTTTCATAATATTTCTATAAAAGTCGACAAAAATAACAAATAAACATTTTATGATTTTTCAAACAGCGGTCAGAAAATATGTAAACATGCATGAAAAAGTTAAGTGCCTATTTTTTTTCGTTTTTATTCACAGATTTCAAAAACAAAATCAAAAAAATTTTGGACGAAAAAATGCGTAAATTTTTTTAATGCTTTGAATTTTTTTGAAAATTTTAACGAATTCAAAAATAAAAGTTAGAACTCAAATCTTTCCTAAAATGGACAAAAAATGATTTTGATGAGCTGATACACATTTATTCTGGTTCAGCTAACGATAATTAGGACAAAAAAAAAACCAACTAATTATTTTCGTAAATTAAATTGACTCCAATCTGCCACATCGCTGCTACCCCCTTAAGTCAAGTGGTACATATCTCTTATTAATCAGATATTCTAATTTATAGATAGGACTTAGTTTAAAAAAGTTCAAGATTTAAAAGATCTTTGTCATATTGATTACCGCTGATGAGAAATTCATTTTTATATTTAATATTTCTTTTCATCGTAATGAATAGGCATTTTGGATCTATCGAAAACTCCAAGCGTTCTTAGAATGTATCATAATAAAATGTATTCAAATTGTTAAGTAGAACTAAAAACACTAGTGTGGCCTCTTTAAAAATTTCTCACAATTTATATAGCTGAATCTTTCGTTATAAAGAAACTTGAAATCGAGATTATAAATTTTGTCGTTTAGAGAATTCTGATCAGATTAAGGTTTGTCCACGGAAACGCGAATTTTTAGTCTTTTATTACAATTAGATTATTTAAACATTTTGGACGGAAAAGTGTTTTTTTGGAGATTTTGTAAACCAATTTTTCCGTAACTAAATCGTGTTATCCTAAATAAGATTATTATTTTACAAAGTGAAATCAAAAATATACATTAAATGTAAGAATTTTAGCTCAAATCATAAATTGTATTTAAAAAATTCAAATGATGGGTTAAAAAATATGGATTTTTTCTAAAAATAATTGAATTTTTAGTTTGTTTACACACTAAAGTAATGAATTTAAAGATACAGTTGCTTTAGTAAAATCAAAAAAAAATCTGGAAACAGCAGGATTAGAAATATTTTGCACGGAAAATAATATATTTTTAAAAAATTCATCACAAACTCTATGGGCGATTTGAATAATGAACGTCTATCATGATTATTGTAGCAACTTTTCAACAAAATAAAGCCACTAAAATGGCTTTTTGTACGAGACGGTTAAATTATGAACGTTAAGGCAGTTACCGACATTTATTTTTCATAAAATAGTTCTAGAGCAATTAAAGAGATTTCGTACTGAGAACAAAACATTTTTATTAAGTTACTCAAAAATCGAAAATTGATAAGCTCTTTAGTGACAGCGGTTAGAATAAAATATGCTCTCTGGCGCCATAATAATCTACAGAATCACATTTTTTATTAATGAAATTGACCGTATTTTTATCGATACAAAGTTCGCACAGACAACTGTTGTTGACTACTGAATGAGCTATTCTTGAACACGACCCGGGTTTGTATAGCTCGCACCGGGATCCTTGAGCCGTCAACTACGGTATTGTTTTACATTTGAGAGAATAATGCTGAATATATCAAAGTTGTATATCCTTTTACCAACGGAACTCCATCTCAAAAACGTTTACTATCTCTATAGCGCGTGTTCGAATCCCACTGATGTTGTCTTAGTGACTCTGTTGAGTATCATAGGCAAGGGTGCTTGATATTGGGACCGCTAAATTTGATCGGTGTGTAATCACTCAAGCAATCACTAAGACAATCACTTAGACAACATTAGTGGGATTCGAACTCGCGCTATAGAGATAGTAAACGTTTTTGAGATGGAGTTCCGTTGGGAAAAGGATATAAGAATAAAATCCATTGTTATAGATTATTTGAGGGATCGAACTGGGAAATGATGTCACTATTAAATTGAAAAATAACCATAACTTTTATGGTTGGCGATAATAACTAGATTCAATTTCCGCAAAGTTGTCCATATCCCTTTATCACACTTTGGTTAGAAAATGCTGTTGGACGATTTTTCTAGTATAATTTAGATTAGAAAAATCTTCCAATGTCATTTTCTAACCAAAGTATGATGAAGGGATATTGGTTATTTATAAATATGGCTGTTTTAAGGGGGTTGTATAGTAAGTCTATATCTTTTGAACTAAAAGTGGCGTGGAGTTTATCTTACGATTTTTGAAATCAGCGTGGCATTTTAAGTTTTTTTGCGGTTAACTCAATTAACCGGTTAGTCGAACAGGCTATAAAAAAAAATTAGATAAGATATTTCTTCTAGAGATTACGAACTACTATCCTTAAAATTTTTATAAGATTGTTTTGAAGGAATAATAAGTTATGAGCTCTCGAAAAAACCTTTTCAGCCTATACAACCCCCTTAACAGAACAACAATAGAATTTTAACCTTGTAAAAAAATTTATATGTTTCCCTGTTTGACCAATAGGTTCCGTTCATTATACAATTTTTTAAGAAATTACTAATTAAAATCCATCTATACAATAATAAAGATTTTAGAATTTGGCGGACTTTGCCAACAGCCTGGCTTGCCTGTTTTTGCGATGTACCCAAATACACCAAATATCGCCTTAGCGGATAATATTTTCTCCGATTTTGATTTGTCTAGGTATTGACAAAATTTCAAATATTTCTGCAGAAATTCGCAAAAAATAGGATAAGCCCGGCCGTTGAATAGCATAAATTTGCGTGATAATACAGACAAACTTAAGCTTTATCCACCATATAATTTAAATAAACAAAGTGAATAGTACACATTATTTTTTAATTTTTATTTTTTTCCTGCTTTGTTTGATAAATCTTTATAACATCTACGATTTTGAACAGAACCTTTTAATTGGCATAGTTTATACAAGGTGAGTTATTTTAAAGTACAATTACTACCCTTGGCTAAATGCCTTCAAACCATGACAGGGCAAAATGGTGCCTGAATAGCACTTCTCCAATATGGATTAATATATCCCTTTATCACTTTTTGGTTAGAATGCGTAGCCACTACTCCTTTTAACGTTTGATTTTAACGTTGTGGCTACGCATTATAACCAAAAGGTGATAAAGGGATATGGACTAAAGCGAATCTACTATAAATATTATAGTAGAAAACTTTAGGCACCAAACTTTCTTGCTGCAAACAATTAGTCATTTAATAAATGCATTCAAACACACAAAAAAAATATAAGTTATGATGAATTATTTATGAAGAATTGATTTTTGCAATAAAAATGATTGATCAAGAAAATTAATGTCTGAAAAAGCCAAATTTCATTAAAAATAACCAAAGTAAACAATAATTTAAATTGAAATATTAACAAAATAAAATTGCGGAAACTAAGATTCGATGTAAAGTTGATAGCAGAATTTTCAGTCCAATCGATCAAATTATTTTTAACTAAAACGGTACAAATAGGTTCTGCAAACACTCAGACTTTCGAGTTCATTTTAGATTCTACTTCAGTATACTTTTTGAGATTTTTCCCATTTTTGAAAGAGTCGAAATTGCTACTTGTAAAACTGTCAATTTAGGGATCAGGACACCGGATTCTATAATATTATTTAGCTGGCCCTTACGTTACACAAATGATAGTATCAACCCGGTAATATATATATGTACATTTTTTAGATCGAGAAACTATAAAATAAAATTGAAAAAATAATATAACTTTTTTAATTACCCAAATTGCGCGCAATATGCAAGTTTTAATTCATATACTGGCGGTAGAGATCATCACTAAATTCGAATAATTGATTTCAAGAAGACAATGTGAGTTCTGCAACCTAAGTTTATACTAAAAATTAGTGGTGCAGTCCTTGACCGCTTTAAAAGCCCTAAGGTGAAAAAAAACTCTAAAAACTGCACGTTAACGAGTGGAATCAAAAGTGGCCATATATGGATTACAGACCCTCAGAGGACAGATCCTGAATATTTAAAGGATACAAACAAGGCGGGATACTAGAACCCAATCGAAACCCTGGATTGCAGAATAGGCCGATTTCATTGGTCTGATCTGGAAGAGACCAACCAATCAAATGCTCATTTTCCGCATTTTTCAAATATTCAGGATATGTTATCCATCCGATCCGACTTTCGAGCGCTCTTTTTATCAAGTAAACTTTTCCAATTAAATTAACATTAAATTTCACTGCGGTTTTAATAATTTTCTATCTTTACATATATATATATACATGATTCATCTTTATTTTGTGGTTTTTTGAGATATTTTATGTCTTGATATATTTTGAGCCACTTGGTCGCGCCGAAATCTCGGACCAAAAATCGTTCACGTGAGTATTCAAACTTGAAAAACATATTTAACATATTGCGACTCAGGAGCTCGTTATTCAAAACCGAATACGATTTTATATTAAAACATCTTAGGAACAAAAGAAAATGATTCTGAGATGATTTTTTGAGCCATCTAGTGGCCAGAAAGTGATCCCCAAACAGCTGAAATTACAGTTTTAAATAAAAAGGATTAAAAAAATGGTAAGGTTTCGTAAAAATTTAAGTAATGACTCGATGGCCCATTCGGCAATGGGTGAATATATAATATACAGTAGATTATCTACTAAAGTTTCGATCCCAGCATAACTTATGAAGTACTTGACCTTTATATTGTAAATAAAATCTAATATCAATATATCAACTTCGACTATTTGCTTTCAATTCAGTCATACAATTTCTGTGATAAAAATTTGTCTAAAAATGTCATAAAAATGACGCTTTTTTGGCTTGATTTAACGTCATCAAATACTCCGATTAATAGTGTCTTTTGCGTATTCCAGAATTTCCATGCGATTAGATTATTTTACACTGTCCCAGCTGAACAAAAGTTAAGCCAAGTTCTATAGGATTGAAAAGTGACTTGAAATAACTATCGAAAGTGTTTATATAAGCAGAATACTTGTTCAAATATTTGAGGTCAGCAGTTTTATGAGCCTTTTACAGTACTTTACTCTTTAAAGAGGTCAGCAAATGTCATACAAAATTTGTATTACAAATCCCGTAAATGCTAATAAATCATTATGAGGGTAACCGACGGGCTCTACTGACTTTAAAACGTCTGCTCTGAGCTACCGGAAAGTTATACGATGTTCATATTTTAGGGTTAAAAATATTTTTTGTAAAAAGTTTTTATAGATTAAATTCAATTTTTTTCGATATCTTATCGTCGAATACGACGCGCACTTAGTTTTGGTCTCTTCCAATTCCGTCAAAAATATGCTTTTGAAAATTTTCAACATTTTAGAAATTAGCAGCAAAAATAACAAAAATAGTGAGATCCAATATCTACAAGAAAATGCCTAAAGTTGAAATTTCTGCTTGGGTAGCTTTTTTCCTATAAAATATCTAGCTTGACAGGTTAAAATTATGGCTATGAGTTTTATCTTAATTTCACGTCAAAAATTGAGCAAAATATATTTTAATTTTAAGTTTTTATATCAGGAAAAACACTGGCTTAGTTATTTTTTCTAAAATTTTCGATAATCACGGTCATTTTAAAATAAAAAATGTTTAAGGGTGTGGGTGTCGCTGATTTTGAACTTTTACGAAGCTATTTTTGGATAAACTAGCAGAGCTGATATCCAAAAACTTTGCATCTTGAAGAAAAATCTTCACGATGATTTGTAATTTAACAGAAATCTGATACAATCCCACCTACGCCAACACCTACGCTTTTAAAAAGCCTCCTAAAAAATCACTCAAACGTATCTCTCCTTCAATTTTCACCAGTTTTCTTATTTTTTTTGTGTCAGGCTCCGAGAGCCTCACACATAATGCAAAAGCGTCCTTTCCTCGAAATTTGCTTTGGCGGACAAAAACGCGAAAAAACAAAAAGTAAATTTTTGAAATGCTCAGTTTGGGAGGCTCAGTCAAAAGGTATCTCCTCCATCAGTTTAGGAGATACAGTTCGCTCATACTGCATCTGAAAGCACAAGACTTGTTTGACAATGCATTAGAGAGTTTTTTCTGAAATTTTGATCCGGTGTCTCTTGGGCGCTATGTCAACTTTTCATTTTTAGCCTTAATTTTTTAAATGCTCAGTTTGGGAAGCTCAGTCAAAAGGTATCTCCTCGACCAGTAAGAAGATACAGTTTCGACTCATACTGCATCTAAAAGCACAAGACTTGTTTGACAATGCATTGGAGAGTTTTTTCTGAAATTTTGATTCGGCGTCTCTTGGGGCCATGCAACTTTTATTTTGAATTTTGACAAAATTAGAAACCAAAAAAAATGACAAAATGCTTCAAAATGATTTTTTCCGTAAATTTAACACTTTTAAGGATTTTGGTGCAATTTTTAACTCGGTAGCGTCAAAAGAAAACAAATTAGCGCACTTTCAATTTAAATCATAAATAAATCAATAATTTTCATTTTTTGGCCGCCAAAAGCAAAATTCCGAGGAAAGGGCGCTTTGCATTATGTGTGAGGCATCTCTGGAGCCTGACACACAAAAAATAATCAAAAATGGTGAAAATTGAAGGAGAAGATACGTTTTGAGTGATTTTTTAGGAGGCTTTTTAAAGACGTAGTGTCAGCGTAGGTGGGATTGTATCAGATTACTGTTAAATTACAAATCACGTGAAAAGGTTCTTCAAGATGCAAAAGTTTTTGGGATATCAGCTCTGCTAGTTCATCCAACAATAGCTTCGTAAAAGGTCAAAATCAGCGACACCCACACCTTTAAGTTTCCACAGAAATATTTCACATCTGACAAGCGGATTATTTTTCGAAAACTTTTTTTTGGCGGGTGTAAATCATAAATATTTTCGACCTAGTTCAGTCAAATAGTAATCATGTAATTTAGATTTTTGTGGTAGATTCAGCTTTTTTTTATTCATTCGAGTTAGAAACATTTAAAGTAAGTACTTTCAAAAAAATGTATAGAAACTGACAGAAGGCGATTTCATGAAAGAGTTTACAAAAAGTGTTTTTATTTTTTTCTTCTTAAAAAGTCATCAAAGCTGACGATGTTTGTTAATTTTAGTGAATAGAAATCCTCATATATCAACGGTATGTATTGCGTATAACTTCAAGAGCGATTAATAATTATAACAATTAGCGTTTATGTCGATCTGACGTACTAAAAAAATCTTTTTGAAGAAAACTCTATTATTCAGCTGAAAATTATTTGTATTAAAAAAGGCCCGAATTTAAATAAAAATATCTTTTGTACATTCTTTTCGGTGATTTTCAACGAAGAATTTTGCACATCAACTTCAGAATCAATTCTCTGAAATATTTTAGAAGTTGCATAAATTTTATCAAAAGTGAAATTTTTAGCCACCTTTTCATGGTTACCAGTGGTAAAAAAGTGCCCTCAAACAGTTTTGATCTGTATCAAAAAATTAAGTAAGTTACCAGTGGTAACTTACCACCCTACTTATACCTACGTCAAATACCACGAGGTGTCCCATTAACAATAAATGTTGCTCTCTGGCTCCGTTTTGTATTTTTATAGGCACGGGACAAACTCATAGTATTATTTGTCTTATTAGGCGAACTTAATTTTTTGAAACGGATCAAAACTGTTTGAGGGCACTTTTTTTACAAACCCCTCAGACAATGTGACTACCTATAATTGCCCGTTTTGTCCTCGACAATGCATTATCATAACTCTTCAAAATAACTCTAAAAGCAAACAGATTTAACACTTCCGTCTTCAAATGTGATGAATTTAAATCCATATTTCCGGTTTTTTATTAAAAATTATCAGAGGATTTCTTGGGAACAAATTAAGAGAATTATAGTGTTTTATATCATGTTCCCCCCTAAATTACATTCAAAAAACGCTTCCGCAAATAAAGTTGTCCCGAATTTATTGTTTCAATGTTTGTCCCGTGATTGTAGAGTAGAGCAAAAAGAGAATAGAACTGGCCCTGAAAAAACTAGAGCCAAAAACCAAAAAAAGCTCTCTAATCACATTCAGCTATTCATAATCAAACAATCGCGCTTTCTGCTCTCTTGACTCGGCCTTCGTACAGTCAACGCATTTTATAGTCCATTATCAAGCCAGCCAGTTCTGAACTTTTTCGCATTTTTTATATAAATTATATTTTTTTACCTTTTATAGCTTTTATTTTTATACTTTTTGATATTTTTGTACATTCTTTACTTGTTTTTTGAGAAATGCTGACCCTAAAGAGAAATAAAAAAAGTCCCAAGGTAAATTTTGCAATATTACAAATAACAAGTTTCAGAGTTTAGATTTCACAACAGATATTTTTCGAACATTTACCATTTAACCCTGTCAGGGTTACCCTGATGTTTGAAAAAAGCGGTTGTCAGCTTCTTCAAAACGCGCGCAATTTTTGTAAAAAATCTTTGTCAGCAGTTTTCCATTGTTTAATGAAAATTGAATAAAAATTTAATCGAGTCAAAATTTTTAAACTCTTCAAAATTTACTGATTTAATTTCAGCATTTTTGGTTCAAGTTACTTTAAGGGTATGGTCACCATACTATGGTGGTTCCTGATTTGAAATATTCGGGATAGAAAAATAAGCCCAACAGGGTCTTTAGGATACTATTTGAAATAGCAAATTTGTACAACTACCCTCGGACTTACGAAAAACATATGCCATTTTTTTTGTATGTATAAACTGAGTGTATTACACTCCTAAGAAAAGCTATCTCCTCCTAGCTTTCATTTTGAAATGAATCTTAATTTTTACATAACCTGTAAACTTAGTAGACAAAACTTCTAAGCAGCGTTTTTGTCAATAACTGCTATAAATTTTCTAGAATATGCGAAAAACTACCGTTTTTTGGACATCATTGATCGAAAAATCTATCTCCTCCTAGGTTAAATTTGAAAATTCGCTAAAATTTTTGCAAATGCTAGTGCAAAACAAACAAAAACTTCTGACGTCCGTTTTTTCAAATTTCGACCTCAAATACAAAATATGAATTTTTTAAGATCACGTTGAAAAATTTGCGAAAAAAAATCTGCTTCAATTATTTCGAAAGTAGGCTCAAGAGAAAGCTAGGGAAACACTGAAGAGAAAGTTGGCTTACGTCAAGCCGAAATTTTGTAGTTTTAGTGGTAAAATTGAAACAAACGTTATTTTTCAACTTAATTTCGAAAAAAATACTCAGAAAAAATAGAAAAAACTCAAATTTTTTGTTGTTGTTATTTGGGTTGTTTTGTGCTTTCAAAACATAAACAATTAATACTCGGGCTTTTTATAGGGCAATCCATCTGAGGCCCGAGTATCCAAATTTTAAAATTTCGCGAAGAGTAATCACTGCATTTTCCGACACAATCTTTATTTTGATCTCACTTCTGATGATGGCTTTTGCCGAAACGTTGAATAAATACTTTTTTTAAAGGAAAATCAAATAATAAACGATTGATTTGATGCGTTTTTATGACATAATTACTGCAGAAAATTTAGGAACCAACATACCCTTAATTCAGTTATGTGACACCAATATATATTTATATCGAAGATTATGCCTATGCCTGAATTTATTGCAAGTGCCTTGTTGTAGCATTACCATTTGCAAAAATTCTAGGCATGGGCATAATCTTCGATATATCATAAATGATAACCATAAATTATACTAATATTTTTTGTCATGTAAATATATTTTGAATTTTTAGGTTCTTCTAGTGTACGTTATAATAATATGACAAACAAAAACAAAAAATACGCGGTCAAAACATTTTCTAGAGAAAACAGAAAAGCTAACAACAAATATGTTTAGACAAAATGGGCAACCTTTTTTCCCGATAGTTGAAGCCATTTTGTCTAAAAATATTTGTTGTTAACTTTTCTGTTTTCTTTAGAACATGTTTTGACTGCATATTTTCTGTGGTCGTTTGTCATATTATTATAACGTACTGATGAAGAACCTGAAAATTCGAAATAAATTTACATAACAATAAAAATAGTATTATAATGACATCTCGAACAACCAAAAGTTGTAAAAAAAAATGCATAAATTATACATGAGAATAATTTCGGTGTCAAATTATTCAATTTTTAGTAATTCGACAGCAAAAATGGAAAACGACCAAGAAAAATTATGCTTGAAAATAAATGGTCTGAATCAAGAAAGCATTTTTGGAGTCCTGAAGTTCGAATTTCATAAATTGACAGCAAAGTAGAAACCCCAAACTTATTATATACACCTTTTATGTAACTTTTTTATAATCTTTGATTTCATGGCTGATATTTTCAAAGATACGGTCTATAATCAAGCCATGTCTCCATCATAAGAGCCCCAAAATCTAAACTTTTGAAAATTCAAAAAAAATAACCCAAATAATTTTAGATGGATGAACAACAACTTGAAGGGGGGTTAAGTTTTGTCCGATTATTACTTAGCCAACCTGAATTGCGTCTAGTAGACCTTTGCATCGGAGCCACAATCAACAAAATAATCGGACTTATAGACAAAAGACCAACGGTCAAACAATGTGACCCTAATCTAACGGTAAGCACTTTCTTATTTGAATTGTATTTTTGAAATATGAAAACTATAAATGTATCAGATTTTATTGGCTTATCGTATCGGAAATTTTCTATGATTTTTTTTTAACTTTTCCTGCTTTTTGACCACATGAGGTCGAAATTACAATTTTCACCAGCGTCTATTTTGTTCCGTGAACAAAACTGAATTGGAAGAAAAAACAATTTTCGAAAATTTTCCTTATCCATTTCTCATTGTTCCCGGAACCGGTTAAAATAGCGGCTTACCGGAAAACCGGTGGTTAAAGTTTTTGGAATTTGTCCCCGTTTTTTATTACTAGTACATACACAAAATTTAGGGTTGATCGGAGGTTTATTTCTAGGTAAATTCTTTTAGAAAAGCACTAAAAATCGTTCCCTTTTACAAGCCTGCTGTAATACAGTGAACAATTTTAAATAAATAACATACAAACGGAAATTATTCATAGTGTATTTATTAACTTGGTAAATAGTCTACTCATTAATAAGTAAGTTCGTAAAATGCGAAAAAGAGTTTTGGGTAACGCGTTGCCTAAATCAGAGTGTTAGAGTTAAAACTTGACCAACAGAAATCTTAATAATAATATACTTGTCGAATTATTCAAACAACTTACTTTCAAAATTGGTCAAATTCAATAAATTGGGCAATAAAAAAATTTATTACAAAATTTTTAATATTTATTTGGAATAAATTCTGGTTATCTACAACTTGATGCCGCCAAAATACCAAGTTCATATTAATTTTTTTTATTAATTTGATCAAATCATAAAAATAACTTTATGCTGAGATTAACTTCTTTGAAAAGGTCAAATTATTTTTTTAGGAAATTCATAAATTGTTATGGCCCATAACATATTATACACTGGAGTCAGTTGTTAGTACGGAAGCCCCATAACTTATGGGGCTTCCGTACTAACAACTGACTCCAGTGTATAATATGTTAATCTCCAAGTCATTTTGTATGATTAAAAACATCATTTAAATTAACTTAAAAGAACACTCTTAACATTTAGAGCGACCAATTAAGTCAAGTTCGAAACATCGAAATTGCCATTTCGAATCTGGCTTTATTTTACCGTCAAGTGTTGAACAAAGTGATAACCTGCTCTTTACCAAATGGTTTGACCATCGTCCGAGCTTCGAAAAGTAACGCCGGACTTCATGAATTGGACCTTCTTTTATCCCTGCTTATTTACGCAGCAGTTCATTCCGAAGACCCAGAGCCCTTTGTCAGGCATATACGAATGTTAGAGCAGAGATTACAGCTAGGGTGAATTTTTCAAAGCAAGCTTAATTTTTACTACCAGAGAGCAAGCTAGCTAAAATTTCGAACTTTTCAGCGATTTTAGCGAAATTTTCAAAGGCGGAAAAAAGACAAAACTTGATAATAATGATATATTGAAATATATATTTTCGGAATCAACAAAATAAAATGAGTGAAAGAGTCGGTCAATTTTCTGGAGTTTGATTGGTTTAAATTTCAACCAATCGAAATTTAGCTATCATAAATAATATATTCATTAAATAAATTTTCAAAAATAAATTTTCTACGTGAATGGTTTAATCTGAAAATCTCCGATCTTCAAAATTTGCTCGACTTAGGACAGCCTAAAATATTTCAAAAATTACCTCATTGGCGTAAATGTTCCGAAAAAGTCAATCAGTTTCAAATTCAAAATTCACCCTCAATAACAGCAAGAGATTGCTGAGAGAATTACAAATACTGAAAACTTCTTGGTAAATACGGACCCTACAGTAATCGAACAAATTCCCACCAAAGATGAAGTTAAAAGTGCTCTTGACATTATCCAACGTAAACTATCAACGGCCATTCAAGAGCGTGACACAACACAAAGGCCGGTTTATAATAAAGAAGTAAAATGCAAAAAAAAATTGGAACCCAATTTTGTCTGTAGTAATTGTCATCAAAACTTTTTCGAATTTGTATGCTTATCTATCCAAAGAAAAATTGAGTCATTTACATATTTGTTAAAACAATAATATTGGAACAATACTGATAAAAATTTTGAAAACTTTTTTGAATTTTTTGAAAAAAACCTATAATTAAATGAAAATCCCGATTTTTTAAGTAATTTGAAAAAGCAAAAAATAAATACATATTGTTTACCAACGTTTCGATTTTTATTTAATCATTTTCAAGATAAAGTAGTTTTCAAGTTCAAATTAAACAATCGTATATTTCAACGTATATTTCATACCAATGATTTATGTCCCACATTTGCTTTTGTTATCAGACTAGTTCACTTTGTCCGGCTGAAAAGACGATAACGATATTATTTGTAAACTCAGCCTAGTGTATCTTTCTAAACTGAAAAAATAATTAATCCTGAAAATGCTCAATAAAAGCGAAACGTCGATTGAATAAAAAAAAATTTGAATCGTATATTTATCATTAAACAGTCGCGCTGAATAATATTAAAAAATACATGATGTTGAGAATTTCTCAAAAATTACAAAAAAGTGGTCAAAATTTTGATTTTTGGTCACTGACAATTGATCAGTTTCGATATTTTTTAAACTATTCTCGAGTTATTTTGGAAAACCGAGAAGAAGCTGACTTATTCCATATTTTTTTAATTTAGATTGTTTATTCTTGATATCAAATAAAATATATTTTTTTAATTTAAGGGGGTGGTGTGAGTGATTTTTGACATTTTGGAGGCTTGGTACGTCTAAACTGATGACGGTAGAACATTTCTCATCAATACATATGATAGATCTATCCTTGATCTCGCGCTCCATTTGACAGTTTCAGTACCACCCCACCAACCATCTGGTTAACCGCGGTTAAACGCGAGTCCCTCAGCTTTTTTCAAAGAATAAGGATCCTAGAGCTTATATCGGAAAGTTTTGAGATTCGGTTGAGAACCGGAAAATTGTCTGAATTTTAGTGAATGGGAGCTGTGTTTTTTCGATTTTGCTCGAGGTCACCAATATGGTTGAATGTGCTGAAAAAGGGGTGTTTTTCGACGTTTTGATATAAGGCTTTTTTGTGGAAATGCCCAGAAACGTCATTTTCGGAATGTAACAAGCCCAATGGTTGGTGAACATCGAATGGGAAGTACTTTTTTGAATTTCGGCCTGATTGGCGTAAATCGACAATTTTGAATTTCACGCACTTTTTTTGTCGATTTACAGCCAATCAGGCCGAAATTCAAAAAGTAAGCTTCCCAATTCGAATGTCATCCAACCACTTGGGCTTGTTATATTCCGAAAATGACGTTTCTTGCATTTCCACAGAAAAAGCCTTATATCAAAACGTCGAAATAACACCCTTTTTCGGCACATTTAACCAGATTGGTGACCCCTGTGGCAAAAATCGAAAAAACACAGCTCCCATTCACTAAAATTCAGACAATTTCCAGGTTCTCACCAAATCTTTCCGATATAAGGTCTAGGATCCTTATTTCTTCGAAAAAAGCTGAGGGACTCGTGTTTAACCGCGGTTAACCCGATGGTTGGTGGGAGTGGTACTGAACTGTCAAATGTAATCGCGAGATCATCAGTTTAGCCGTACCAAGTCTTCAAAATGTCAAAAATCACTCACACCACCCCCTTAAGCTGAAAATCGAAAAAAATAATCAGTTTGCTAATTTTTTTTTTAATTTTAGTGGAAATCGAAAAAAAAATTATTTAGTTTACTATTTTTTTTTAAATCATGAAAAAATAATTCTATTCAGAAATTTCTATAAAAAAACGCTCTGAAACTCGGGCAACTGAAAACAAGAAAATTCAGGATAATTTTATAATAATATATCAATTACGGGGCCTCCTGGATATTTTTTGCCATTTTGGTGTTATTAAAAGGCCTAAATGGCTTATAATCTCCAGGAGGCCCCGTAATAGATATACCGATAATTCAGTTACAATAAACCCTATAAAAGACAACTACATGAAACTATTCAAGAACGTGACCAAGTCGCCCAAAATTCCCTCACAAATGGCCACACAGTTCCCGAGTCTCCTGGTCGCCAAAGCACCTATACAGAGCTAGCAGAAGCAAAGCAAAAAATTCGACTCCTACGTCAAGAAATCACAGATAAAGAAGAGCTCGCTGAATTATCTCTACACGAAGCTGAAGTTTTCAAAACCAGAGAACGCGAATCTAGAGAAGAAGTTCAAACCCTTCGGCAGCAATTAACCACAGGTAGATTTTTAAAGAAAAAAATCACTGCCTGGAAAATCAAGTATTTCAAAATGTTGTTTTTTTCGTATTTGAAAAATTATTGCGTTAATTTTTAAGATTTTAACTTTTACATGAAACATTTTCCGATCTGGGTACTTCGTACTAACGTCGGACTCTAGTGTAATAATAATTAAATCATAAAGCAAAATTGTTGAACAGCAATCGTTTTGAGTAAATGTTCTCTATAAAAAGGTCAAATTTTGAGATTCTTCTTTCACGACAAGTTAAAAACAAAACATAAAAACAAAAATTATTAATTTGTGACCTTTTTTATCTTGTTTACCTCGTTTAATGTTTACCTCGTTCATTTTTTTTTCAAATTTTTCTTTGGAAAATAAATATTAACGTTTTTAAACCCGATCATTTTAATTGCAAGAAAAAATAACTGACAAATATACCATTAAAGTGCGTTACAAAGCACAAAAAGTGTTTTTTTAATACTCAAATTGTCAGAATTTTTTTAGAGAAGGTTTCATCTCTTGGGGTTTCATCTCATGGAGTAGCCTAAATAATTTTCTCTGGCATTTTTAATTTTGCAGATAGTGCTCCCGGGTATAACCCTAGTCATACATAAAAATCCGATATAAATTTTAATAAAAACTCAAAATTTTTATTCTAGCTCGTTCAAATCAAGACGAAATCGACGAGCTAAGGACAAAATCTGAGCAGCTCATCCGAGCTCAGCAAGAAACAAACCGACTCAGAGAGAAACTTTCTGATTTGCAGTTTTATAAAGCGCGTGTTGAGGAATTACAGCGGGATAATGGACTATTATACGAAACAAGGGCCTCTCTGGAGACAGAAGTTGCTGCAAATCGCATCAGAATGGCTGGTAAGTCAGATACCTTATTTATGGTTCCATAAACTACTTTTGAATATAAACTAGTGTAATTAATGGATTCGTTATGAAATAAAAATAAAACATAATCATTATGATAAATATAACTTAAGCTCGATGTTGTGTTCAAGATAAAATCGGTAAACTTATTTCTTGAAAATTTCTTGTTGAAAAATTATTTCTACTTTCACTTAAGAGAATTTCTAAAGAAATGATCAACAGGTCACCACCTACAGAACAATGTTCTGATAAATATGTGTGACTTAGTTCTAGGCTATAAAAAGTACTTATTAAAGTCCTCATTAGCTCTCACAAAAACGCCGCTTGATATCCTTTTCTCAACCAAAGTTTCTCCCAGAATTAAGTGTCCACACTGAATAAATTTCGGTTTTTGGAAACGGCTCATCCGATTGAGTTCTTAGAAGGCTTAAAATTACCGGACATATTCAGAGAAAATTGGATGAGTCGTTTTGAAAGGCCGAAAATTCGGTTTGGACACTATTTACTTCTTGGAGGCATTATGGCGAGAACGCTCGAGTCGTACCCGAAAATGAGCTTGAACACCTAAATTTCTTCTGATTATCCGTTTGATGACGCTAACTGCCTCATTTAAAAATTTCTTGCGATTAATTATTTTCCTAGGTATGTCGGAGCAATCCAATGAAAATGAAAATCTCAAAAATCACGCTGCTGAACTTGAAGAGCAAAACCTAGAACTTCACCAAATGGTCACAGAATTACAAGATCAAGTCCGCAGGATTAAATTACTTCAAGACGAGGCGACGGACGACTCAATTCTTTCACAGCATGATATTTCAGTGTTGCAAGAAACAGATAAGCTGCATATTCCAGAA
This sequence comes from Oikopleura vanhoeffeni, assembly GCA_004367855.1. Lineage (NCBI taxonomy): Eukaryota > Metazoa > Chordata > Appendicularia > Copelata > Oikopleuridae > Oikopleura > Oikopleura vanhoeffeni. The sequence continues at coordinate 258,709 of SCLH01000650.1, read as the reverse complement.
AATATTCAACTCAAAAACGAAAATCAGCGGCTGAAAACGCTCAATGCGGCGCTACAGGAGCAACAAGGAAATCAAAAAAGTAGAGTTAATGGTATGGAACATCAAATTCATAAATTAAACGATGACAATAAACATTTAAGGGGGGTAGTCGTCTATAAACTCCAGTTTTTAGATTTTTTTTTCGGAACTTAACCACGTGTTCACCTCAGGGAGCGTTTTACTGGAGCATCGTTCTTTAAATGCATAAAAATGCACCGAAATGTTGATTGTAACAGCACAAGTAAATCTCCGACCTTGGTTTTCGATGATTTTATTTTTATTTTGTGAATAAAAATTGAATTCTTACTATCCAAAATAAAAAGATAGGCGGCATGCGTGAACAAGTCGACAATCAAAATATCTTCCTTTCATTAAGGATTTGCTTCAGTGTCCAAAATCTTGGCTGCAATATCTGATTTTAATGTTCAAAATTCTGCAAATAAAAATAAGAAAATAATGCTTTCAAAATACATCAAGTTTATAGACGACCACCCCCTTAAGGTCTGACCTCCTACAGTCAAAGGCAAATCTCCTGGACATGGAGACTTTGGCGCGCGAATCAATGGAGGGTTCTGGCGCTGATGATATTATTAACCGACTCCAAACTAGAGACGAGGCTGATCGCGCTAGACTAGACGAAAAGGTCTGGGAGAGTAGGATAATAGATGCCCACGAAAAAATCGAATCCCTCGAGCAAGAAAACCAAAATCTCAAATCAACCGCTGAATCCGAAATCGAAGAGCTCACTCACGCAAAAACTCAGCTGGAGACCAACTATCATCGTGATAAGAAACAGTGGGAAAAAGACATTTTTGAACGAGAAGATAAACTACATGCAAATGAGAAAAAAATCCGAGAAACTGAAAGAAATCTTGATAAAATGCTCATGGAGAATGAGCAACAAGTTCTGGAAGCAGAACAGCATGGGAGATCAGAGCAAAGAAGATTACAGCTGGAAACAGAAATTGACCATTTGAGGAGGAGGAATGAGCATTCACTAGAAGTCATAGAAACTAGAGAAACAGCTCTAGAAAAATTGGAACGTGAATTAGAAAAGGTATAAATTCAAAAAACATTTTTATCATTTTTTAATTATTATTTTAACAGTCGATTTTAAATTTTCGTCTCCGATCGATAAAAATTGGAAAAAGTCTGATTTTTAACATTAATAACATTGTAAATCCGTGGACGACCGAAACCACTATTTGTGACGTTAAAATTTGTCACAGTATAACTTATACTGTATAAGCGCTTAAACTCAAGCCAGTTTTGTGGCTCGGGCGAGTGACTCGTAGCTAATTCAAGGGGGATTCGATTAACGGTTGTCTAAGGATTAAGAAAACATTTATCCAGGTTTAACTTTTTTTATTTTCACGTAATGTTTTGAGTGAACGTGAGGGACCAAAATTTCGCAAATTTTTTCTCAAGAGTTGAAAAAAGTTATTACTTTTGGTCAGCCCGTGCTTTAATGGCGGTTTGTTGGTGTAAATGAAACAATTCAGAAAATACAGTATTTTAACCATCAGATTGGTTTATTTTGATTTCGTCTCGCGTAGGCGTGGACGTTAGATGACAAAAAAACACACCAGAACAACACAACTTCTGCTGGGAATAATATCAAATGAACTTATTTTACTTATAAAACCAACAGAGAATAATTTTTCAACGAGCTTCTGGTAAAATAAAGTCGCATTTCATACGTTTCATAAATGTTCTGTTTTATTCAATTTGAAAGAAAATTGACCGAGCATAATCAGATTTAAAAGAAAATTTCTGAATTTCATTTTTACCGCCTAAAAACCGAAGGAGATTTTTTTTTTTAATTATTTTCCTGGTAATTATTTGATGACGTCGTACTTTTCCGAAACATCTTTGTTTTATTCAATTTAAAGAAAATTGACCGAGAATTAACAAATTGTGTGAATTGAGGGAACATATTTTTACCAGTTTTTCGATGCCGCACCGGTGATCCTTCACCAGAATCATTCACCAGAATCAAAAAATTTTACTTGCAGTTGACAGAGAAGGTTTTAGTCTCCCGTATTTTTTTTTCTCGTTTATTCTTATCTGCCCGTTATCGACCCTTCCAGTCCAGCTGGAGGAGAGGGCTATTATTTTTCTTGTATCCGACCATCCAGCACACGAGAAATTGATTGCAAGCAAAAAAAGTTCATTACTATCGAATAACTAGTTCTAGAATATCGGATTTGCTTGCAAAAATAATTTATTTATTTATAATTCTAGACATAAGATAGTCTCAAATCACGAAGAATAATAATCACAGCAAAAAGTTACACTAAATGAAAGTATTTCAATATTATAATTGTTAAGATTTT
>SCLH01000650.1:222877-235675 GCA_004367855.1 Oikopleura vanhoeffeni | reverse complement strand
ATAAACCACCGTTTTTTTAACATTTGTCGTCGGAAAATCTATCTCCTCCTAGATTATATTTTGAAATACACCTAAATTTTTGCAAAATCTAGCACAGAACAAATAAAAACTTCTGTACGTAATTTACTTTCCTGAAAGCCCTATGTGACAAAAGCTATGTGGCTTAGTTTGTATTGAGAAAAATCAATTCCAGTGACCAGTACCCCCTTAAAGGAGTCATTTTATTTATCTGAAAAATAGGCACTTTAATTCAAGTCAAAGGGAAATTCCCTTATTATAAGGCACACTTTAAGGGGTTTGGGTGTGAAATCTCGGGTAGCCCCAAAACGCACGACTTGATAAGGTGGTGAAGGGGCGCACACGAGATTTGCAGGAATGAAAATTATTGTGGGGGGTGAAGGAGCGTACAAGAGATGTACAGAAATGACAATTTTAAAGGGGCGCACTTTTTGAGAGCATTCAACAGCCGTTTTTACTGAGCCGCGATTTCAAACCTGGAGAATATTTCAAAGTAGTTAAATGATCACATATGTTATTTAATGTTTCCGATAGTAATTAAAATTTTTACTAATGACTTTGGTGGTGAGTTTCAAAAAATACTATAAACCTAAAATAATTTGTTGATAATTAAGTGGTTAACACTCATCTATAAAATATTTGCGAATATTAACCAGTGTAGCCCGGTTNATACACAATATCATGTTCTGCGGACAGAACACAGGATAGTGTATACAGAAGCTATGTGTAGGCAGTAAGCCTACGCTAGATTCTAAGATTGCCCGCTAACCAATAATATGGCTAGTGAGCAATTAACTCGACATTACTCGGTTTCGCGGACTAGCTAACTCATACGAGAGATTACGCTGAAACGAGTAAGTTGAGATATTACATTTAGTTGAACTGTGAGTAACTTACTTATTCCGCAGGATATACATTGCAAGGTTACCCAAACGGAGATAAGAAGTTCTGCAAGCTAAGTATCAAATACAGTGCTTGCTACGGCAATACAAAGTACTAAACCCTACACCATCCAGGCTAGTATAAGGGGGTTTTAGTCCTATTGCTACGTTATAAGGCACACTTTAAGGGGTTTGGGTGTGAAATCTAGCTTATTGCAAGCAATTAAAAATCGCTATAACTTCATTAATATTGCAGAAGAAAAAACATTTGAAAATACTTATATGTAATTTCAAACCGTGAGGATAACTGGCAGGAAAAATATTATTTTTTATCATCATTTTCATGACCAGAGAGCAATTCAAAAGTATGCTTAATTTGATCTTGCTTTGACTCTGGAATTCTTAATAAAATTACCATTTTTCAGCATATTTTAACAAATTTTTTTGGGATTGTGAAAAAATCACTCACTATCAAAATATCGAGCTTAGATTTTTTGTTTTTGACTTTAATCGCCTAAAAAATCGGAAATTGTATTTTTTTAAGTCTATGGAGAACTTCTGTTTTTATCATTTTTCGGAAGAGTTTGAGCAAAAATTGAAAATATGAGATCGGGAAATTCTTTTTGTTTAACTGGAGACTCCAGTCTGGAGTACAACCCCTGAAAATGCATCACAATTGTATGTAAAAGTTTTTCCCTGGTGGAGAAAAAAAAATAAAACGCTGATTAACAAGCACCACTGGTGCACCAAATTTCTTGACAGTCAACAATTTAAATACACAGTGTAATTTACACAGTGTAAACAGTCTGTTTTGTGTTCAATCGAAGAGTGGGCTGACCAAATATATTGCTAATAATTTCGAAAACTTTGTCATGTAATAAATAGAAGCCACTTTGAATTGCTTGCATATCGAAGATTATACTTGCGCGTTGCTGAGAATGCCACCGCCATAACTATGAAACAATCGTGACCAGTCAAATCACACGATTGTCAACTTATTAAAAAAAAATCGTTTGATTTGATTGGTCTGACGTCACAGTTATGACGGTGGCATTCTCAGCAACGCGCAAGTATAATCTTCTATATATGTCCAACTTTTAGCACCCATAACCCCCTTAATCACACGGTAGGGACTGAAATTAGCTATAACCTTGTCCTTGTGATGCATTTATTACTTGTTTTAATTTTCTGAGTTTCCCTGCAAAACCGGTGATTTTTAAACTGAAATCATGAAGATCGGAGACAATGTGTACGAAAAAAATATTGTGATTGGATTTTCGACATATTAAAAAACTTTTTTTACAGTGAAAACTATGAGCTGATAAGTTTTCGATAATTACACAATTTCGGGGCCATACTACCAAATTACTTTTGGGTTAACCTACGAAAGTTATTGTCCTGACGATTTGAAATAAGAAATTTCAAAACTCAAAAATGGGTATCGATGTTTTAACTATCTTGTAGAGAATTTTTTTTTGTCATATTTAAGACAAAGGATTTTTTTTTTTTATGAAAATTTTCAAAAAAATCGATTTTAAGGGTCATTTTCGTGATTTTACAGGTAAATGTGATCCAGTTATGCGAAGCCGTATGAGTGCTAGACGGGATTTTTTGGCCAGTGAAAACTTAAGCGTTTTTCGGCTACCCGTTTTTTTTTAATGAGGGTCGCGAACCAATATTACCTCTAATGACCGGTCAAAGTTCAGGTCATCTCAGTTCATCGTATAGACTTGTAAGTACCCCGAAAGAATTGGAAGGGTCAACTTTTTAATGAACGTATTAGGAATATGGGTCAATATGTACTGAGCGGTCGCTAGAGTAGCTAAAACTCTGGTCAACACCCAAGGTCAACCTCAAGTTCTCGTATAGACTTGTAAGTACCCCCAAATAGATCGGAAGGGTCGACTTTCTAATGAACGTATTAGGATACTATGGGTCAATAATGTACTGAAGGTTGCTAGTAGAGCAAAACTAGAGAGCACAAAAGTTTTTGCTCTAGCGACCTTTCAGTACATTATTGACCCATAGTTGCTAATACGTTCATTTAGAGTTGACCCTTCCATTCTTTGGGTGTACTTAAAGTCTATACGATGAACTTGAGGTTGACCTTGGGTGCTTGACCAGTTTTTGCTCTCTAGCGTACTCTCAGTACATTATTGACCTAGTTCCTAATATCGTTCATTAAAAAGTCGACCCTTCCGATTCTTTTGGGGGACTAACAGTCTTACGATGAACTTGAGATTGACTGAACTTTGACGTCATTAGAGGTCAATATTGGTCGCCGACCGCTCATTAAAACAACGGCGTAGCCGAAAACGCTTATTTCACTGGCAAAATCAGCCGTCTAGCACTTCATCAGGCTTCGCTATAACTGGATCACATTTTACCTGTAAATCGCGAAAAATTAACCTTAAAATCGATTTTTTTTCGAAATTTTTCATAAAAAAAAAAAATCCTACGTTTAAAATGACCAGAAAAAATTCCTCCACAAGATAGGTTAAATCATCGATAACCTTTTGAGTTTTGAATTTCTATTTCAAATCGTCACTGAAAAAATTAGATTTGAGAATCATTAAAATAAATCGAAAGTTTATCAACTAATAGTTTCACTGCACATTGTAGTACACAGTGTACTGTAGACAATATGTATAAAAAAATGCAAGAAAAAAAATTAATATAATTTCAGATTGAGCCGAAAGTGTGTTTTTATTTTTTATCTGAATTGAGCGAATCTCTAGATTGTTTCAATTTCATAAGAAAAAAAAGAAACACTTTAGTTTTCCCATTTCACTTTTTATTTACAGCGGGCGAAATGCCGAATTTTTTCAGCCCACAGCACAAAGCCCATCCAAGTAGAAGGGTTCAGATATCGAAGGATGAAAACGGAAATCTAGGTAAGAAGTAAGATTTATATCAGGTGAAAGAGATCTGCAAACCCACTATCAAACGATAGTATAAAAAAGATAGAGGGGAGGCCCGATTAGGCGATTTGAAAAGTTTTTCAATTTTATAAGGAGGGTTCAAAATTTGAACTTCAAATGAATTAAAATAACAAAATTTTTCACGATTTTTAGCTAAAATACTTCCAGTGCCAATATCGCCGAATTTTTTTAAGGTTTGTATTACAAATTACTTTGTGGGCGTCATGAATGACGTCATTTTCTGAACTGAATTACCCAAATCTACTATTTTCAACTTTTATTTGATTCCATTTGGTGGAGTATTTAATTCTACGCATTTTGGTGATTCACTTCACTCGGACATATTGTGAAACTCCTCATAAAGTTAAAAAATTGTTCGACATATCGAAAATGATGCCTATGTGTCGAATTTTATCAAGAAAGACATTGTCAATCACATCACACGATTGTCGACTTACTTGAAGAATCCTGTGATTTCATTGGTCACTTTCTCTTCTTGTGACGTCATAAAATTCGACACATAGGCATCATTTTCGATATGACGTCATTTCGAACGCCTACGCATTTTTCGAACAAAATAATTTATTTCTGGCCCCATATCGCGATATATCGCCGAATGTGCCAATATCCCCGAAATTTTTTGGCGAAAAACTTTCGGCGATATTGCCCCCCTGTATACTGTATAATACAGTATACAGGTTAAGTTTTCACTTTCCAAAAGCTTTAGCTGGACTCAGTCTTAGGATATAAATATTTTTGGCAGTGCGTCACGTGACAAATGATGAGCCAATAAGGACGATCGATAATTTTGGAGGAAAAAGTGTTTGAATTGAATAAGAAGTAAATCAAATCGCTACTGAAGTCGTCCATCTTAATGTCGTGCATTCATAATTACAGGGAATTACAATTGTACGGGGAATAGTCTCGTAGTCCACTTTCTAGTGACAGTACTAGCAACTATGGCCCATAGTCTATGGGTCAATTATGTACACGAGAGCATAGGAGAGCAAAAGTAGCTTCACTCTCTACCGCCTCAGTACCCCCTTAACTGAAAAATATTTCTAGGGTTTATACAGGACGATGGCAGTGTACGTCCTCTGGAAGTTTCACCCGATCCCAAAAAGAAAATGGGAAAACTTAAACAATTAAAACAAATGGCAAACCAAGTTATAGAAGACGGCACAAAGTCGATTTTAAGGGGGATGCATGGTAGAAAATTCAGTATACAATCATCAGGAGATAGAAATTATCAAAATTCACAAAGTCGACAAAATAGCCCTGTTCCGCCTTTACCTTTATCTAGTGAGTTTTAGCCTCATATCGTATGAGTCATACGCAACTTAAAACTCTGTCGATGACTTTTTTGAATACTTTTATGAAATTTTGCGCAAAAACTTCGATTTTCCGAATTGATCCCATGGAAATTGCTTTAGAATTAATTATTTTAGTGCTGTTAATGGAATGTGGTGAAACTTCATAAAGCTAATAAACATATGTTCCTGAAATTTTGTTGGAATCATATTTTTTTATAAATTTAGGAGTTAGTAAACTGGAAATAAAAAAAAATTACGATTTCTGTGAAACTACGCTCGAAATAAAATTGGAAAGAGAAATCAACGAATAAGGATTTTTACCGACGCATAACATTCTTAGTCTATGTTTGAAAATCCATTTCAAATTATCTAAACTGGGTTTTTCATAACATTTTATTGACCCAGTAAGTTGCTACCCACTGTATACCAAGAAACGATCAAAACTTTTATTTTTAAGAGTACTGCATCCAAAAGATGGAATTTTTCAAAAAACATTCAAATTTGAGCGAAGACGGAAATTCAGCCGCATTTCCTAAACTAGGAATCATCCAAGAATTAATAAGTAGAGGCCAACATGCTTTAGAAACAAATAGAAATCCATATTCAACTTATACATTCAAAGGCTGGAAGGTAATTTTTTCATATTTATTTTTGCTATTTTTAGCTGATAATTCTTACATTTAGATTTTATGTGATGGGATTTTCACTGATGGAACCGAAATGATCTGTCTAGGAATCACTAAAGACAAAAAATGGATTTTATCAGCGTCATTGACCGAAGTTTTTCGGAAAGAAAATGTAAGAAATTTAATTTTGACTTTATTAAAAAGGGAGCTTATGTAAACTTTACATTGTAAAGATACAATGGGTGAGACCAATGGGCAACACACGAGTTTCGAAAACGTGTTGCCCAATTGGTCTCACTGTTGCCATGTACTCAACCGAAGGGGTTGCCATTGGTCTCAGCTAGTGATTTTTTTAATTGATACATGTATTTCTGAAAATTTAACTCAATTTTTTCGATAGTTTGTTCTAGATTATAAAATTTAACAATTATATGTGAAATTTCACAAATATACCAGGGTGTAAGATTTTTCCCTTCTTTTTTCCAAACTGGTTACATTTGATTTCCGCGTTTTGATTGGTTGAATCTGACAAAAACTACGTCTTTCTCAGATTCAACCAATCAAAACGGCGGAAATCAAGTGTACCAGTTTGACAAAAAAGAAGGGAAAAATCTTACACCTGTATATTAATTATTTTAAATTTATCAAAATATGGGTAAAAATTTCAGGTGTTGCCCATGGGTCTCATAGGTCTGAAAAAATCAAATCTGCGAAAAGAGTTGCCATTGGTCTCACTGTCCCATTGTATATAACTTGTATATCTAACTTATATTTGGTGCACTAAATAATAAGGTGCTCAGTGACCCAATATGAGATATATCGAAATTATACTTCGGTATGGAAGTTACTCAGGCGACTAACTGTGACGTCAGAAAATAAAGTGACATCAAATCACACAATTGTCAACTTATTTTAGGAATCGATTGATTTGATTTATACAGGGTGTCACATTGTTGCTCCCGTTCTTGATTTTGCACAATTTACTATCCGCCAATCAAAACGTTTAAATTTGGGAAGCACCTACGTGTTTGCCAAATTTAAACGTTTTGATTGGCGGATAGTAAATTGTGCAAAAATCAAGAACGGTAGCAAACGTGAGATGTGTATAAATTATACAGTATAATATAAGATATATCTCATATTGGTCAGTAGCACACTATTATTTAGTGCACCAAATACGGCAAAGCTTCATATTTTGATCATTTTAGTCAAACTAAAATAATTATATCCTGGAGTTTAACAATAGGTTTAAAAATTCCAAAGAGTAGAATTTGGAAATTTGATCTGAAAAATGACATCATTCATAACGCACTCGATTACTGTGGTTTGCGTCTATAGGACATATGGACAATATGGGCAGAATAATGGCCAAAACCTACGCTTTGAGAATTTTGGGCGTCCCTCAATAAGGACAATATGGCAAAAAATTCAAAAGGGTTTTTTTTTCAAAATATAAAAATTCACCTTTTTCGTAAAAATATGGGTGAAGGCAAAAAAAAAAGGTCTTCAAAATATTTATGAAATTTTTGGAAAATTAAGGAAATTTGCGAAAATCTCAGTGAAGAGCAAAAAAAAAAAAAGGTCTTCATATTTTTCGGGAAAAATTATTTTGTTTCAAAATAATTCGATAAAATTGGAAATGGAGAATAAGGACAATATGGCAAACATTAGTTCTCTATTAAATTTCCAAATTCCCTTATATTTTTAAAATTGTCTTTTTATTTCCAAATTGTCTCCATTTTCATATAATTGTCGTTATATGTCCAAAATTATTTTTAATTTTTCAAGTTATCCTATAAATCTCCAAAATGACTTATAAATATCAAAATTGTTCTTATATTTTCAAATTGTATTTCAAAATATAAGGATATTGAGAGAAATTATAATAAATTTGGGAAAATATGAAGACAATTTCCAAATATAGGACAATTACGAAAATAAGTAGATTTTGGCAAAATAAAGGAATAATTTATAAAAAAAGAAATACAAGAAAAAAAGGAAATTTTTATAAAATATGTGGATAGTCTTTAAATTTTTGGGGGAAAATTATGGTTATTAAGTAAAATTTGTACTATAATAGCTTAGGACAATTTGAGAAAAATTTTAGATGAAGACCCTTTTTTTGCTCTTCACTTTTTGAAAAATGGGTCTTTTCTATGAAATTTTCACTAGAATGGTGTATTTTTCTAAAATTTTTCCAAATTGTGCTTATATTACCCGAATTATCCTAATTTTCCTCAAGTGTCCTTATATTTCCCGAATTGTCCTGAAATTACCCGAGTGGTTCTAATTTTCTCCAAATTGTCCGTATATTTATGAAATTGTCCTAATATAAGCATAATTTGGTTTATCTTAGAACAATTGGGAAATATAAAGACAATTTGTTAAATATAAGGACAATGTGGGTAATATTAGGACAATTTGGCTAATATAAAGACAATCTGGGGATTTATAACGTGAATTATAAAAAAAGTATTAGGGCAATTTTAAAAATATAAGGACAATTTGGGAAAATAAGGATAATTTGGGCAAAATAAGGACAATTTTGAACAATAAAGAATCCCTCTTGAAAAGTTTAAATACAAAAATCGAAAAATTTTTGATTGCTCTCATTTTTTTTATAAGAAAATTTTCCTTACTAGACATTTCAAAATTTTGAAGAATTAATATCGTAAATTTCAAATATTCGATTCAATTCATATTATAAAATTTAAAACACTAAAAACAAAATCGCAAAAAAATTAAAATTGAGAATATTTTATTCAAAAAAATTCATAATTAAATTTGTAAAGGTTTAATTTTCCAAATTTTCTGACATTTGGAATTTTCGCGAGTTGAAAATTTAATTTTGTGAAAATAGTCTATATCATATACGAGGTGTAAGTTTTCCCTTCTTTTTTCCAACTGGTTTTACACTTGATTTTCGCCGTTTGATTGGTTGTGTTCAAGAAGTTTTCTCAGATTCCAACCAAATCAAGAACGGCGGGAATCCAAGTGCAAACCAGTTTGGAAAAAAGAAGGGAACAACCTTACACCCTTGTTAATATTTAAAGAAACACTCCCCAAAAATATTTTTTTGAATTATTTCTTAAAAATATTTGAAAATAAATTTTTTTGAAGCTTCAAGGTCCATCGTATAAAATTTAATAGTATAAACCGATTTCGCAACTATGTTTCCGGAAATTGGGATTTAAAATCTATGGGGCCAAATTATTAATTAAAATTGTCTAAAAACCAATAAAACTTAAAATTCATATCAAAAATTTCTAACAATTTTTGATTCTTCATGTTCGAACAAAAAATTTTCACAAATTGGTCCTTAATTCCCAAATTGTCCTATATACCCAAATTGTCCTAATATTCTCAAATTGGTCCTTTATTCCCCAAAATTGTCCTAATTTTTTCCCCAAATTGTCTATTATTCCTAAATTTTTCCCCAATTGTCCTTTTATTCCCAAATTGTCCTTATATTCCAAATTGTTCCTTATATTCCCAAATTGTCCTAGATTTTCCCCAATTGTCTTTTTATTCCCAAATTGTCCCTTATTTATTCCCAAAATTGTCCATTAATATTCCCAATTGTCCTTAATATTCCCCATTGGTCCTTATATTCCCCAATATGTTCTTTATATTCCCAAATGTCCTTTATATTCCCCAAATTGTCCCTTTTATCCAAATTGTCTTATATTCCCAAATTGGTCCTTATTATTCCTTCTAATAAATTGTCCTTATATATTTCCCCAAATTGTCCTATTTCCCCAAATTGTCCTTTTCCGCAAATTGTCCTTATATTTCCCTAATTTCCCAATTTTAATTTTCGCAAATTAGTCCTTATATTACCAAAATTGAATCTTACATTGAATTAGCCTAAATTTGGGGCAAAAATAAAAGGAAATTTGTAATTATAAGGGCAATTTGGGAAATATTAAGGACAATTGGGAAATTTAAGGTAGACAATTGGGGAAATATAAGGACAATTTGCGGAAAATTAGGACAATTTGGGGAATAATTAGGACAATTTGGGAAATATAAGGGGACATTTTGGGAAATATAACGACAATTTGGGAAATATAAGGATCAATTTGGGAAATTAGGAAATTTGGGAAAAATTAGGACAATTTGGGAAATATAAGGATAATTTGGGAAATTAAGACAAATTGGGGAAAAGTAGGACATTTTGGGGGATAATTAAGAACAATTTGAAAAATATAAGGAAAATTAGGACAATTTGGGGAAATTTTAGAAAAATACACTATTTTTATGAAAATTCTATAGAAACGGGCCCTTTTTACGGTTTTCAAAAAGTGAAGAGCAAAAAAAAAAAAGTCTATTAACAATTTTGGTAAGGACAATTTGGGAAAATCTCACCTGTCCTTAAAGACGCACATCACAGTAATATTTTTGCCATATTGTTCCTTAAATTACTTTCCATATTGTCTTTACATTTTTGCTTTGCAATATATTGTCCTTCACTTTTGCCATATTGTCCTTAAATTTCGGCAATATTGTTCCTTAAATTTTTGCATATTGCAATATGATATTGTCCTTAAATTTTAACGCATTGACCTCGATTTGCCAGATTGACCTTAAATTTTGCCATATTGTTTCTTCATATTTCTGCCAAATTGTCCTTAGATTGTGCCATATGTCCTTCAATTTTTTCATATTGTCCTTAGGTTTTGCTATATTGTCCTTAACTTCTGCCATGTTGTCCTTAATTTACATTTTCGCCATATTGAGCTTGTGAAATTTGTTCGAAATTGTTCTCTTTAATTTTTAAGGACAATATGGCAAAAAAATATAAGGACATGTGGCAAAACCTAGGACAATATGGCAAACCTTAGGACATATGGCAATAACCTAAGGACAATTATGCAAAACCTAAGGAGAATATGCAAAACATCTTAGGACAATATGGCAAAAAATTAAGGACAAAGGCAAAAAACAAGGACAATATGGCAAACCTTAGGACAATATGGCAAAACCTAGGAAAATATGATAAAACCTAAGATAATATGGCAAAACCTTAGGACAATATGGGCAAAATGTCTCTAAAATAGGTGTTTTTCATAAAATATCTATAAACAACCTCTTTTTCGAAAAATTTTGACCGAGAGGCAAAAAAAAAATCTTCAACTATTTTTCTCAAAAATATTTTTTTTATGTTAAGAATTGACCCCCGAAACTTTGGCTTATGTTTTCAGCTCTTCACGTTATTTTTGAAAATTTTTAGAGCAATTTTAAAAATAAGGACATATGGCACCAAAAGCTAGGACAATATGGCAAAATCTCAGGTCCTTATAGACGCAAACCACAGTAATTCATAATGAAACCGTCAAAGTACGTGGCGTTTTTTCAGTCAAATGGCAGTTTCGGTGATATCTAAAATTATACTTGCTGCCTTGTAGAACTTTGACGTCAGAGACCTAAGAATCGCGTGATTTCATTGGTCATAAAGACAAGAGTAATGTATTGACCAATCAAAAAGGTCCCAGACGTGTCTCTACTTCAAAGTTCTACAAGGCCAGCAAGTACAGTCTGTATAATTTCAGATATATAGGTCACTGATAGTGTTTGATTAAAAAGCGTGGAATTGCGTAGATCTTTTGGCGATATAATGCACCCTGTACCGCAGAATTATTATTTCCCTTGTTTTTTTTAATCGCCAAACGCATTTTTTTTTAAAAAGCACCCCTAAAAATATTTTCAGATATCTGTGAAATCAGAGGGAATTATGGTAAAGTTGAATGGTATTTGGACGCCAAATGATGTTAGCTGGAAGATGGATGGAAATTGTTTAAATATTGAACTTGGAAATAAAGAAAGTGAAATTGATACTTGCAAATTGAAATTAGTTACTCAAAGCAATTCTGTAACAAAGCTATGGAAAGACTTGCTTCCACAATTATCGACGAATATGATATGGTCACGAAAAATGACTACAAAACTGTATAACCTGATATTATTCCGTATAATTTGGAGTGAAATATTTTATTTTTAGTATGTGCATTATAAGCACTCAATTTTAAAAGATTTTTTAGCTCTGGCGCTTTTATTTTAAATTTTTAGGTAACATTTTTCAAAATTGATCTAAAAAAAGAAAAAGAAAAGGCGGCAGAGATAAATAATCTTGTAAAATTGAGTGCTTGAAATGTCTATTTTTTACTTCAAATTATACGGAATAATATCCAGTGTAGCTTACTTTTTTTGTTTCAAATTTTGAAAATTACCTTAAAGTTTAAGGGTAGCCATCGACGCGGAAGACTGGAGTCAATTTAACTTAAGTTACGAAAATCGTAAAACGAATTAATTAGTTGTTTTACTTTTTTGTGCTTATTATCGTTAGCTAAACCAGAATAAATGTGCATCTACTTTTAAAAAAAATTTTTGTCTATTTTAGGAAACATTTGAGTCCGAACTTTAATTTTGAATTCGTAAAATTTTCAAAAAAAAAATCAAAGCATTATGAAAATTTTCCGCATTTTTTGACCAAAATTTTTTCTGATTGTTTTTTTTGAAATTGTGAATAAAATTCAAAAAAATAGCCACTTTAACTTTTTTCATGCATGTCTACATATTTTTCTGACAGCCGTTTAAAAAAATTTAAATTATAAAGATTTTTCATCTTTTGTCGAATTTTTGGAAATATTATGAAAATTTTTCGCAAATCATGTCCAAAATTTTGAATTGTGGTTTTTCGAATTTCTTATATAAAATAAGGTGGAATCATTCATTTAATTTTTTCGTATCTATTAAATCTTCGTATGTCAACTAATGAATTGGTCGCGCGATTATCATTTCTAAACTATGGATGAAATTTTTAANNNAAAAATTAGGTAGAATCACTTATTTTATTTTTTGTATCTATTAAATCTCCGTATGTCAACTAATGAATTGGTCGCGCGATTATCTTTGGCACTTAATTTTTGAAAATTTTATGCTAGCAAAAAATTCACAATAAAATTGCGGGTGTAATAGTAATTTCGTTAGATAGTAAGAACATTTTTTGACATCAAAACGCAATTGAAGGTCAATTTTT
>SCLH01000650.1:203528-217344 GCA_004367855.1 Oikopleura vanhoeffeni | reverse complement strand
GACAAGAATGAAAAAAACAATATATTGCTTGAAATTAAATAAAAATATTTTCCTCAAAAAAACAAAATATGTAAATTTGATATCAAATCTTATAAGATTTTAAAATATTTATTTCGAAAGTTTTCGACCCTATCCTATCCTTGACCATAAAAGTGAAATCAGTCAAAGCCGGTGAGTAAACTGCTCCTCCAGCACATGGGCCCATAATAACTGAGATTTGTGGGATGACTCCAGAAGCCATAACATTTCTCTGAAAGATATCGGCGTAACCAGCAAGGGACTCAACTCCCTCTTGAATTCGAGCTCCTCCTGAGTCGTTTAATCCAATAACTGGAGCTCCTACTTCTAAAGCTTGATCCATTACTTTACAGATTTTGATTGCTTGAGCAGATGAAAGAGAGCCACCAAAAACAGTGAAATCCTGTTAACGGGATCGGTAAAAACTAAAATTTCATAAATAATCTGATGTAAATTAAAAAATACATTTGATGTGAAACTTTCACTGTCTCGAAGTAGAAATAAATTTAGTTTCCCAAAAATTAAATTTTAGTTCCAAAAAGTTTAAAGTCGTCAAATTGAAAATATGATAGGGGTCAAATTACAAATACCAAAAAGATAAAAATTAATTTCCAATAATTTTAATATAAAGGAATCTAATTAAAGTAAAGTTCCGAAAAAATAAATGAAATCTTTAGGGGTCAAATTACGATGACCATTTTAGTTCCGAAAAAGTTCGTACGTCTCCAGAAACGGGTTTTTGCATTGGACAACTGACTCAAAATTAAGGAAACAAATATTAGATTACCAGTTGAAAAAATATTTGTTTCCTTAATTTTGAGTCAGTTGTCCAATGCAAAAACCCGTTTCTGGGTACGTACGAAGTTTTTCGGAACTAAAATTGTCATCGTAATTTGACCCCTAAAGATTTTATTTATTTTTTCGGAACTTTATTTTAATTGAGCTGGACTCCAAATTGTAATTTTAAGGTGACAATTTTTCTATCGCAAAAATTTCCGAGCCCTCCCTGAGAGAAAACATAAACTAATCTTCCATTGATATATCCTCGTCCGGTGACTACCGAATCTCCTGGGAATTTATTAGCTTCTGCATCCATGCCAAAATCAGAGCAGCTTTGTTCAACAAATTGATCATATTCTACGAAACTTCCCTCGTCCAACAAAATGTCTAGTCGTTCTCTGGCGGTTAATTTTCCCTTTTTATGTTGGGCAATAATTCGCTGTTCTCCGCCACCAACAAATGCCTGAGCACGTTTTGCGTCAATTCGTTCGGCGACGGAAACCGAGGAGCATCGAGCGACACTCCGGCTCAACCGAGGGGCAAAGAGTTTCATCATTTTGCTATTCATTCTAAAAAACGAAAGATTATCAATTTAGAAGAGGCCGTTAATCCGCCAAATAATTATTCCGCCAACAAAATTAATTTGAATCGAATTCATTCGGCCATTGAAAGACTTATCTGATTTTGCTTCTAGATCAGCCTCAAACTGAGCACAAAATATCTAGTCTGAATATAACAGTAGAAAAAGAATTGTCCGATCGAATTAATATTTAATTTTTTCTGAAGCATATAGACTGAAATCTCATTGAAATACGTAATTCAAATAATTCAATTATCCAGAGAAAAATAAAATCAATTCGATTCTAACCAATTCTGTTCGAATGAAATTATTCACATAATACTTTGTGCTCATCTTGAAGCTTTCTGGAAAACTAAATCAGATGAGTCTATTTCAAATGCCGAATGAATTGCGATATCAGAAGAAAAAATTTGGCGGATTCAACGTGCCCATGCGGCTTGCAATTTGAGTCCTACCAGACAAACTTGCTGAAGTTTTTTTATAGGCTTTTTAACGGACTCTGCATACCACAACAGCCAAGGAACAAAACAACTAATGAATTGAGAGTTTACAAGCTGGTTCGATTTGGTAGAAGCTTCCGAACCAACTGAGTCCAAGAAATTATGTCTCGAGAGAATAGTAAGTTCTCATAGCCGTAAGAAAGTTATTTTTGTATGATATGATTATTCCATTCTTATATCAATGATATTTCTCTACAATTTTACTGCCTTAGAAGTTAATTTGAATGCTGGCGAAATATAAATTCAAGTTTCTATCTTTTTTTCCTCAAATCTTTATACTTGAAAATGCCTAATTATTATAGAATCTCCGGTTACTGTGAAACCGGTTAGGTACAAGTCCAGACTTTAGAGCATTAGTTACTTCCTGAAACACTAGCTTTCGAATGAGCTATCAACAACTTTATCATAGTCTAGTTTTTCAATACTGATCAATCACAATTATGCATTACTAAAAAAAACGGCGTCCGTGCTAAAATTTCGACATGCTATTTTCAAGTGTTCTGTGAAAATTCAAGCTTCAAGGATGAATCTACAAATTAGTATTTTTGGTTTTTGTCACAAGCTTTTAGTTTTCAAGATATATCGATTACGCGACTTCCTGGTCGTTATTTGCTAGATTTTTGGTCAAAATTTTTAAATAATTCAGCTTTTGAAAACAACTTATCCGATTACATTCTTGGATAGCTCAAACTGAGCTTAAATATCTTGTTAATAATAACATAAAAAAATTGGTCTATCGGACCAATTTATTTTATCTTTTTTCTGAAATGTTTTATTTGTTAGTTTTTCTTTTAAAAATTGGAAGCAATGGTCGGATTTTGACCAATTTTTGTATTTTATTATTCACAAGATATTTGAGCTCAGTCTGAGCTATCTAAGAATGTAATCGGATGAGTTGTTTTCAAAAGCCGAATTATTTAAAAATTTTGGCCAAAANAAAATCTAGCAAATAACGACCAGGAAGTCGCGTAATCGATATCGTTAAGAATATGTCAAATCATAAAACGTCCGAATAGGTCAATTTTTCCTTGAACATATCCAGAAGTATGAAAATCAACAGCAGCAATTTGGGCGATTTTCAAAGTAATTTACATTTGGTATGACTTTTGCATTCGGCGAAAAATGAAATACGAGTAAGTAATTAAATTTGTGTTTCATTATCTGTATTTGAAAATTACTTATTTTGAATAATTAACAATTTTACAGGGTGTGACTTGTAAAGACTTGGCAGGATTTGAACTTGAGATAGGTGATACTGCCGAACGTGAAAAGAACTCCCAGGGTTAAATTTTGACCAAAAAATTTAATCTTATCGGAGCAAAGTTCACTCCTGGGCATGTGAAAATAAATGTCGAGTTTTTTCAAAATTGAGGGACTTAGCCAAAATTTTAGAGGAATGGCAAGATCATAGCAGAAAGATTTTGTTTTGTGATGTACAGTGAATGAGTTTCAGAAAAATTGATCAAGTTGATCGTGAATAATTCGCGCTTCTTTTAAATTATTCGATTTAATAGCACCTACCAATGATGTCGCCAGTTCCAGAGCTCTAAAAAACAAATTATTTTCGAAAAATCAAGACAAAAAGTCATTTTTTCAAATTTATTTTTAGCAAAATTGCAAACGTTGCTTCTAACATGCTAGATGGGTAAACTTCAATTTTTGGAACCGAAAGTTGTCGTCCAGCAGAAATCGTTGGTTGCAGCCTTTAAATATATTGAACTGTCGTTTGAAAAAATTTTCCATAGTATGCATCTGATTAAAAAACCATTCTTTTTACTGTTAAAAATTATGCTTATATTAGGGTGTTACCTTGGATTAGGCCGAGAAAAAGTCAACACTGGGAATTTGAGTATCCGCATCGTGTTCCTTAAAGGTGTTTCCGAAGTAAGGTTTAAACTGAAGTAACTTTTGGAGCAAAAAGTTGGTTTATGACATTTCAAATTGTAAACTACCTGGCGTCGCAAAATGACCAAAAAGGAACCGGCCATGATATAGATCGTAACACGTAACTAAAATAGGCAGGTGAAAAAAATGCGGTATTAATCTACTTTGTAATTTTCTTCATCCTCCGATAAAATACACAGCTGTACGGCATCGTCTACTTTTTCCTTCAATTCTAATTAATTTAAACTGCACATCTCTCTAAGTCAGCAACCGATGTAACCAAAAACTTTTTTCCCACTAAATTTTCTTCAAATTTTTTTATCATCTCTGGCATCTCATTAAATCCGGTTTTTCTCGCGACTACAATTTTTTGTCCTAAAAATCAAGCTTTAGTATAGGTTGCAATTGAGTATTAAGAATAACCTTGGTATTCACCGATCACACCCTGATTATGTAAAACGCCCACACGAATTATAGCGATAATTTAGGCCTTTTTTATTACAAAGAGAACGGGCATGTATTGGCACTTTTCTTTCACTCATAATTAATTTGATTCTGTTGAAATTCTTATCATAATGACTTTTACGTGGAAATCCTAACATAAAGATTTAAAGTTTTTCTAAGTTCAATTTTAAAAAAATATCTTTACGTTAACATCTTAACATTGACTCGTCGCTAAGACGGAAATTTTCATACAAGCGAATTACGGCAATTTTTCATTGTCACACAAGAACGAGATATTTATTTTTTGGCAAACATTTTTAAAAACTTGACCACCAAAAATATATAAAACTGCTTGTTTTAAAAAAACCAAAAAAATTTTGGTTAACAACCAAATCTTCTTTATTATCGAAAATTAAAAAGTGAAATTTGTAGCTTGATGCACGTGACCGGAAATCAGTCCTGGAAAATTGCGGCAGTATCACCGTATACACCCTTTTTTTTCGGCGAATTGCGCAGCTATCACCAGAAGTAAAAACTTGTACAGTAGAGTGCCTTTAGTAGGACGATTGATTTCGCCTCTGCGATCCTGAGAAGGAACCTGCCAAATTTTCGGAAACCCCGTCCGTCCTAATAACGGACCTGGCAAACTTTTTGAAAAAAGTGTTGTCCAAGTGTCCGTCTACTAAAGGCACTCTACTGTATGGTTCTGGATTTGTTTTGTCTCAATCCGAGATGTTTTTCTACAAACCAGATGGAATGCGTCATTAATTACAGCAAATATTTAATACTGTCCGTGTTTGGCTATACGACACGGCAAATTTTTGTCGTTTTGTCCCTGTGAAAACGTGTCGTTTTGTCATATAAAATTTCACTAAATGCTCTTAAAAAATCGAAAAATAGCGCCTAGATGAGTAAAATGCAAGCCAAATGTTGCGCACGACTTAGGCGCACTCTCAAAAAGATTGGGGGTAAATAGTCACTGGTTATTGTTTTTTTTCAAAATAAAATCTATATTTTCAAAGACAAAATTCAAATTATTTTTTGAAAACAATTTTTTTTCTGTAAAATAACACTAACCCAGTTGACTGATGTCTGTTTTAAAAGTAGCTAAGTTTTGTATTCCATTTTCGGCGTGATATCATAGCAAAATCTAGAGTGTTTAAATGGCAACTTCGTGTTTCTGGTCTATTATTCCTGAAGTGTTGGGCGTTTCTCTCTTTTAAGGGGGTGGGCGTCGTAAATTTTTGAGCCTTGATAGACTTATGTATGATACATTAATATCGGTTATGACTACAGTTGACCCCAAGAATCTTCATCGGTGTCAATAATTTTTTTCAACAACAATCTAGAACAAAATCTAGAATTTATAAAATTCAAATATTTTATAGCTTTGAACCGCATAAAACCTGTATTCCACCTTGATTATATACAATTTTCATTGGTAAAGTATGACCCGCCTAAAAACGATGCATGATTAAAATTTCGAAAATGTCTTAACTCGAATTCTAGAAATTTCAATTATTTTTCAAAAGCAAAAATGTTAAACCTAATTAACGAAATTGTGACGCTGATTGGTTCAAAATTTCGATTAACTGTAAGCCCAACTTTTGATCAGTGAATCTCAGATTCAAATTTGGTGGTAACTGTTTTGTTTCCGTATCAGGACGAACTTTTTTCTTCGAACTTTCATTTCCCACGGTTTACTTCTAGTCATATTTTCTAGATCTCCTAGGGTGAAATTCAAAAAATCACGAGACAACATATTGACGACACTATACCTTCATCTACCCTGATCGAAAAACGGTCTTCTTCTGAACATCCGTCTAGGAAAGATAGAAGTTTGAAGACGAAAATTGTAAAAATTCGGCGTTCAAAAAAGTGGATTCTAAGACAAATTCAATGAGCGAAATTCAAAAAAATGGCTCCAACCTAATTAGTAACCTCAACTCTTCGTACTCTGTGTAATTTTCAGACGCCTTGTAATGTCAGGGTCTACAAAGAAGATAAGATTTGAAACAAAACGGTGTTGGTAGCTCTAGAATAGACTCACCACCTGGGTGGTGTGATGTTACTGGTGGTTTGCGTCTATAAGGACAGCTGAGATTTTGAATATGTCCTTAGATTTTTGCCATATGCTCTTAAATTTTGCGCATATTGTCTTAAAATTAAAAGAACAATTTCGAACAATTTCAAAGCTCAATATGGCGAAAATGTAAAATTAAGGACAACATGGCAGCAGTTAAGGAACAATATAGCAAAACCTGAGGAAATATGAAAAATTGAAGGACAATAGGGCACCAATCTAAGGACAATTTTGGCAGAACTATGAAGACAATATGGAAAAATTTAAGTCAATCTGGCAAAATTCTAAAGGTCAATGCGGTTAAAATTTAAGGGACAAATAATCATATTGTCATTGCCAAAAATTTTAAGGACACATATTGCCCGAAATTTAAGGACAATATGGCAAAGGAAGGACAATATTGCAAAAATGTAAAGACAATATGAACGTAATTTAAGGACAATATGGCAAAATATTACGTGACTGTGCGTCTTTAAAGGACAGGTAGATTTTCTCTCAAATTGTCCCTTAGCTAAATTGTCCAATAGACTTTTTTTTTTGCTCTTCACTTTTTGAAAACCGTAAAAGGGGTCGTTTCTATAGAATTTTCAATAAATAGTGTAATTTTTCTAAAAAGTTTCCAAATGTCCTAATTTTCCTTATATTTTCAAATTGTTCTTATATGTTCCCACAATGTCCTTACATTTCCAAATTTCCTTACATTTCCCAAATTATCCTTATATTTCTCAAATGTCCTAAATTTTCCCAAATTATCCTTATATTTCCCAAATTGTCGTTATATTACCCAATGGTCCTTATATTCCCCAAAATGTCTACTTTTCCAATTGTCCTATATTTCCAAATTTGTCCTAATTTTCCCAACCCAATTATCCCTTATATTTCCCAAAATTGTCCCCTTATATTTTCAAAATTGCCCGCTAATATTTTTTTTCCAATTCACGGTTAATAAATCCAGATTGTTTTTAATATTAGCAAAATTGTCCTAAAGTATACCAATTGTCCTTATATTAACAATTGTCCTATATTTCCAAGTGTTCTAAAGATAAACCAAGATTATGCTTATATTAGGAAATTTCAAAAATATGCGGACAATTTGGAGAAAATCAGGAATGCGTGGTAAATTTTAGGACAATTCGGGCAATATAAGGACACGTTGAGCAAAAAAATTCAGGATATATCGGGTAATATTAGCACATTTGGAAAAATTTTAGAAAAATACAACATTCTAGTGAACAATTTCTGCAACGGACCCCTTTTTTCAAAAGTGCAGTGCAAAAAAAGGGTCTTCAGTCTGAAATTTTTCTCAAATTGGGTCCGAAGCTATTATCGGTACAAATTTTTACTTACCAATAATTTTCACCCCAAAATTTAAGACACTAATTTTATAAAATTTTCCTTTTTTTCTTGTATTCGTCTTTTTTATAACATTCATCCTTAATTTTCCAAAAAATCTAACTTATTTTCGTGGAATTGGGGTCTTATATTTGGAATTGTTTCATATCCCCAATTTTTTATAATTTCTTCAATTATCTATATTTGAACTACAATTGAAAATAATAAGAACAATTTGATATTTATAGGGATAACTTGAACAGATTAAAAAATAATTTTGGACATTAAGAAATTTATGAAATGAGGGACAATTTGGGAAATAAAAAGACATTTAAAAATATAAGGGTTTGGAATTTTAATAGAGAACTATGTTTTGCCATAATTTGTCTTATTCTCCATTCCAATTTATCGAATTATTTTGAAAACACTAATTTTTTCCCGAAAATATGAAGACCTTTTTTTGTTTGCTCTTTCACCCAATTTTTACGAAAAAGAGGTGAAATTTTTGAAAAAAGACCTTTGATTTTTTGCCAATATTGTCCTTATGAGGGAACGCCCAAAATCTCAAAGCTAGGTTTTTGGCCTATTCGCCATAATGTCCTTATAAGAGGGTGTCTTATAGAGCAAACCACATAAAAGGTGACTTTGAGATTTAATCGTTAGGCGAAGGCTAGACTATAAACGAGTATCCAATTTCTCCACACCTCTAGAATTATTAGAGGGGATTGAAAAGCAGATTAGAGCCACCTTATCACTTGATGGCCATCAGCAACAGAATAGAGGAGAAATTCACGATTTTTCATAATTGGCATCAAGGCCTCACGTCCAGCTAAATAGCACAGAAACGAAGATAAAAATCCCCCAAAAAAAAACATTACTACATTATTAAGGTCTTATTCGTCCAATTTTCGTCAATTTTTTCCACCTCTACAATTATAAAGTGTTGTTTGTCATAATTGAGCAACTTTTCGAAATGCAAATTTTGTCGTTTTGTCACTCATATACGTGTCCTTAATAGCAAACACGAAGTAATTATAAATACAGCATTGAAGAAGCTACTCTGAAAATTTCTGAGAAAATATATCCTCGATCAAAAACCTTTTTTGGTCAAAAATAGATTTTTCGAAATAATATCTACTGCGCGAAATAAACACTAGCTACGCTTTTGGCCAAAGTTACTTGTCCAACTCAGGTGGCACGATGAATAAAGCCCTGTACTTATGACGCTTCAATCCACTGCGACGATTCATTTTAATGTATAATATGGTTTCCTAAAAATAAATAATTTGAATAAAAAAATAATTTTCGCATCGGCAATCGTTAGAAAACTATATTATACTCACTGGTATCAATTTCAGAACCATTGCGTGTCATCTCGATATTTTTGATACGGTTTAATTGGAATTCATCTTTCTGCAAAGTCTTTGCCTCTGAATCCTATTTAATCCATCAAATGTTTATGCTCGAACATGCATTCGCATCGCGCTGGAATTTTTTTGAACACATTTTTGGTCATGTTCAGTTTGATCTTAATTATCCATTTTGTTTTCTTTATCGTTCGGGGTGACATTCAAATGAATAAATCTTCAGTTTGCTGAAAAATTGAATTTTTAGCGGATATTGCATCAGATTATGGGGCGTGTTTAATTGTCAGGGTGTTTTTTGGTTATAATTATATTTGATTTGGCGATTGGGGTTCATTTTTTACAAATTAAATTAAACTATATATCCTTTATGCGGCTCGCGCTTGGGGCTCATTTTTTTAACAAATTCGAACATAAAATACTTTTTCAGCGGCCTTCGCCGGGATTTGGTCATTATACATTACAAATTTGACCTTAGGATGTTCGCCAAAAAAATTTAACACATTTGTGACAAATAAGACATATCTCTCAGATCTCGAGAATACGGGTTTTAATTTTGACCAGTTTACGGTGATCAGGTTCCTAAAAAAATGAGTGGTGGGGCACGTCGAACTCTTTGCTGTGAGCTCCAAGTGGATTTTGGGAAATCGGAATGTGTCATCTCTGAGAAGCATTCGATGCAACTGACACTACTAATCATGAGCTAAAAAAAGCGTTAAATATGGATGTAAGATGACGCATAGCGATATTATCTAAATTTGAACTTTTTGGGGGGTCATAATTGCATAACTGACTGAAAATATTCGCTGAAACAATTCAGTGTCTTTGTCCTGAACTGAACTCTTGGGGCTTAGGGGATCTCGAAAATATGAGGTTTTCGAAGTTTAGTTTGCCAGAAATGTTCAATGTCGACATTCCCGGCGCTCCATTAATAGAAAAAAATAGTTTTATATTTTGAATCTCATGAAATTTGGCTTTCATATGCATGTAATATACCATACGGATATTTTGAAATTTGACTTTGGGGTATATACAAATTTGACCCTCAAAATAAAGTAAAAATTGAAGACGAAAGCGCATGAAACAACACTCATCCCCACCGTCTATATAATAACGTGACCGAGAAACCGACAAACTCTCTAAGATTTACCCGGCTCCATTCCCGCGACCATCCCGCTACATCCACTCTCACAACCCAATCGACAGACGTCACTCGCACAGGTATCAAACCGACTCTTCCAACTAATTTTCGGACACGTTTTAGAATCGTTCACCCATCTCTCGAGAAAAACTCGTGCAAACTGCACATGGAAAATCTTTAAAATAAAATCCGCCCACCCCCCTCTCTCTCTATCCATCTTCGGGCTAGACGATCAGCTCGATACTATAGATCAGCATACGACTCACTCAGCGCTAATCATATTGGAGTACTAAGCACGCCCGTGCTTTCCGTAACCAATTGTCTGGCATTATTTTATTTTTCATTCAGACGATCTTGGTACGGAAAGCAAGGCGTGCTTAGCGTACCAAATCTCGGTCTGAATCGCAAATATGTTGTGAAAAACCAAACCGCTCATGGTTATGCGTCCATCATACGCCCGCTTCGCCACCAACTCCTCACCTCGATTGCACTTGAGCACATGAACGACGATAATAGGGTCAGTCCGCCGGAGACTTATTGAAAACGAAACCCCAGTCACGGATTCTTTGAGTAATGGGGTTACAACTCCTGAAAAGCACACTCGCACTCTCCCGACCGTTGAAAAAAATTTGGAGGCTCCAAAGTGCGCCTCATCTCTCGCACGCTCATCAAACCAACCTTCATCACGGCCCTGACACACAGGCGCATCACTACACACGCGCTCATTTTTTATTGGATTTTTTTGTTGTGACCAACCGAGCGCGTCAAAAACCAAAGAATCGATAAGCGGTTTTGTTTTGCACCCGCCCTAAGTCTCCTGTACTGTCTACTTATGCCGCATAAGTTTAGCTATCTCGTCGCCAGTGCAAGCCGCGCAGCACACTTCTCAACCACCTAATGACGCATAACATGACGTTGCGTTTTTCACATATTTCGATTCAGACAATTTCACAGCTACCCCCCCCTAAAGCCACGCCCGTGCTTTCGTACCCACTAAAAAGTATAGGGAGACAAAAGCCTCCCCTCACCTTGCCATTGGGTACGCGCAAACGCAAACGCTCCGATTATATCGCTATTTTTTTGAAGTTGTCTAAAAAACCGGCACAACATTCCGCACAAACGTTGAAATTCAGCCAAAAAATCTTAATACCATGTCATATTCACTGCGAAATTCCTAAGGCATAGTTGAATTACCACACTTCGCACACACATCTCCTCTTAATTGGCACCTCAATCATCAAATTGAAATTGGAAATTTAACCCTAGCAATTCTGGAAACAAAAAAACGGCCTCTATGTGTGCGAAAACTGTTTTTAAAACCCCCTCCCTAAAATATAAAGTCTTTAAAAAAAATTGCGTGTACTAAAACAATCTGTTAATTATATGATTAATAGTACTCCAGCGCGAGATTTTTACACACTACGCTCAATTATCTGAGAACAAAAAAATATACGTATGTTAGATTTTGAGAGATCATCAGCCGGTAATTTAAACCGAAGTAATTTACCATAAATATTTTTCTGTTATCATACGTATAAACACATGAATTCTCGATGATCCTTTTTACTGCCTATGATATTACTACGCGGCAAGGTATTTTTCAGCGGTTTTTCTTCACATTGGGTCAAAATAACTTTGTTATTTTTGGCCGCTAGTGAAGTGGAGTGAAAATGGACTTTCGCATTGCCAATCTCTTGACATGATTTCGACACGTCTGAACTAGACAAGTATATTAATAATTCCAGAATTAATTGATAATCATTCTTTTGACCTTTGGCGGAAAGTTCTAGCCGATTAGTGTGTGGTTGAATGATTGACGAACTTTATTTCTGATACAAGACATGTCATCGAAAATTGTAGGTTCAAAGCCGGAAACGTCTTAAATTATAGAAAATTACGTGAAGTTTGCAATCAAGTTGGATTCTTATATATTTTCCATGAAAAATGATTAATGATAATTTTTCAATTATTTACTTAAATTATTATCGAATTTTTAGTTCTTCATCAGTAGCGGTTATACATAATATGATTAACGAAACACAAAAATATGCAGTCACACATGTTCTAGAGAAACAGAACAAGTTAACAACAAGTATATTTTTAGACAAAATGCGGCACTTTTTGCGCGATAGTTAGCTCCATTTTGAAACTTGTTGTTAACTTTTCTGTTTGTCTCTCAGAACATGTTGTGAACTGCATATTTGTTTGTGTTGTTATCATTATTACTTATCAACGAACTGATGAAAGAACCTAAAAAAATTTCGAATATATTACATAGCACATAAAAATATTATTATATCACAATTCGAACAACCAAAAGCTTGTAAAAAAAATTTAACAAATTATTAAAGGTACTTTTTTTTAAAGGACGCATTTGGTTTTTTCCATGTCAACCACATTCACACGGTAAAGATGAGCGTTGTGAAATTACGTTTTTTCTGATGGCAAAACATGGGAATTATCGAAAAATATTTTTTTTCGGAAATATGCGTAGAAAATTGTTATTTTCAACACTTCTGTTGATCGTTGCAATTAATTACCAGCGAAGAAGATACTTCGAATAAAATAGGTGAAAAACAATTGGTGCCTAATGAGTATTCGACTCCCTAAACTTCGGATTTAAAAAGTTAATTACCGTTGACTTGGAAAAACACAGAAAGTTTCCTATACAAATTTACTTGCTTACACGATATACAGAAGACCGTTTGTTATATCTTGAATAGCTTTCAGTTATTACGCCTTGAACAAGGGGGTTCCTTTATAAAAAAAGGCTACCGAAGACTTTAAGGGTGTGGGTGTCAATGGAACAGCGTTGAAGAAAATTTTGTTTTATTCCCAGAATTCAGTCTGAGACAAACAAATCAGAATGATTGTGAATATTTTCAACAATATATAATATATTTGGTTGAGCTAGGTGGGGAATGAGGCGAGTGGGCACCACGCGTCGCAAAACATGGTTTTGCAACTATTCACCAACAACAATTAAATCAATCGTATGAACTTAATTTTAGACTTACCAAACAGAGAATAATTTTTTTCAACGAAATAAGTGGTAACATGAAAATTTTCGTAGGTTATACATTTTCTGTTTTATTTCAATTTAAAGCAAAATTGACGAGATTTTCATTTTGTGTGAATTGAGAAATATTTTTACCAGTTTTTTCGATGCCAATCGGTGGCCATCTTCACCAGAATTAAAAAATTTACTTGCAGTTGACAGAGAAGGTTTTCGTCTCCTATTTTTTTTTCTCATTTATTCTTATCTTGCCGTTATCGACCTTCCATCAGCGGGGAGAAGGTATTTTCCCCAGATTCGAACTTTCCTACACCACAACCCCTTTTAGCCAATTTAAACTTGAAAAAAACATATTGATTACTAATAACTGATTTATTAAAACTTGTATATAACTACGTTTCGAATAATTACTCGAATTTTTACTTGTTTTCTGCAATTGAAGAAAATCAATTGTACATCTGAAAAATTAGTTTTGAAAATTATACAAATTTAGAAGAAATTCCATTGAAAAAATTTCCATGCCTAAAGGCATCACCGCCCATAATGATTACAGGTAAAATGTCTTCATAGGACGTGTATAAGAATTTTAAAAGTACTGTTACCAAAATTAATTACTGATCCTCAAAGAACACATGATATGATACAGAATGTAATACAGTACTAATCGTGAGGAG
>SCLH01000650.1:164867-194182 GCA_004367855.1 Oikopleura vanhoeffeni | reverse complement strand
TTTTTTTCCATGTCAACCAGTTCACCGGTAACAGAGCTTTGAAATTACCGGTTTTTCTGAGGCAAAACATGGGAATTATCGAAAAATATTTTTTTTTCGGAAATATGCCGTACGAAAATTTTGTTATTTTCACACTTCTGTTTATTCGTTGCCAGATTATTACCAGGAAGAAATACATTTCGATTAAAATAGGTGAAAAAAATTGTGCCTATTGAGATTCGAACTCCTAAACTTTCGGTTTAAAAGTTAATTACCGGTTGACTTGGAAAAAAACAAAAAGTTTCCCCTATCACAAATTTACTTGGCTACACGATACAGAAGACCGTTTGTCTATATCTTGAATAGCTTTCAAGTTATTACGCTGACAAGGGTGGGTTCCTTTAAAAAAAAGCTACCGAAGACTTAAGGGGGTTGTGGGTGTAAATGGAACAAGCGTTGAAGAAANCCCGTTATCGACCCTTCCAGTCCAGCTGGAGGAGAGGGCTATTTTCCCCAGCAATTCCAACATTCTACACCCACAACCCCCTTTAGCCAAATTTACAATCTTGAAAAAAACATTATTGATTAATAATTTGATTCAGTTTAAAAATTGTATTATAACAACGTTTCGAATAATTACTCGAATTTTTACTTGTTTTATGCAATTGAAGAAAATACAATTGTACATCTGAAAAATTAGTTTTTGAAAATTAAATACAAATTTAGAAGAAATTCATTGGAAAAATTTTTCCATGCTAAAGGCATCACCGCCATAATGATTACAGTAAAATGTTTCTAGTAGGACGTGTCATAAGAATTTTAAAAGTACTGTTCTACAAAAATTACTTTACTGATCCTCAAAGTAACACCATGATATGATACGAATGTAATACAGTACTAATCGTGGGGAGCGTTCCGAGCGGTGAGAAAAAGTTCGTTTTTGTACAGTGAAGTCCGTCTAACAGGACGCACCATATCAATATTAAAATGTCCATCGAAAAGTACTTTATTTTAGCATAAAAAGACGCCATAGTACGATACGTATGTAACATTTGTATCATATCAAGGCAAATTTTTTTGGTACAGTCTAGTTCTTTTCGCTGGACAGTACTTTAACCAACGAATGACTCGGAACGGTTTCCACGATGAGTATTGTATATGTATCAAACCAAGACATATATTCATTAGGACGTGTTCGACTAAAGACATTTTACAGACATTGTACTGTATAAATGTGTGAAAAAAGAACAGAATTAGTTTTTGTGTCAACTTCACTGTCTAAATTTGTATCAAAGGAATTTTTAGTAAAACTAATAAATTAAAAATTGTAACGTTATCTGAACTTAGGCATTTCCTTAGTTCGAATAAGGAATTCTTAATAAGGATACAGGTAATCGAATTATTATTTACTGAATTATTTTTTTATTTTATCCCCAAAAAACCAACAATTAATTATTATATTTTATTTTTAATAATGAATAAAAATACAATTCGTAAACTTGAGAAAAATTAAGTAAAAATTATCAGGAAACATGAGGAAAAATTAATATGAGATGCTTGAATTTAGATGTTTAATTTATTGGTATCGTGCAACACTTCAGATAATGTGGACTCACATTTTTTCCATTTGCAATTTTTTCGTCGTTGATTTCCGCTCGAATGTTATGCTTGTTCGATATATCCGTAATTCGTACGTTTATCAAATCTTGACCATTTTCAACAATAAGCGAATTTAGCTCATTGAAAAATATTTTCGAGTCCTGAAAACTTTCACCTTGAACTCCAACGTTCAGAATGATTCCAAATTTATTGTCAAATTTTTCATCCTCAAGGTCAATATGAGGGTAAATTTCTGATGTAGGAAATTGTTGAATGATTCCATAATCCACCAGTTCAACCTTATAAAGGTCAATTTGATTCGTTATAACAGATTCAATCTGACCTCGGACGTAGTATTCATCGTCGGTTATAAAAGTTTTTACGACGCATAATTCACCTTTTTGGCCATCGAATTCGGCTCCAATTTGATGGTTTTCGCCATAAGTTACGCTTAAAAAGGTTTCAATTAATTAAAGATACAATAAACTCGTCATAAAAACGAAATTTTCGAACTGTTTCTGAAAATGTGACAATTTTGGCCACACGTGGCGGTAGAGCGAATAATAAGTTTTCTTATTTGGGCCCTAGCGCAAAATCTTTTGCTTGTACTGAATCATGAAAATATCACTTCAAAAATACGATTTAGCGGCACCTACGCAAAAATTCAAAATTTTGCCCGGATAGTTTAATCAAAAACTTAAATAAAAATTTTCAACAATTAATACAAATCTATAATCATACGAAAGCCTTCTGAACTATTCTATTTTTCTTTAAAAGCTGTTCAAAATCTGTTCGTTCTTGAGAAACGTTCGAAAACTCAAATTTGCGACGACAACCCCTTTAAAGATACATTCACCTCCTAATCAACGGCTTTTAAGCACATTTGTATTTTTTTTTCGATTTCGAAAATTTTATAATTATTGTTACAGTAGGGTGTATTTAAACTGACAGGTTTGTAGAATGGGTTTGGGTCCAAAAAGTTCCTGTTAGCGTGCTTACAGGGGGTATACGGACTCTGATTTGACATTTTCTAGGTGAAATATACTGAAAACTAGGAGTATCATGAGAAAAACGAAAATGCTAATTTTGTAGATCTATGCCTTTTTTGATCTGCGAAAAAGTACATCACAACATTATTTTTGACGATTACAAAAAAAAAAAAAACCAATAGGTAAGTATCGTAAACACAGGTGAATTTTCAAAATCTATCCCTCGCCAGACGGTAATAATTCCAATTGAGCTCCATTTCCCACAGATCAACGTAATGGGCGGTAGTATATAAATTTTTCATAGGAGCTTTTTTCGATCCGGCGATGAACAATTCTAGAACGCCAAATAACCGACGACTTTTTAACAATTGCAGACTTCAAAATCTATCTCCTCCGAGGATATGTTTGCAAACAGCTCAATTTTATCAGTATTCCTCAGAAAATTTATAGAGATTTATAGAGAGCTTTTTTGCAATTTCGGCTAGAACTTGAAATATGATTTTTTTGGTCATTTTCCAAAAAATTTCGGAAAAAAAAGTGCTTCGATTTTTTCGAAAGTAGGCTCAAAAGAAAGCCCGTGAAACACCTGATGAGAAGTTGGCTACGTCAAGTCGATATTTTTGAAGTGTTTAGTGGTCAAATTTGAGCAACACGTTATTTTTTTACTTCATCTTTTTTTGACGAAAATACTTAGAAAAAAAATGCGAAAATTTCGAATTTTTTTTGATGATTGGGTTCTTAGTACAACTTAATTATCACGCCCGTATCAATTTGGAGCATTTTTTCCTGGCCTCTAAGGCCTTTATTTAAATAGAGTCGTATACCCCCTTAAAAGGGGCAGTTTTGGATGAAAGTGTTCTTTATGTTTTAAAAACGGATAATTTAATGGTCAACGATTAAACGCACCCTAACAGGACTTTTTTGACCGTCCAAACCATTCTACAACCTGTCCGTTGAAATACACTACTGTAACAATAAACAAGTAGAATAATATTGATTAATACACTTTTGAATGTTATGCCTCAAAAATATAATTTTAATACTCACTTGCTATCATTCATTTTTACACCTAACTTCTGCCGATATTTCCATCAGATTCATTTCATGATCTAAGTAAATATCCTCTGAGAACTATTTCCCCTCTTCAACCAATCTGAATTGCAATGGGATAAATTTGTTTTTTCGTTCAAAAACTTTTTAACGAAATTCGTGTAAAATCAACTACGACCGGGTTGTGGTTCAACACAAATCCGCTTTCTAGATTTATCAATCTTTTGAAATGTTGTTTTTCCGAGAGAAATTGCTCGACTTTCGGAGTCCTTCCCAGACTAAGGAGGTCAGCCTCGTATGGAATCAGAGGAAGGTTTGGTGACACGGATCCACCAGGCGTGTAATTTCACAAATGAAGGATAACCCAGAGACGACTTTTTCGATATTGGGGATTCCGAGAGCTCGATCAGGACTTTTCGAAGGGTTAAACCTCTAAAAGACAAAAACGTGGACGTCAGTTAAGAAAAATGATTCATTAGGATTTTTAAATTTGGTCTAAAAATTTTGGCGTAGTTTTACAATAAAACTTCAGTAGTAATATTTTGTCTATTCATTTTGAATACGCAATATGTTTTTGGATATTTTTAATTTAATTTAGGGTTTCACAAATTTTCAGAAACGTTAAATAGACGTCTAAAAAATAAAAATTACCCTAAATTATTAATGGTTTTTTAGTCTAAAAAAATGTTGAAAAAGTCATCTGCTTGGGCACACAAAAATCTTCACTGAAAAAAAAATCGTAGGCGTTCGCGTCCAAAAATGTAAAGGACGTGTCTTTTGAATATTTCATGTAGCTATTTTTCACACGATGACTTTATGTATGAGTTTTACCAATTTTTGAACCCTAGCTTTGAGTGCATTTTATACAATATTGCGGAATCCAAAGTCCTTTTTCTGATAACTCTGGCGAAGTCTGTCCCAAACTATATTGTCAAGAGGTTCGGATTTCATAGTCCACAAAAATAAGCATTTTCCGCACCAGATTTTTCAACAATTTCTGCCGATACCAGGCTTCTTCGAATTTTCCTAATACAAATTTTCCAGGACTAAATCTTTCATATCTCTTATGGCCTCTTTGGCGAAATTTGGAGTTTCCAACCATTTCATTCAAATTTCCTTATCGCAAATTGGAAAAAAATAAAATTCTAACTGTCGAACCTTCTGCGTGGATCACACCAGCCATGATATTTCTCGATTTATGTCTAAAAGATTGTACGAGAAATTGACTCTGGAAAGTTTTAAAAACTTTTTGGACCTAGAAATGTCCAGTTCACTCGATTTTTCTTCAACTTCGGTTGGTTCTTTTGCAGTACTTATTCGTAGTTTCAAGAGTTTTTCGAGCACTCTAAAGAAATCAACCATTGTCTGCTCACAATTTCTGTTAACAATGCTGAATCAATGGATTTACAATGCAATTTTTTTTTCCCCTTTGAGCCAATTTTTTATATAATTCGGCTTTTTGAAACGACTCAATCCGAATTTGAGTTCTAAGATAGCTCAAACTGAGCCACAAATATTTGAAAAAATTAAAAACAAATGGTCCAAATAAGGCCATTGTCTCCAATTTTGTAAGCAAAATGATAATTAAAAAAAATTGTACAGTCCCTAACCTTGAAATGCACATAATCCCCTTTAACCCCCCTTGAAATGCAATCACTGGAACATGATATTTTCCGATCGTTTTTTTGGGCGCGTAAAGGGTATTTATTCAATTGTCAGTATGGGAGCAAAAAAAAACAAAAGAATTCTAATTCATAAATTTCTAAAATCTCGCATTCAATTGCCTTTATTTTAATAAGTTGTACCTTTACTTTAAACTTTAAACATCATTCAATTTATTAGGCCGGACTTCAAATCTTTCTGTTACAGAATTCTGTAATTAATTTTGAAAAGACGCTTAATTGTTTTCTAAACATTTTATTCGTATTATTAAATTTTCAAATTTGAAAATTTTATTAAGTCATTGAAACTAGAAATTCAGCAACCACAATTCGAATTTTTTGTGTAGAATTATTTCAAAGAATCGAAAAAACATAAGGATATAAGAAAAAAAAACAATTTTTCTCCAGAAAAAAGGCATGCCCCTTGAAATGCGCTGAATCCCCTTTGCCCCCTTGGAAATGCCTACCTTTTCCGATTTTTTTTTGGCATTTCAAGGGGTTAGGGGACTGAATATCCGAAAATAACATGTAACCTGCACAAAAAATAAGAAAATTAAGCAAAAATGTAACATGCTGTAGCTTGTTTTTTAAAGAAGTATGCATATCCAGACCTAAAAGACTATATGGTGGAGTATCTTTGATCGCTGTCCGTTGTTCTAATGAATATGTTTCCCTCGCAAACTTCGGTCGAATTTTGTCATTTTTTTCTGAAAATATTCTTTTCAAATCAAATTGTAGTTTTTGATAAACTCAATCCTCATCTAGATCGTAAATGATCTTTTTTCACTTCTTCAATATTTCTTGATTTAAAATATTCTGAATTTTCACTGGAAAAGCAAAATTGGTCTATCGTTATCCAAAGATCACGGAAGAAGAAGAATTTCATTTAAGGCCAACAGTCCCAAATGTGCCATAATCGACGAACGAACCGTCAATTTACTGTTTCCGGATGATGAAGCTCGTGCACGGCTGAATGCCACTATCGTCATACAGCAGCTTAAAAAATATTTTTTTGTGAAATTGAAATTATTTTAAAATTACAGGTGTAAAATGTTTAGTGGCTCTTTTGCAGCTTTAGATGATCCGTGGAAGGTCTTTCACTGTGGTAGCGATTTTCTAGAAAACGGCGGGTGAAGTCAAATCATTTTTGAAAGACCTGGTAGTTTTTTTTATAGTTGCGAACAGATTTCACTTTTTCACCACAGGCGAACCGTAATGATTATCACCAAACGGTTTTTTGCATTCAATGGCACTAAAAAAG
This sequence comes from Oikopleura vanhoeffeni, assembly GCA_004367855.1. Classification (NCBI taxonomy): domain Eukaryota; kingdom Metazoa; phylum Chordata; class Appendicularia; order Copelata; family Oikopleuridae; genus Oikopleura; species Oikopleura vanhoeffeni. The sequence continues at coordinate 187,643 of SCLH01000650.1, read as the reverse complement.
CTCAGGCCAATTTTTTTTTTTTTAATTCTTTCGATTTTTTTTAAAAAATTCGAGATTTTCAATGACGGAAATTTTTCCATAATGAAACGTGGTAAAAAGTGAAATCTGTGGCAGCCTATTGAAAGACACTACCTAGGAATGAACAGGCCAAAAACTAGCTGGGTCTTTATCATGGGGACATCGCGGTATAGCACGGTAATTATACGAAGGATTTCTGGTGTGTACATTGGTCAACCAAAATTATGGTACCTAGGAAAATCTTCTGACTTGTTACTTCTTCATTGCATTGGCGATAATCCCTAATATGGTCTGGTGCTGAATCATAGCCATAGAAATATGACGAAACTGCGTCCTCTCCAACTGGGTACCCAGATGATTTTGGAAAACAATGTCATGATACACTTTTTTTAGAATTGTCAATTGTTTTCAAGCGGTAAAATCGTTCCGGCATCCCTAAGTAGTTTCGGCTGTTCGCCAGTGACGAATTGGCTGTGAATGATTTCACCGAATTAACCTCAAGTTAGAATCGCCACTCATTTTTCGGATCAATAGCGGCTTTAATCCGAGTTCCGGGAATTTTTGGGGCGACTGTTTTTAGATTTTGGGCAGCGATTATTTCAACGAGACTTTTTTTGGTTTTTAGATAACTAATTGTGTGTCATATACAAATTTACAGGGGGGAAATATTGCGAATCTAACCTCGAAAATCACAATTTTTTGCTAAAATAATTTCCTGTTATATGAAGATCCGCCTAGTGAAATTTTATGTCAATAACAACATAAAACAATAGACGATTGACATTACATTACACTGGGCAAGCTTCTTCGATATAGGCCCCAGTAAAAAGGGGTGACCCTATCCTTTTTCCCCAACGAACTCCAAAAACTCAAAAACGTTTACTTCTCTATAGCGGTGTTCGATCCCATGAATGTTTGTCTGAGTGGTTTTCTTGAGTTGATTATAGCAAAGGGTTTTGATATGAGACGCTTAATTTTATCGGTGTGTAATGACTAAGCAATTACTTAGTACAATTAACTCGACAACATCAGTGGGATTCGACAGGCGCTATGAGATAGTAACGTTTTTGAGATGGGGTTCGTTGGGAAAAGGATATNTTGAAGTGTTAGTGGTCAAATTTGAGCAAACGTTATTTTTTAACTTCATCTTTTTAAAAATACTTAGAAAAAAATGCGAAAATTTCGAATTTTTTTTTGATGATTGGGTTCTTAGTACACTTAATTATCACCCCGTATCAATTTGGAGCATTTTTAATGCCTCTAAGGCCTTTATTAAATCAGAGTCGTATACCCCCTTAAAGGGGCAGTTTTGGGATGAAAAGTGTTCTTTATGTTTTAACGGATAATTTGAATGGTCAACGATTAAACGCACCCTAACAGGACTTTTTGACCCAAACCCATTCTACAAACCTTTCCGTTGAAATACACTACTGTAACAATAAAAAACAAGTAGAATAATATTGATTAATACACTTTTGAATGTTATGCTCAAAAATATAATTTTAATAACTCACTTGCTATCATTCATTTTTACACCTAACTTCTCCGATATTTCCATCAGATTCATTTCATGATCTAGTAAATATCCTCTGAGAACTATTTCCCCCTCTTCACCAATCTGAACTTGCATGGGATAAATTTGTTTTTCGTCAAAAACTTTTAACGAAATTCGTGGTAAATCAACTACGACCGCGGTTCGTGGTTCAACCACCAAATCCGCTTCTAGAATTTCATCAATCATTTTGAAATGTGTTTCGAGAGAAATTGCTCGACTTTCGGAGTCCTCCCAGATAAGGAGATCAGCCTCGTATGGATCAGAGGAAAGGTTGGTGACACGGATCACCAGGCGTATTTCACATGAAGGATCAACCCAGAGACGAACTTTTTCGATATTGGATTCTGAGAGCTCGATCAAGGACTTTTAGTAGGGTTCGACAAAAACGTGACTCAGTTTATGAATAAATGTCGTATTCATTTTGATCGCAATATTTTTTTGGATATTTTTAATTAATTAGGGTTTCCAAAAAATTTCAGAAAGTTAAAAAAATACAATACTCCTAAATTATTATGGTTTTCGAAATGCTTTTTCGTCTAAAAAAAGTTGAAAAAGTCGTCTGCTTGGCACAAAAAAATCGTCCAAAAATGTAACAGGACGCGTCTTTTGAATATTATCATTAGCCATTTTTTCACACGATGACTTTATGTATGAGTTTTACCAGATTTTTGAACCCTAGCTTTGAAGTGCATTTTATACAATATTGCGGAAATCCAAAGTCCTTTTCTGATAACTCTGCGAGATCTTCCAAACTATATTGGTCAAGAGGTTCGGAATTTCCATAGTCCACAAAATAAAGCATTTTCGCACCAGATTTTTCAACAATTTCTGCACGATACCAGGCTTCTTCGAATTTTCCTAATACAAATTTTCCAGGAACTAAATCTTCCATATCTCTTATGGCCTCTTTTGGCGAAATTTGGAGCTTTCCAACCATTTCATTCAAATTTCCTTCATCCGCAAATTTGGAAAAAAATAAAATTCTACTGTCGACCTCTGCGTGGCTCACCCAGCCATGATATTCTCGATTTATGTCTAAAGATTGACGAGAAATTGACTCTGGAAGTTTTAAAACTTTTGGACTAGAAATGTCAAGTTCACTCGATTTTTCTTCAACTTCGGTTGGTTCTTTTGCAGTACTATTCGTAGTTTCAAGAGTTTCCGAGCACTCTAAAGAATCAACCATTGTCTGCTCACAATTTCTGTTTAAAAATGCTGAATCAATGGATTTACATGCAATTTTTCTTTCATTTGAAGCCAATTTTTTATATAATTCGGCTTTTTTGAAACGAACTCATACCGATTGAGTTCTTAGATAGCTCAAACTGAGCACAAATATTTGAAAAAATTAAAAAAAATGGTCCAAATAAGGCCATTGTCTCCAATTTTGTAACAAAAGCTGATAATTAAAAAAAATATGTACAGTCCCTAACCCCTTGAAATGCACATAATCCCCTTTAACCCCTTGAAATGCCATCACCTGGCAACATGATATTTCCGATCGTTTTTTGGGCGCGTAAAAGGGTATTTATCAATTGTCAGTATGGGACAAAAAAAAACAAAGAATTCTAATTCATAATTTCTAAAATCTCGCATTCAATTGCCTTTATTTTAATAAGTTGACCTTTATTTAAACTTTTAAACATCATTAATTTATTAGCCGACTTCCAAATTTTCTGTTACAGAATTCTGTATATTAATTTTGAATAAAGACCGCTTAATTGTTTTCTAAACATTTTATTCGTATTATTAAATTTCAAATTTGAATTTTTAAGTCATTGAAACTAGAAATTCAGGCAAACCACATTCGAATTTTGTGTGTAGAATTATTCAAAGAATCGAAAAAACATAAGGATATAAGAAAAAAAACAATTTTTCTCCAGAAAAAAGGCATGCCCCTTGAAATGCGCTGAATCCCCTTTGCCCCCTTGAAATGCCTACCTTTTTCCGATTATTTTTTTGCATTTAAAGGGGTTAGGGACTGTAATATCAGAAAATAACAAATGTAACCTGCAAAAAAATAAGCAAAAATGTAACATGCTGTAGTTGTTTTAAAGAAGTATGCATATCCCAGAACCTAAAAGACTATATGGTGGAGTATCTTGATCGCTGTCGGTTGTTCTAATGAATATGTTTCCCTCGCAAACTTCGGTCGAAATTTTGTCATTTTTTTCTGAAAATATCTTTTCAAATTCAAATTGATAGTTTTTGATAACTCCATCCTCATCTAGATCGTAAATGATCTTTTTCACTTCTTCAATATTTTCTTGATTTAAAATATTCTGAATTTTCACTGGAAAAGCAAAAATTGGTCTATCAGTTACCAGAAGATCAGGAAGACGAAGAATTTCATTTAGGCCAACAGTCCCAAATGTGCCATAATCGACGAAAGAAACGTCAAATTTACTGGTTTCCGGATGATGAGCTCGTAGCACGGCTCGATGCCACTCATCGTAATACAGAGCTAAAAATATTTTTTTGTGAAATTGAAATTATTTTAAAATTACAGGTGTAAAATGTTAGTGGCTCGTTTTGCACTTTAGATGATCCGTGGAAGGTCTTTCACTGTGGTAGCGATTTCTAGAAAACGGCGCGGTGAAAGTCAAAAATCATTTTTGAAAGCACCTAAAGGTAGTTTTTTTTATAGGTGCGACAGATTTCACTTTTCACCACAGGCGAACCGTATGAGATATCACAAAACGGTTTTTTGCATTCAACTGGCAACGAAAAAAGCTCAGGCCAAATTTTTTTTTTTAATTTTCGAAATTTTTTTTCAAAATTCGAGATTTTCAAATGACCGGAAATTTTTCATAATGACAAAGTGGTAAAAAGTGAAATCTGTGGCACCTATAAAAGACACTACCTTAGGAATGAACAGGCAAAAACTCAGCTGGGTCTTATCATGGGGTCACATCCGGTATACCGGTAATTATACCGAAGGATTTATGTGTGTACACTGGTCAACCAAAAATTATGTACCTAAGAAAATCTTCTGACTTGTTACTTCTTCACTTCGCATTGGCGATAATCCCCTAATATGGTCTGGCTGCTGAATCATAGCCATAAAATCAATGACCGAAACTGCGTCCTCCTCCAGCTGTACCCAGATGAATTTGGAATCAATGTCATGAATAACCACTTTTCTTCTAGAATTGTCAATTTGTTTCAACCGGTAAAATCGTTCCGGCATCCCTAAGTAGTCTTCGGCTGTTTCCGCCAGTGACGAATTGCTGTGGAATGATTTCACCGAATTAACCTCCACGTTAGAATCGCCATCATTTTCGGATTCAATAGCGGCTTTATCGAGTTCCGGAATTTTTTGGGGCGACTGTTTTAGATTTTGGGCAGCGATTATTTCAACGAGACTTATTTTTGGTTTTTAGATGAAACATAATTGTGTCATATACAACATTACAGGGGGGAAATGTTGCCGAATTTAACCTACGCAAAATCACAATTTTTAGCTAAAATAATTCCTGTTATATCGAAGATCCTGCCTAGTGTAATTTTATGTCAATAACAACATAAAAACATAGACGATTGACATAAAAATTACACTAGGCAGGTTCTTCGATATAGGCCCCCAGTACAGAAGAGGTTCCCCATATTTCCGAAAGTTCCCCATATTTCCGAATTTTTTTGCCAAAAAACTTTCGGAAATGTTGCCCCCCCCCCTTTATATATTTTATATAAATTATATACCTCCACAAGATTTTTCCGACTGACATTTTGTTCAGGTAAATGTTCTGTATAATTAATTATTTTGCATTATATGAACCATACAGTCGCGGTCCCTGATACATTTTTTCGATAAAAATCTTGTTTTTTGTGATCTTTATCAAATTTCTAACTCGTGTTTCACATATGTCCGCAGGATTTTTAAAACTAAAATTTCGCCCAGCTCATTTTCTTGAATAAACAATTTTTTGAAAATATATAAACAAGACAGCGGCCGTCCCTAAAAAAAATTTCATCAAAAACCTTATTCTTCCGATTTTTGTCAAATTTTTTGACTTTCAAACTCGTGTTTGACATATCTACGCAAGATTTTTTTGGCTTAAATTTTGTCCAGGTAATTTTTTGGAATTGATTATTTATTGAAAATATTTGAACAAGACTGTCACTTTCCCTAACAAAAATTTTTCATCAAAAACCTTATTTTTTCCGATTTTTTGTCAATTTTTTCGAATTTCAAACTCGTGTTTGACATATCTACGCAAGATTTTNTTGCCGAATTTAACCTACGCAAAATCACAATTTTTAGCTAAAATAATTCCTGTTATATCGAAGATCCTGCCTAGTGTAATTTTATGTCAATAACAACATAAAAACATAGACGATTGACATTAAAATTACACTAGGCAAGTTCTTTGATATAGGCCCCCAGTACAAAAGGGGTGACCCATATCCTTTTCCCAACGGAACTCCATCTCAAAAACGTTTACTATCTCTATAGCGCGTGTTCGAATCCCACTGATGTTGTCTGAGTGGTTTTCTTGAGTATGATTATAGGCAAGGGTTTTGATAATGAGACCGCTAAATTTTATCGGTGTGTAATTACTCAAGCAATTACTTTAGTACAATCACTCAGACAACATCAGTGGGATTCGAACACGCGCTATAGAGATAGTAAACGTTTTTGAGATGGAGTTCCGTTGGGAAAAGGATATTGCCGAATTTGCCAAAAAACTTTCGGCAATATTGGCCCTTCTCTGTAATGGTTTTCAAGTTGCCCTGACGATTCGAAAATAAGAAAAAATTACGCTTTTCGATAAACCGATGATATGCGACTTTTATTTCTGTCCAAAGTCTGTTTTTAACTCTCCAAATGGCCGGTGAGATATTTTGAAATGGGTACACACGGTGCCTTTTGGGCCATAAATTATGGCCCATAATATAACCTTAAAGCTCCGTGAAAAATATCGGTTTCTCGACAAGAAACAATCAACCGAATATGAACACATTTTTCAAATTTGAGTCTGAACACGAACACATTTTTTAAATTTCGATCCGAACCGACCATGAACAAGAACGTATTTTCTTTCCGAACCGTTCTACAGAACCGAACATGAACAATAACGTATTTTTGCTCAAAATCTCCGAACAGAACAAGAACATAAAAACTGGTTCAAGTGCCGACCCCTGGGGAGGAGATAATTTTTCCATTTTGGCTTAGGTCTTCTTGTGTCGCATATATGTGTGAAGGAGTGTATGCATACAAAAAAATTGAGTTGCTTTTTCCACAAGCTTAGGATAGTTCTACAAGATGGCTAATCTGACTAGTATCCTAAAAGCCCTGTTTGGCTAATTTTTCATCGAGACAATTCAATTCCAGCGACCAGTACCTCCTTAAAAAGTTACGTCCTGTGCACTTCGGGCATTAAATCTACAATCTCCGATTACGTTAAAATTAAAAAAATGTCTGCAAAGTTTGTATCTAAAAACTTCCCTTTGAAATTGATTGTCTATTTCACATTTCAAAATTCCATTGATCTCCACCGAATCAGACCAGTTTGCATTTTCAACTTTTCCATCTGGGAAGAAACTCCATTTATTGCTCAGTAAGGTATCAAGCAATGCATTTATTTCCAAATTCTCCATAATAGTAAGATGTCCTTCATCTAAATCCGCTGGAATAAGCGGCCATGCGAAAGATGAAACTTCTAGAATAAATTTATTTGGAATTCGAACACGTGATGCAATATCTGCATGAGGAATTTTTTCGCCATTTCCAAAATCAATATATTTAACAGTGAAGACGTCGTCTTCGACACTTTCGACTATACATCTTTATAAAGGTTGTAAAATCGTTATTTTTTGGATTATTCAATGATGGAGAATAAATTTGAAAAAACATAAAACTCGAAATAAATATTCGAAAAAAAATAGATTTCAATATCAGCAAATTTAGTCGAGACTCATTGCTGCCTAATTACTTCCATGTGGATTTCCGAAAAAACCTACTGGGGTTTGCGTCTATAAGGACAGCTGAGATTTTGCNATATTGTCCTTAGCTTTTGGTGCCATATTGTCCTTATTTTTTAAAATTGCTCTAAAAATTTCAAAAATAACGGTGAAGAGCTGAAAACATAAGCCAAAGTTCCGGGGGTCAATTCTTAACAATAAAATATTTTGTTTTTTTGCTCTTCGGTCAAAAAAATCGAAAAAGAGGTGTTTTATAGATAATTTTATGCAAAACAGCTATTTTATAGACAAATTTGCCATATTGTCGTTAGGTTTTGCCATATTGTCCTTATTGAGGGACGCCCAAAATCTCAAAGCGTAGGTTTTGGCTATATTTCTGCTATATTGTCCTTATAGAGGGTGTCCTTATAGACGCAAACCACAGTAACGAAATAATAGAAGTCTTCTTTTCCAAATAGTCAAGTGGGTCTTTTTACTATTGAATAACTGGTATAAGTAATTTGTGAACCCTCCCTGTACCAGTCGTTGTCTTCCGAAAACTGTGCAACGAGTCCAACCCCTTTATAAATTGGCCCTGTCAGCGGTTTCAATTCCTGAATTGCATCTTGAAGTTTTTGAGTAAAACTGGAGAGATCGCGATCAGCTGCTGTGACCCAAAACTCATTATCTTCATCGTTATAAAAAACTTCAGTGACTGGATATTCTGTTCCCACTTTAAAAGGACCAATCAGATATGATCCTCGGTGAGGGTTGTCAATTTCTGAAAAATTGGTCATTTTTAGACATTTTGATTCTGTTATTTTTGTTTTTTTCTCAAAAATGAGGGCAGTCGTTCTATGATAGGATGAGCTGAACTTTTTGTTTAAAGTTTGATTATAACTTTGAAGTTGGCAAAAATTGTGGAACTGATTTATGCCCATAAAATCAAGACATTTAAAATTAAACTCAATATCGTTTTATTTGAAATTCATTTATATCATAGAATTTCATAGTTTTCAGTGCAGAAAGCAATTTTTGTCCAAATATTAACTTTAAATGACGTCTTATAACTAAAAAAATACGGAATTCAATTTTTATCAATTTATTAGGGAGCTTTTTTTTTAATGCAACCCACCCTTTTCAGCATGATTTCTCGAAGGCCATAAAAGATATCGACAAACGGATTTTTGTATCATGTACACAATTAAATTTGTGAGATGTAAAACTTTTTATTTTGTTCCAAGTCAACCGGTAATTTTGGTTTTTAAACCGAAAGTTCAGGAGTTCGAAACTCAATAGGCACAATTTTTTTTCGACTATTTTAATCGAAATGTATTTCTTCTTGATAATAATCGGTCTCTATGTGGCAAAGGATTAACAGAAAAGTGGAAATACCAAAATTTTCGTACGGCATATTTCCGAAAAAAAATTATTTTGAAAATTCCCATGTTTTGCCTCATAAAAACCGGTAATTTCAAAGCTCTGTTTGTCGATATCTTTTGTGGCCTTCGAGAAATTATGCTGACAAGGGTGGGTTGCATTAAAAAAAAGATAAAGCAAATCGATAAATTTCTGGATTTTAAGACATAAAGCAGATTTATCTCCCCGTATTCTTTTTTTTCATTTGGAAAAAATCTATGCGACGCAGTACCGTCCCAAATTTTAAAATTGGGGTAATTCTAACCATAATTTATAATATACTAGTAAGGTCGCTTTTTTTTGGTTGCTCCACTTAAGGGGTATCTGTTCTGAGAGAACTAGACTAGATAGNCGTGATCAACCTAGGAAGCCAAAAAAAATTTCTACCACATATTTTTTTCCAAGGTTTCACGTGCAGAAAACTATTTGTCGCTATCTTGTCTAGTTCTCCCAGTCAAAATCATGGTGGAGCAACCGAAAAAAAAGCGACCTAAGTTATATTATTATATAACTTAAATAATGTAACCCATTTTTATGCAACCAAATAATGAGCTTAACATTTCCGACCCCCTTTTTGATCAAGCTTGAAGAAATTAAGTTTCAGATGGCCTTAATACAGTGTAGTAGCTTAAATAGTGTTTTCCTGGCATTAATAAATGGTGAAATCTCCATTGTTATTATCGTGTACCCAGAAGTAGTGTCCGAGATGATAAATGACCTTTCCTGTATCTTTTGTCGATTCAGAATCCCCAGCCGCGTCAACACAGTCTCGTAGACAATCTAGCAGCGATAAAAATTCAGTATCAGATTCTCGATTCACAAAAACGTCGACGACTCGTAGACCTGAGAGACTGTCCATATAAGAGGGTTTGACTTTCCACTTGATTTTAATTTCATTACTTTCGTCAGAATATGAAGTGTCGATCAAATGTTGAATAAATTTTTGAGACGAAGGTTTTTGAAGAATTGAGAGGTCGTCGCCCACGTTAATTAGGGCACAAACGGTAGCGGCGGGATACGAACGGAAATTGAGGTGATCGGGAATTTCATAGAGCTCGGATTGGGAGGAAATGGCAGTGTATCCGAAATCGATGAACCTAAATTATATTTTAATTTAAAATCGTTTTTGAAGGCTGGATTAGAGGTTAAAATAAGTCAATTGATCAGGTACAATCCCCGATCTGTAAATTCCGAATCCTCATCGTGAGGTGCGAGTTTGGTCTGGATCAGATTCTCATTTAGATTACGAAGATACGTCTCGCGTAATATTTTTTATTCGAGTCGTTCTAAGCTTGGTCGCTATTGGCCAAATTAAATCGCGAGCATTTTACAAATCAGGCACTGTATTTAGGAATATTTCCTTTTTACCAATTGTATTTCTGAGTTGCCCTCAGAGTTAAGAAGCAGGGACTAAAAAGTTTACCATCAAATCAACATTTTTTAATCAAGAAAATTACGAGAAATTATTATGGTTCATGTTTGTCTTTTCTGTTCAATCAGCTGTCTGTTTCTGGTTGTAACATGAAATCACGTTACGTGCTTCTAAGGTATTTTTTTAAGGAGACCAGTGGTCTCAGACCACCCTTCTCATGACTATTACGGGAAAACCATCGCTGATATCGTGAAATGGTTTTTTGCATTCAACTGCCTACTAAAAAGCTCAATATAGAAATTTTATCAAGTTGTAAATATAATATATCTCCGGTAGTCCGATAAAAATGGAAAAAAATCCCCATTGAGCTTTTTTAGTTGGCAGTTGAATGCAAAAAAACATTTCTCGATATCTTCTATGGTTTTCCCGTAATCGTCATGAGAAGGGTGGCCTCCTTTAAAAACTACCTAAATCGGACTTGGAAAAAACGATTTAGTGCCTCCTTTTCACGTCTCCGCTCAATCTTATGGGCTACGAGCATATTTTGTACACAAAAAGGAAACACGCTATTTAAAGCGATGAAACTCATACCACTCTGGCGGCAATGTACTTAAATTTTGTTCGAATTAGTTTTTGATCATTTATTAATTGCGGTTTCAAAAAAACGTAATTCATGTTTTGAAGCGAATCCCCTCATAGGATTATAAAATTTCAGGTATTTTTTGGGATATTTTAAGACAATTTAAAATTCCAAAAAAAATATCCGATAAATTACCTCTAGACTAGAGGGTAATCTAGATTTTTTTCACGAAATGTATAATTAGCCCCTTACATGTATTTAGCTGATTTGTTTGCTTCATAAGTGAGAACTTTCGCACGATAATAACCTTCATCATCATCTTGGTCAGTCTGCACAAGGCAATAATCTCCAGTGGTGAATCCACCTTCTTTTTGCGTGGGTTTGTGCTCTTAAATCCAATTCATTTAAAAAGCTTAAATTTTTTTAATAAATTATTACCTTGAATATAAGCTGTTAGTGCTGAATTAAAGTCTCCTAGGGAATTGTAATCGAAATTTTCATCTGTGAATGTAATCGACGCAGCGTTGTTTTCGAGGATTATAAGATGATTTGGCTGTACTTGGTACTCTACCTTCATATCCCATTTTGCAACTGGGATGACATATTGATTCACAGCGGAATCTAAAAGAAGCTTTAAGTTCCTTAATATAGATTTAACCCTTGGAAGCACAGAAAAAAAAAGTTTTTTTTTATATAATATATATTATATAATATAAACCAAGAAAATAATTCACTTTTATTTCAAATTATTTCATTTGATAATTTTTTTAATTTGGAAAAAATGAAGATAATCCCGAAAAAGATTATTCTGAGAAAAGTTTAAATTCGTTCTTTGAAACTCTCATGAGATCAACCATCAATCTTTTCTATATTTGATCAAGTTGTACAGTTAAATTTTCAAAAAAAAATTAATTCTAGAAATTTCCTGTTTAATTCCAGCAAAGAACATTTAAAAACGTTGTTAGTCAAATTACGTGATACTACCTCATGGTATGCTACAGAAAATATATATTTATCTCAATAACTGCGCAGTGCTCTGTTCTACTCAATACTTTTGTCTGATTGCGTATATGATATATGAACCTATTTAAACCTATTATTCATGATAAAATCAGGTTTTTGAGGAAAATATTGTTAACAATATTTTTTCCGCTCATAGGTTCTAATTTGGCGAGTTGATTGAAAGGCCATTTTTCGTCCAAGTCTTACATCTGATAAAATAATTTTCAACTTGAAATGGAATAAAAAGTTGAAATAAGCCAGTATCAAATAATTTCATTAAATCGAGAATACTTTTAGAAATTATTTGATACTGGCTTATTTCAACTTTTTATTCCATTTTCAAGTTGAAAATTATTTTATCAGATGTAAGACTTGGACGAAAAATGGCCTTTCAATCAACTCGCCAAATTAGAACCCATGAGCGGAAAAAATGTAAAATATTTTTTAAGTTAATTTGAAAGAAAAGTGTCTGCAAACATTTTTCGCACCATTTTAGGATGATTCAAAGTTTTCAGAAGGCTCTGTGCCTCCAAGGGTTCATGTTTTCAAATTTATAATTATAGATTTTTTAAGATCATTTTATAATTACAGCGGCTGTCCGTTTTTTTAGATACGACCAAACGGATTTTGAGATAAGTCAAGATCGGCACATACGATCTTCCTGATATTACCAGGGGATATATACCAGGGTTTTCTACGGAATATATCTATGTGAAAGATACGTTTTGTAAGTTCTCAACAAAAATAATAATTTTTGAAAACTTGTAAAAACTGATAAAACAGTAAAAAATGTCAGCGAATTTGAATCGCATTTTTACAAACCTTCCGCTTGTGAGTTTTCGGACAAATTCGCGTCCACTATTTTTTCAGCAAAATCTTCTAGAAATGGAACTCCAGTTGGAAAATTAATATCAACTTCTATACGATCATGTTCGTGGTCGACCACTGTGATTTTGAGCTCAATAGACTCGTCGATGTAAATTGATTGAATACATTCAAAGACTTTTCGTGGCTCATAATCGTACGAATTGGGGTCAAATCCGTTTATTTTCACTTCGTACGCCTGAATTATAAATGTTAGATATAAAGGGGATCGTGCCTACTAAAAATTGATAAAATAAACATAACCGGCCAAAATTGGTGGTGGTCTCGCGGTCATCCGTTAATAGTTTATACTGCTAGAGGGCGCCAAAGTGGTAAATTTAAACAATTGTAATTAAACATAAAATTTTACGGTTGATGCCGTTAATTGTGCGCACCTGAGCCCCGATTCTTACTCTAATTTTAAAAAAAATGCGTTAAATAGTTTCGCTAATTTAGCAATCTGCTCGACACAAAAAAATTCTTCTTATAAATTTATTTATTATTTCTCTCACTTTATGATTATGGAATAACCGAAACGTCAAATAAATACATTTTTTAAAATGACTTATTAATAAATTATTATATCTCGAACAACCCTACAAATATGATATATTATATATGATATATGGATCTCCATCCTTTTCGGTTTTAAATAATCCTATTTGAAAGATGCATATATTTCTCTAAAAATAACGTTCAATATGACGGCCACGAGGAGGTTTGTACTCTTTGAAAGAATAAATATCCTTTAGTTTGACAGTCATTAAAACTTTTAGAAGATATCTACTGTAATTTGTAAGATACTCAAAATTGGCAAGATGATCGTTTTGGGTTCAAGTTTAATAACTGATACATTTTCGGGCATCAACTGCAGGTTCTCATGTTTAATTAAACATTACCACTTTGTTGCCCTCTAGTAGTATAAAATATCATCGGGTGACCGCGAAATCACCACCAATTTTCGTTGGTAAAGGGTGCTTCCGGGAAAGCTTCTTTTTATATTAATAAGACGCGTCATAATAAACGGGCGCCACACGGTGTTCAACATTGTCGGATAAGTAACCCCTAATTTTGCTCAGATTTGGCTGAAATTTCGGGGATTTTAACTAATGTGGGGGAAAAAATCGATTTACGATGGAAGTTTTTACGATTTTTCGAAATCGCCGATTGGTCGATTTTTTTTCTCCCTTTTATCATTAATTAAGGTACGTAAAAATTAGTATCAGCATGAGCGCCAAACGGTTTCAGGAAGAACTGTTTATTTGTTTATGTGAAATTCTAAACTTTTTCGGTAAAATATTTAATAAAACGAGGTGCGCCTTTGTTAAACTTACCATTGCTGGTAAATAATTGAAATTTTCATCGTCATAAACAAACACTTTGTCGAATGAGCAAGTATCGATATTTCCAAAGTCATAAAAATAAACTTGACATTCCAAATTTTCTTCGCTGACTTCAATCACTCTGGCTCGGTATGTAAATGTGTCGAGTGAAAAAACAGCGAGAACTTCTTCTCCAATTTTGATATCTATATGATCTTTCTTAAACGTCTTTGGTGCCCCTTTTTTATCACTGCTGTATTCTGCCAGTTTTTCCTGAAAATCACATTTATTCATGAGTTTTTGAGGATTTATCAATCCCTGTAATTTTTTGCCACTTTTTAGCCAACATTTTTATATAATTCGTCTTTTGAGAACGACTCATCCGATTGAGTTATTAGATAGCTCAAACTGCGCACAAATATTAGGAGAAAAATAAATTGAAAACAAATGGTCCAAATCAGACCATTGTTAACCATTTTTTTTTAACAAAAACTGATAATTAAACAATTTCAGTTATCCGAGATAAAAATTCAAAAATGATCCGATTCGGACCAATTATTTTTAATTTATTATTCACTAGATATGTGTGCTCAGTTTGAGCGATCTAAGAACTTAATCGGATTAATCGTTTTCAAAAGCCGAATTATATAATAATTTTGGCTAAAAAAGTGGCAAAAAATGACCAGGGGGAAATGACCCGTAATCGATATGACCATATAATAGCTTTGATGTAAAATGTGTCTATCTACTAGTCAAATTGCCCTATCTTCTTTGCATTTTCATGGGCGGATTTTTATTATCCAAAAAAACGCTTTAGGCTAGAGTTCTATAAAATTTCGAAAATAGAGGTGGTTGCATTTTAAAAATCAGTATTTTCACCGGTAAAAAAACAAAACAATCCATATATTTTTTCTTGTGAAATTCTATCTTGATTTGTGCGTTTTTTGATAAATTCCCAGCTAAAAGTTAAATATTCATTTTTTTTTAAATTTCAAATCTTAGAGTTTCTACCTCAATAATCGTTCTGTCAGTTAATTGATCTTCAAAATATACAAAAATTTTCTGTCGTTGAACATCAATTACGGAAAATTGAGCATTCACATGACCAAGTGGGATGTTTCTGGTCGTTTTGGATTTTAAAGGTTTTTGAATAAAACCCTCCCAGGCTGGCACGGTGCAAATCCACTGATTATTTGTCTGCTTTTCGAATTTTATCAAAACTTCTGATCCTTCTTTAACAATGTCTTTGATGACTTTTCGGTCTGGTAACGGAGCTTGGCACCTTAATTTTTGTTTTATTTGGGGTCAAATTATAGGGTGTCATTTTTCAGTGTCCCCGAAAACTATGGTCCGTTTTTAAATAGATCAAAACGGCGTTTGAGATCAGGCCAAATTGGCACATTCCATCTTTTTGATATTTTGGGTCATAATATAACTTTTTATTTAACGCCGTTTTTTTTTATTCCCGTTTTTACCGGTCATTTGCCAATAATTTACGGTTTTTCGCCAGAAAAAACATCAAAAATTACCGGTTAAAATCGAAAAAACGGCTCTGTAGTAACACGTAGCTTAGAAAGTCATATTATGGCCCAAAATTTCAGAAATATCGACTGTACCAGGACCGAACTATCTTTTTTATGTGACTCATCTAAAACAAATCAGACCAATCTATTATATTTTCCAGTGAATCTTATAATCGAGCCATACCAGTTGATGTAAATGCCATTAAACTAAAGATTATCCGCATTCTTAATGAGTTTGAAACTGAATGCGATACTTATGTAATTAATAGCATCATGACATTCTTTGAAAAATCATTATGTATTAATTACCATAAGTTCATTTATATGATTAACAGCCTTCCAGTGTACACAGTATCATACAATATTTTGAAAGAAAAAAAACACATCAATGAAACATTAGTTGATCCATTTATTGATTTGAAAACTGGCTACTAAATTTACAATTTTTGAAAAAAAACACATACATGAAAATTTGATCATTTTTTTGTATAATAATTATCATTCTGATAATACTCTAGTATGCGTGAAATGCAAATTTTTGAACATTAAAAAATTTGGGTAAATTATTGATCATTTTTTGAATCAATTATGCAGAGTATGCCGGAAATGATTTGAAACATATGGCCACATTATGTATTTACATAAGCAAAATTAAAGTATTGTCAACATTCCCCACATTATGTGTGATAATATATAATGAAATATACCATGCACCCAAATTGCGAAGGTATCTTATCGATGGACACACTATAGTACTAGAATGTACAACATTTGACTAATTTTTTAAAAATATTTAAAAGAATATGTTTTTGTATACTAAACAGTATGATAAAGATACCGACGCCGCCAAAAACTTTATATTTTTATTATATTACACTCACTGGTAAGCAAAAGGCTGCTGGTTGAATTGTTCTTTAATATTATAAATATTAGTTTGCGAAACCGATCCCAATACATCATCCGGAGGAACGATCCCATCATCAATGATTGGAGCAATATTTCCAAAATCAATAAATCTGACATTTTTTCCTTCGAAAATCCCGCGATAAAACGCCATGTCTTTTGACCATCGGAAAATGTAAATTTGACCTTCAGTTAGTTCTTCGAATTTCAGGGCCACAGGAGCTGAGCTTGAATAGTAAATATTCAATTCTTCACTAGAAACATATTTTTATAAGAAAATACTGGACCATGAAATTCAATGAAAATATTTTTTAATATTGATACATGTACATGTATACATATGTATTAATATATTAACATTCATGTATATTAAATATTCAAAATCGAATATTGTTATAAATTGGATTTTTTTTGTGCCATTATAAAAGTAAAATTTCGATCCGAAAATTTTCCATATTTTTTTTTTAATTTGATTTATCAGATATCGGGAATTTGCAACCAAAATTTGCCCCGTGATTTCGCAACCGCGAAAATTCTGGAGTTGGCTGTTCAAAATTAATTCGCTAATTTTAAGACACCCTTTTGTTCGGTGATTCCAAATAAAAGTAAATTCAAATTTAAAAATAAAAATGCACGAAATCGGGTAATCGTAATTTTGTTTTAAATTTTTTTGAAATACAATCGCATACAAAATGCAAAGAAAAAAATCAGATTTTTGCACATTTGAAACTTCAAATTGTTTTTCGAGAACTTGCATTTTCAGAGTAAGAAAATTTCAAAATTTGAAGAAAATCCGTTGATTTTTTTTAATTAAAAGCGTAAGAGAAAATTCCCATCAAGCACAAAACCATGAGACGACTGCTCCCGATTGTATTATTATAATTTAATTCATCAAAAAATTATATTGGTGTTGCGAAAATATTTTCGAGTCAAAATAATTTGCACGATTTTCATCAAAAAATAAAGTTCACCTTAATTTTTCCAAACTGGCAAATTCGTCCCAAATATTAACCCACAAGATTTTATTATCAAGGTAGTTAATTTGGCATCCCTTCTCCGTCTGCGAGACATTATTCTGCGGCTGAAGTTCATCCATTCGTAGAATCATCTCGGCCAGATTTTTTTTTATTAATTCTTGATGTAAATCAAATTTTTTAAATGTGCCAAACGAAAATCACATTACGGAGCTAATTTCAGAGGATGATCACGTGCGGGTCTAAAAATCTGAACCAATCGGTTTAAAGTTCTTGATTATTGAAAAATAAATTTGATTGTAACCTTTCACGTTTCATAGAATTGCGTGGGTTGATGTAAATATACCAAACTGGACTAATAAATACTCCTTGCAAATATCCGACTATACTTGAATGACAAGGAGGGCACGTTAATCCGCCTAATTTTGATTTTTAAAAAAGTCAATTTTTGACTAAACTTTCTAGAATTATGTTGTTTTCTGGCGTGCATGAAGAAAATTAATGCCTTTACTGTCAAATTATTTAAAAAATTTAGTTCCCAGAACAATAAACCTTATAAATTTGTAGTACCAAAACGTTTTTCAAAAATTAGGCGGATTAACGTTCTCCGGAGACCAAAACTTAGTCCCAGAATAGAAGATAGGCTTTCGAGGCACAATATTTTAAATTTCTAATATAATTCGGATTTTGAAAACGACTCATCCGATTAAGTTCTTAGATAGCTGAAAATGAGCAAATATTAAGTGAATAATAATATAAAAAAATGGTCCGAATCGGAAATTTGATTTTTTCTGAGATTACTGAAATTGTTTAATTATCAGTTTTTGTAAAAAAATTGGAAACAATAATCTGATTCGGACCTTTTTTAAAATTTATTTTTCTCTGAATAGTTGTGCTCAGTTTGAGCTATTTAAGGACTTAGATTAAAATCGGATGGGTCGTTTTTGAAAGCCGGATTATATAAAAATTTTGGCTAAAAAGTAGCTTATATGTGCCAGGAGCACCCGTAATCGATATTTATTACAATCTCTGAGTCTAAAAAATCTTAATAAAATGATAAATAGGTGAATTTCGAGGAAATAAAATCCTAAAAATTACGTAATTTCGGGATCACTGATAAGAATCTCAATAAACCCAGTAAAAATCAATTTTTGACTATGAAAAATTTTGCAGAAAGCTTAAAATTTTGATGAACTTTACTATCACTTTATTATCTTAAAAATGAAAAATAATAAATTCGAAACAAGATGATCAATAGAAAATGGTAGATTAAAATTGAAAGTTATTTTTTAGCCGATTAGACATGTTTGTCGAAAAAATATTAGATTCATGCGTGTTCGAGTTCGGTTGGGAGCATTGAAAACAAATAAAATTACAGTAAATTGTCTCTAGTAGGACGCATCATAAGGATTTTAAATTTACTGTCCTACGAAAAGTACTATACGTCAAAAAGATGTCTTGGTATGAAAGATATGTTACATACGTATCGTACCATGGCGTACTTTTAGGGGACAGTAATACTTTTTATCAGACACTACTTTTAAAATCCTTAAAACGCGTTCTACCGAGGAGTGAATGTGCTCTGGTGCTAAAAAAAAGAGGTAATTTATAGGAAAACGAACCACTGAGCCTTAGCCAATCAGCGCGTTACTTGGAAATTACAACTTTTCATCGAGTCTCATCATGGTGAAAAATTAGCCAATCATGATCGTGAGAAAAAATTTATCCCAGGCCAATCACACGCCTTGGAGATTTACTTACAACCAGAATCTATTTTCTTCTCGGTACTGTATTTAAAAAAAAAACTTTTTACAGATAATTTTTATACTTAAGGGTTTCCCTGCTCCTACATTTTCGGCAGTTATTATGCATTTAAAAATGCACCAAAATCAATCGTTTGTGTTTTAAAAGCACAAACAACCCAATAAGACAAAAAAAATTTCGAAATTTTTTGGCGTTTTTCGATTCGTTTTTCCAAGTATTTTCTCCAAAATTATGCTTTTCAAATAACGTTTGTGTCAATTTGACCACTAAAACTTCGAAATATCGGGTTGACGTAAGCCAACTTTCTTTCAGTGTTTCCCAGCTTTCTTTGAGCCTTACTTTCGAAAAAATCGAAGCACATTTTTTTCGGAAATTTTTTCCGTGACCTTTGGAAAAATTCATATTCGAGTTTGAGTCGAAATTTTGCCAAAAAAACGCCACTTGCTAAAGTTTTCTATTTGTTCCTGAACTGCTTTTTGGCAAAAATTTTGAAGCTTAATTTTGCAAATTAAGTAGGATTTTTCGAGGCGTAATGTCCAAAAACAGTGGTATTTTTGATGTTCTAGAAAAAATATAGCACTTATCGACATTATGAACCTTTTTTTATGGATTTAAATCACAATGACAACTTTTCGTCATTTCTCACACAATGACTTGTTTTTTTTTCAAGGCCATTTCTCACACATGACCCTTTTTTTTCAGACACATTTCTCACACAATGACCCTTTTTTTTTTTTCAAGACACATTTTCTCACACAATGACCTTTTTTTTCAAAAATTTATTAATGACCTTATTTTTTCAAAAATTTAAATTGACCTTTTTTTTCAAATTCTAAAATGACCTTTTTTCAAAAATTTATAATGACCTATTTTTCAAAAAATTTATAATGACATTTTTCAAAAATTTTAAATGACCTTTTTCAAAAAATTTATAATGACCTATTTTTTCAAAAAACTTATAATGACCTTATTTTTTCAAAAAATTTTATAACTGACCTTTTTTTTCAAAAAATTTATAATGACCTATTTTTCAAAAAAAATTTTAATGACCTTTTTTTCCCAAAAAAATCATAATGACATTATTTTTTCAAAAAAAATTTTAATGACCTTTTTTCCCAAAAAATTCATAATGACCTTTTTCGAAATAATAATGGACTTTGTTGTAATTTATTATCACATTTCGACAGATAAAATTACTAAATAATTATTTTCATTTGCTTCGAAAGTGAAAGCTGTGATTCTCGTAGTTTTTTTTGCGAACATAAGAATAATATTTTTTAATGACGTTTCTTTTGGACTATTTATCTTCCGAGCGCCTTTTTAATATATGTCCGGAGGAAAGTTTTTTTTTGTTAATGCATGTCCATTGTTCTCATCTAAGGTTTCCCACATTCATTTGCCGAGATTCATTGGACTTTTAATAAACCACTTTCGGTTTATGTACTCCGATGGTTCAAGACAATTTTGAGTTCATTGTTCCATTATCTTCTGGAAAGTATTTTGATGCATTAGATTACCACCTTCCATGTTTCAAAGCTATTTGAAATACTTATATCGGATTAAAAAAAACACGACATATTTATTTTTTAACCTTTAAACGCATTTTTAAGCATAAAATTTTTCCAAAAAGTAACAGGTTTTTTTTTTCGTCTGTATTCTTGAAATTTCTTTGAAAAAAAACAGTTTACTTTAGGAATAGATTCGTATCTGACATAAACACAATCTTACTTTAGTGCCAAGAATAGCAAAAACGACACATTTCATAATTTTTTTAAGGTTTTAAAATAGTGAAAATGCCAGTTATTTGGTTGTACGCACTGCGTACATAATTTAGCGGAGGAGAACTATATAATGATACAATTTAAAGCGTAAAAATTTTTAGCAATCCCACACCCGCAAGACATCTATACTTTTCAGTTATGAATTGAATCAGGGTATTCTTGATACAGTTCAATCTCTTGATTTTGATGTGCGGGGGTTGATTCGACTATTCTGATCTCGTTGTGTGTAGTAACCATGCTATCATTGAGCTAAAATATTTTTTTGAAAATTAAAAAAATATATATTACATTAATGTACTTATTTTTAGTCCAATTCTGCGTTTTTTTGCTACAAAATAACTTTCAAGGTAAAAACTTATTGATGGGCTTATAGGTGGGTGCGCTGCGGGAATCCTACAGATCAACTAAAACTGTTGATAAACATTTTTATTTGCATTATCGGGGGGTTAATCGCACCGAAAAGACGATTCCGAGCAAAAAAATTTTTTGCGGCCATTCTAGTGGTCAGAATAGTGAGTTTCAAAAACCCTTCATTTCGATCCCAGTGGGCCTTAACCCTAATAATGAAGACATTTTATTTTAAAGATAGGACATTATATTACTTTGAAAAAGTCATAAAATTTTTGGAAAAAAGGGTCATTACAATTTTTTTTTGAAAAAAAGGTCATTTTATTCTTGAAAAAAGGTCATTATAATTTTTTTAGAAAAAAGGTCATTATATTTTTGAAAAAAGTCATTATAATATTTTGAAAAAAGGTCATTTATTTTGAAAAAAAGGTTGCATTATATTTTGAAAAAAGGTCATTTTAGAAATTTTTTTTGAAAAAAAGGTCACTTAATATTTTTGATAAAAGGTTCATTTATAATTTTTTTGAAAAAAATGTATTTTAATATTTTTGAAAAAAGGTCATTTATTATTTTGGAAAAGGTCATTAGAATTTTTGGAAAAAAGGTTATATATATTTCGGAAAAAAAAGTTCATTATTTTTTTGAAGAAGGTCATTATTTTTTTTTGAAAAAAAGGTCATTGTGCTGAGAAATGCCTTGAAAAAACAGGTCATTTGTGTGAGAAATGACGAGTTGTCATTGTGATTTAATCATAAAAAGTTCTAATGTTTTAAATTGCTTAAGTCATTGTGCAAGAATATCAGCTTGTCATTGTGCAAGAAATGTCGCCTAGGGCGACATTTTCTTGCAGAATGACAGGCTGATATTTCTTGCACAATGACTTAAGATCATTTACCGTCAAACGCCACTGTAAAGTTTTGTTTACTGATTATATCAGGTTATGTTAAAATTTAGGTTTATTTCAAATACAACATCAGAGGGTAGGAATTTCGGTTTTGGCTTAGGTCTCCTTGTTTCGCTAATGTGTTTTTGGAAGTGTATTCATGCAAAAAGTTTGATCAAACATTGTGTTACGCAAGATGAAAGGCTAGTTCTACAAATTGGCTAATCTGATTTATACCCTCGAGGCCCTGTTTGGCTAATATTTCATCGAGAATATGTCAAATTAGGAGCAGGGATACCCTTAAAGGGGGTAACCGTCGGCATGAAAGGTATTTTCAAAGGTATGTTACAGTTAAACCGTTTCATAAAAAAATATTTGCTGTTTTGTCAAATACTCTCAACAAACCGGTTAACTGGTTACAAAACCGGAAAATCCAAAATTTAGAAAACTTTCTTAGATAATATAATTATCTTTACCTTGAATTATTATTATTTTATTTTTTTCAAACTTGGCGGGTTTTTTCTACATGCGCTCAAAGTTTAAAGTGAGGTAAAAACTGAAAAT
>SCLH01000650.1:135742-164841 GCA_004367855.1 Oikopleura vanhoeffeni | reverse complement strand
GGTTTTCAACGACATTTCAATCATTTACTAGAATATAAAAAAATATAATCACTCATTTTTAAACTGCGAAATAAATACTTTCTTGGAAAGATTAAGCTTCGATTTATACCACCAATCGATTTGAAATTATTTGAATTGCGTATAAAACCAATTTTAGGGCAATTCTAAAAATGATCCAAAATAGTTGCCAAAAATGCCGACGGGTACCCCCTTAATAACGAGTTATTTGATTGTAAACAAGATTATCTGTTATTTAAAAACACAAATTTAGGGACATTTATCGAAATAACTAGAAACCTGGCGAGTGAAGATTGGATAATCTCTCGGACAAGTAATGATTTATTGGACAGATAATAAAACACAAAATTTCACAAGACGTATATTTTGCTAATCAGAAAAGTAGCTTTATCAGTAAATTTCTTGAAATTTTGAATCAGAAAGTTTGCTTCCATTTTAGTTTCATAATATTAAAAGCAAGAAGATTATTTTTCTGTGAAAGAGACGGATCGAATAAATTGAAATTTGCATTTTCTAAGTTTTTCAAATAATCTTCCGTTGGATTCAATTGTCGGAAAATATCATGTGCTTCGACTGGGATTTTCGACCTCATAGATTGAACCTAGAAATTAGCATAAATGTGATATTTAATAAAATTGCCGTCTACTTTTACTTATATGGGGTATACCTAGGGTGTCCGCCGGCATCTGAGTCTAAAAATCACACTCGAAAACCTGCACATTCTAATTTTCTTCTGAACACTTCGGGATAAGTTAAACCAAACCGAAAAAGATCAAAAAATTTGTCGAAAATTCTTCAAGTGACGTCTAAAGTGACCTTTAGTGAACATCAAAACTATCTTCTGATTGGCTGACAAATTTTTATGACCTTTGTGATTTATACTCAAATTTTATCGACACCTCAAAAAAATCATCGAAATATTTAAGTGACCCTAAGTGACTTTAGTAACCTCTAAAGCTATCTGTCTTGTTGACTCGACAAATGTTTATATTTGGGGCATAAACTCAAATTTTGTCAAAAACGTCAAAAAAATTGTCGGAAACATATTCAAACTTGACCCAAAGTGAACCTTTAAGCAACCCTCGGAACTATCCTCTGATTTAATTATTAACTCGCCTCACTCACACATTAATAACAGAAATTTTGGACATCAGTCTTAATTTTTCTGATTAATTCAAAAAATTGCCTAAAAATGTTCTGAATTTACCAAAAATAACCTCTTTCTCTATTAATTAATTTTAATCAAATTGGTGAGATTTCCGAGATTTTTGAGTTAATGTGGGGAAAAATAGACGATTAAAATCAAAGAACTTAAATTTTAGAATTTCGCTGATTGGCGAGCGTACATCATTAATAAAGGGGGTTCCACCGGAGTTTTAGGGTTTGTCACTTGGTACCACGGGAAACACGGCTGAAGTGATGACTTGATATTTTTATCACTGACTTACACAAAATCTCCTCGTGTAATTATTTTATTGTTGGGTGCCAAGAATATTTTAACCTACGCAAAAACATGATTTGCAAAACGAAAATTTCAGATTTGCGACAAGGTTCGTTTGAGCTAACTTAAACATAAAAATAGTTGTGAGTTAGCAGACACTTCTGATCTAAAGATGTAGCCAAATTGAGCGCAATGGAAAAGTAGAAAAATACTGTTTCGTGTTTTTCTCGAAAATTACAACTTTTCAAGTAAACTTTTTCACGATTGAAAAATTGAAAATTAAAATGCATGATTCTATAGAGTACTGTGAATTCTGGGTCTAAGCGAACACTTTTCTCAAATCCCTTTTGTCCGCTTAGAGGTACCGCGTTTTGTCCGCTTAGACCTATTTTGCTCTCAATCATACCCTAGAGGGCGCCAAGAGCTTTAACTTTAGCCAAATTCTATAGACACTAGTAACATCATAAATTAATAAATACTGCCAAATAGTTAAAATTAGAAGTTTTTGTTATATTTTGGTTACTTTTTAAATTACCAATATCCCTCTTAGCGGACAAAAAAAATATTTGTTTTGTCCACTTAGAACTTATTTTGCTCGTACATCACCTAGAGGGCCCTATAGACAGTGGTCAACCCAGGGTCGGCAATCCTAGAACAGGACAAGGACAAAACAATTTTGAAATTTCCTCCCTCCGACAGGCTGGTTAGGACAGGACGAAATTTACAAATCTTGTGCAGTCAGCCCTGCCCCCTGGTCAACCTTATTAAAAAAGACACTATTGCAGAAAAGTTAAATTAGGAAGTTTGTTTCTATTTTTTGTTATCTTGATAAACTGAATATTGAAAAATCTCTTTAAGCGGACAAAAACAGGGTCAAATCTGTTAAATACCAAATCGTTTCACAAAACTTCACGATTTCTAAGATATTATTTTAACGGGGTGGTGTCGGTTTTTTTGAGGCCCTTTATAGCATTAACTTTATGATACACTTAACTATTGCTTATGATAAAGTTGACCCAAGGAATCTCAATGGTGGCAATTATTTTTTTCAAAACAATCTAGAACAAATCTAGAATTTTTCAAAATTTCGAATCTTTTATTGGTGATATGACCGCGCCTAAAGCGATGCATGACATTAAATTAGTCAGAAATATCTGTAATCGAAAGTCTAGAAAATTTCAATTAATTATAATAATTTAATAAGTAATAATTTGTAAGGACAATTTGGAAAATTTTCATCTGTCCTTAATAGGCAGAAACCAGAGTTCATTTAAGGAATAATTGTTAGTTACAACTTTAATTTTCTAATAAAACTCAAAATCTCAAAACCCTAAAGTTTCGATCATCGTTTTTTTGGTTCCCATGTGAATTCCTCAGCCTGAAATTTTGAACCCTCAACTTGAATTGTCTGAAATTTCTGAAAAATATCAGAAAATTAGTGTTTTTAGAGATGGAGGGTGTGTCAAAATGGATGGGCAGATGAGGAAAAAATCACTTTTTTGCTTTTTTGAGGTAACTGAGAAAAAAATTGAAAAAAAAATATTTTTCGATTTCTTCCATCAAAAATCATTCGGAAACCACCTTAAAATAATTTCCGACGCTTAGGGCTTAATCTCCGAAAAGTCCGGCGGACACCCTAGGTTACGTATGAAAATGGGTATACGGTATATCGTATACCGTATACGAATACCGTATACCATTTTCATCGATAATTTTTTTGGGGCGATTTTTTAAAAAGCTAATCTTTAACTATAGAGAAATGTGTATGCGGAAAATATTTAATATTTCATAAAATTTTTAGAATATGTTTTTAAAAATTTATTTTTTGCATTGACAAGTTGTCAAGACAACAAAGAATTATGAAAGTGTAGTTCTGACAATGTTTATGACATCAACACACCCATATTTCATTGTATACTTTTTTCGTTTATGAGAGAGGTTTGAACGCCTACGCAATTTTCATAGCAAAAGATAGGGGAAAAAAGTCGACCCAAAAAATTATCGATGAAAATGGTATACCTCCTTTTACGGACATTCAAAGTTTTCGAAAAATCGTATTAATAAAAATAATCCTGATCATAAAAATCGGCGGTACCTTTAGCATGGAAAGTAGCAAAAAAACATAAAAATTATCATGATTATTTAAGAGTTGGATATGGATAGTAGTTGCTTTTAGGTCGTTTTATGAGTCAATTTGTGTTTGGTATAACCGGCCAATTAGTGACCCGCATTGTTAACACACTACTGGAGAAACCCCTGATGCATACTGTAGAAGTTTTATGCAGATTTTCTTCAAATTTGACATTTACAAATTCTGAAACTAAAGTTCTCAAAAAAACTTGAGAAACTTTTTTCTGTGTTTTTTCATGCGGCGGTATTTTTCACTGCCCAATTTTCAATACTAAATTGCATAAAACTACATAACAAAAATTAATGGTTTACGATAATTATCCCCGCCATATTTTAACGTTACAATAAATCCATGCAAAAGATACCACCAAAAATTTACATGTATGATTTTCATATGAAACGATTACAATAAAATATAATTTTTTGTAAAATTTTCAGCGTAATTACCTTTGTCAAATTCGCATTGGCTAATGTCGCGATGTCAAAAATCATATTTTCTATTTTTGCATTATTCTTTTTCTCCACAAAATCGCGCAAATTTACTTCGTGTTTTGGACTAAATTCTAGTGGAACCAATATTTCACGGGTTTGCCTGTTTTAGGTTCAAGAAATTATCTCGATACATATTTTCAAATTAAATAAAAATGTTTGAAAAATAGATTTAACGAAAATTTAATTAATTTTCATAGCAAAAGATAGGAGAAATTCGATCTAAAATGTTAAATTCCCAAAAAAACATTTGAGAAGAAATTGCGTATTTCTAAAAAAAAATGCGCAGGTTTTACGCACAATTGGGAACTTTCGGACCATGAGGCCAATAAGAATAATAAAAGCTGATCCTATAATTTTCATAAAATGGTGACCTTAATTTTTAAATTTTCAAACAAATTAATCAACTATAAGTATCAGACCTTTTTAATTAATAAGCAGATGAAGACTACTAATAAAACTCCGACATAAGTTGATTTCGGAAGTTTAAAAGGCGATTATCAATGATCACACACGAAATTTCAGCTGCCTTAATTATCGCTTCAGGACGTCGCTAGAGGCAGCGCTATTATGACAAAAAATCTTGACAACGCAATGGCGCGCCACCTGCCGACTTAATCACAAAAAGCCTTTATAACCGAGATTTGATGGCAATAGTTCATAAAAAAAAGTTTACTATATCAAAATGGTAGTTACTAGAAGTATGGCACGAGCTCTCAAAAAAATTGAAATGGAAAATGAAAAAAATTCAAAAATTGATGTCGATACCTCAAAAATGGAGCATCCAAAAATTACCGAATTAAAATTGGCCACAAAAATTCCGACTGATGAAATGTTTGAGATGATTTTAACCGACATCAATGAAACCTGCCCCACAGAGCCTGAACTCCCAAAAATAGTCGCAGAATTTGAGGAGACAATAGAGCTAATTCAAGCTGTCGATTTTTCATGTTCTGATGAAAGTATGAGCGATGTCGACCAAAAATTCTCTGAGCTTTCTGATGTTTCAAATGATTTGTTAATTGATGCAGAAACACCCATGGAACAGGAATCGGATTTTTCCCTGCCGATCCCGGCCATGGAATCGTTTCATGAATCGATCCCAATTTTTAACGATACGTTCAATTCAACTTTTACCCCAAACAACTCCCCAAAAATTAAGAGACGACGGTTAGAAAAAGTTGTTCCAGTACAGTTTCATTATACTTGCAATTTCAAACACAATTTGAAATTCGACAATTCAAATTCGGAACAGATTTCGATTTTATATTCTGACTCCGATGATTACGAAAGTGACGATGATTTGTGGAATAGATTTGACTGAATTATTACTCTATTTTATATAACTGCATTTTGACTTGTGGATATAATAAAAATGTTTTTCTAAATTACTGAGTTCTTACTTGCAAAATTTATGACCGCAAAGGTGCATTTTAATAGAGGTGATTATGTGTGATATTGTAGTACAATTAAATAGTAAAATTTTAAAAAAATCCGTCCGAAAGTGCCAAAATCGTAGAAAGAGCTTACGAATTTTTTGAGAGATATTACCGCACTATTGTTTCGAAAATGGGGTGATCCGCATTTAAGGAATAACATAATAATAATTTTTATTATATACTTTAATCTTGACAATTAGTTAACTAAGTGAATTCGAACCTAAAAATGTTTTAATAATTATAAACTATTTTTTAAATTTCAATTTCGAGTTAAACATTATATTTTAGAAAATAAATTTATTTTTCTCTATATTTTGGCAAAAATGTTATTGATATGATATCACATATATTTGTTCCATTATAAAATATCTCCAACAATTTTTGCCATCTTAAATTGAAATTTTCAAAATTTTACAATGCCGAATAAATTTTTTTCGAAAGCTGGGAAATTAAGTTAAAATTGAATAAAAAATTCCTAAATTTTTAGACCTATGATAGCATTATATATTGAGGCACTTTATCTCAAAATTATTTCAAATGTGGTTTTATGAGGATTAAATTTTGGGGAACCCTTTCATTAAAGGTTGTGCTCGTAAAGCATTGGCAACTCCTATACATCTAGCTGCATGTTTTGCCGCAACGTCACAATTTACATCTTTAACTCCCACGGCCATAAGGGATAATAACCAGATTGTACCAGTAGTCAACTCGTGGTATCTTTCCAATTCAGAATATTTCATAAATGCTTTTTTACCGAGGCGATCATCTTTTGTTCTCTCTGTGATTAAGCGATTGAGCCAGGCTTTTGGGAGCTTATCCTAAAATGGTGTCAATTTACAAAATGATAAAAAATAGGACTCCATGTGGTTTACCACCTGACTTATATTTTAAACATAAACAAATTTATTATTTGGTTTTTCATGACAACGGCTGTTTTCACAGAAAAGTTTGGTATATTTCCACCAGAAATTTTTGTCATTTTCAGAAAAAAAATAAAGATATCGAAAAAGTTTTTTTCCCAGCGATTATTTTCGTTATTAATTAATTTTATTTCAGTAAAAAAATCGCTACAGCTTGGTATATTATACAAATGTATAACCGATTTTAACTGTCGTTTTTAAGATAAAAAAACAAATTAAAAATATTAATAATTTTAATAATATTTGATAATTTTACTCGATTCACTCCGTATTTATAGGATTTATTTCTGATCATTCAAATTCAATTTTTAAACTTACTTTTTCAATCGTATATTTTAATTCTTGCAGAATAGGATGATCTGGTATTGGCTCTTTTTTATAAATGTTATTTAGTCCAGTTTTGAGGAAATTTATTCTTGCTTCAGCAAATACTGGTTTTGATACCTTTTCAATCGAGGTCAAAATGGCAACGTTAAAAGCTCTTTTTAAGGATCAGCAAAGGTTTTTAGTGATAAAAGGCGTTTTTAAATGTCTTGAAAAATCTTTGAAAAAATTATTATTTTTAGGTCTGGTGACTCACCAGTGGTGAGAAATATAAAAATTCGTGAGATCATCCAAAAATGGGGTTCCTAAATACGTTTTCAATTTATAGTATCGTACAGTTCAGCCTTAA
The DNA here is from genome assembly GCA_004367855.1 of Oikopleura vanhoeffeni. Taxonomy (NCBI): domain Eukaryota; kingdom Metazoa; phylum Chordata; class Appendicularia; order Copelata; family Oikopleuridae; genus Oikopleura; species Oikopleura vanhoeffeni. The sequence goes on along the minus strand of SCLH01000650.1, from coordinate 157,731 downwards.
CTGGTTGGTGATCGACGATCACTGATCGTAAATTGAGGCTCCAAACAAATCCCAGCTACATAATTTTGGTATTTGAAAATTAAAGTAATCTTTGAAAAGTTGGCCGGTATGGCCGAACGTGTTTTTCGAAAATTTCAAAATTATCTTCGGCCGTTATGCCTTTAAAACCAATCACTACAGTATTTGTTATTTAAAATTTTGGATAGCATGTTTTTTGTGGACCCTACTCTGATAGCAAAAAGACTTCTTTGTTTTTCGTAATCCGTAATACTTTTGATACAAATGGCCGTTTCCCAATCTGATTTGTAAACCAGATTTTGGCAATGCTGTGCAGAAAACGGCAACTTTGGCCGCCTTGATAACCACATCTGAAAGAAAACATCAAAGTGAAAATTATGAAATTTATGTTTTTTTAATTCAAAATCACAAAAAAATCAAATTTTTTGTACTTTGAAAACTAATTTTGATGCAAAATATACCGCCGCCGATATTTATATCAAATAAATAAAGTTATTTAATTTTAAAATGGCTAATAATTTTTATCTTTTATAAGAATTTTTATTTGACTCATTTTTGCAGAATATTTTCACAAGAAAAAAACAATAATTTATCATTCAAATTTCGCTATCAGGCATTAAAAGGGCAAAATAACAAAATTAATAAATTAAAGGTTATTAATTATAAAAAATTACATATAAATTTATTTAACTTCTTGGACCATAAAAAATGGTATTGATTTAGAACAAGAAGTTACGAATAAGTATGGTATCCAGGATTCATATACCCTAAGAAAATTCGAAATACTTCCAATCAGCTGATTTTTATAACTATTTTACAGAAACAATTGCATGGGCTTGCACAAGTGGTAAAATAAGGGTTCCTTTTTTGTTTTTACAAGTATTGAAGAGATTTAGTTTCAGAAGTCACGTGAGAAAATATAACCGGTCAAATATAAAATATTACCCCAATCCTATGTTTATAAATTCCAAATAATACATGTATGAATAATAAATAAAGTTGGAAGTTGTTCGTAATCGAATGATTGTAATCGACAAAATAATCTGAGGTCAATTCTTTTTAACTTGTTTATTGAAATATGACCCCAAATTAGTCTGTGTTGACTGTAGCGTTAAGGGGCAGGGGTCATTATTTGGGACTTTTGGACAATGAGTCGCTCTACAACCCCTTTAAAGTTGAACGAATGCTGGTAACGAAAACGCGTAGGCGTGTAAGGCAAAAAATACGAATTTGTAGAAAAACGTAGGCGTGTTATTAGTTTTACTTTATGCGCAATGTAGAATATTATATTTAAAAAACGTGTTTTGATTTTTAGTTTTCCTAATCTAGATTGTTTTAAATACTTAAGTTAAAACCAGAGGGTGAAATTTCATAAAAAATATTATCACTTCGGCTCTAAATGTTCCCGAGCAATTTTTCGAAATTTTAAGCCTCAAAGTAACCTTAAGGGAGTGGGCGTCGATAATTACGCTATTTTTTGAAGTTTTCAAGTGCAGTTTCTGAGAAACTTAGTATACTTATATAACAAAGTTATCCAATTAATTTTTAAATCTGTAGGATAACTCTTTAGGATTTCCGCAGTACCACGAAGATCATCAGATTATCCAACCTACGCTCAGAAAATGATATTTAGTAGCCCCCCTAAAAAACAATAAAAAGCCTACTCCTCATTCATTTCACATGAGATTTTTTGTTATTTGGCATGCGGGCTTAATATATGATTACGAAAGGACTCTAAGGCCATTTTTTTAATTGATGCTTCCAGTGGTCAAAACAGCCAATTTGGAAGGCTCACTATAAAGCCTACTCCTCCTCCAATTTTCATGCGAATTTTTTAATTCATGCTTCAAATGAATGACAAAGCCTAGCTCTAAGGGCTCTAATCGCCAATTTTTTAAATTTTTGTCTTGGGTTTTCTAAAAAAGCTTGTGAATTTCGGATTTTTTAGAAAATTTTGAAAATATTTTTTAGAAAAAAGAGTGAAAATTGAATTTAAACCTTTTTTGTGCAGTATTTGGAGTTGAATGTGCTTCTTTGAAGTTTTTATACGTTTTAAAAAAATTTTAGATCGAAATTGGAACCTTTAATTTCACCGTTAATTTCAAAACAACTAAAAACGGATTTTTTTTGAAAAAATATCAAAGGAGAAAAAAAATGTATTAGCCAGAAAACCCAGTGACAAATTTTTCTACCAAATAAATTGATAAGAAATTATTTTTTAGAACATTCAAATATCGACCCCACCCCCTTAAGGTCGTTTTTTTCGGTACGACCACTTAAGGGGTATCAGTTCTGAGAGACCAGACTAGATAGCGACAAACGTTTTTTTGCATCTGAATCTTAACGAATTTGGAACGCAGGATTTTTTCTTTTTCTCCGATGATTACCGGTTCACAATAAAAAAACGGTTTTTCGGCCATTTTGAGCAATTCGATGACTGATTTCGGTCACGTGATCACCTAGAAGCCAAAAAATTTTCTACACATATTTTTTTCCAAGGTTTCACGTTGCAGAAACTATTTGTCGCTATCTTGTCTAGTTCTCCCAGTCAAAATCATGGTGGTCGTACCTTAAAAAAACGACCTTAACACATAAAGAGTGCCGCTGCTCTTTAAAGAACGGTACATAGTTTTTTGGGTGTAAAATGACTCAGAATGTTATACTTTGGCGTTTTCTCGTCACTTTTCAATTATTTAATTACGGGAAATTTTAAGTACATTTTTTTAATTTAAATAGTTTTCTAAATTAAAAATCTAAGTCATCCAAATCATCCATATCAAATAAGGCGTTTTGATTTTGATCATTTTCTCCGTTTTCTGCATTTGGTTCATTATCTTCTTTAAAAACTTTCCGATGACATAAAGGACAAACATTCTTCAGCCTCAGCCATCGTTTTATGCACATTCTAAAATAAAAAAAAATAGTTTCATGAAATTTGAAGATTTTTATTTTCGACATTTAATCATAAAATTGAAAGAAGAGGCTCTCAAAACGAGTCTATAATTGAAGTATTTATATAAAAATTACCTGTGAAATCTGTGTTGGCAATCTGTTTCGATAACTGGAAAAGCATTCTCTCCAACTTCGAAATCTTCGTAACAAATTGCACATAAACGGTCAGGCTCCGGAATCTTGAAATTTAGAATTTTATTACTGTGGTTTTGGACAGCTGAGATTTTGCCATATTGTCCTTAGCGTTTGGTGCCATATTGTCCTTATTTTTTAAAATTGCTCGAAAAATTTCAAAAATAACGATGAAGAGCTGAAAACATAAGCCAAAATTTCGGAGGTCATTCTTTAATAATAAAAAAATATTTTTGGGAAAAATTAGTGAAGACCTTTTTTTTTTTGCTCTTCGGTCAAAATTTCTGTTAATATTTCTGTAAATGTTGAATTTATTGTTGAAATATAGATATCTACCCTGTGTGTGGTCAGCAAGCCCGATGCAAATGATGATGAATACGCAGAGGTGAACTTTTTTGCTTTAAAGTATACCACCTTTTAAAGTATACCACCTGAGTTTCAAGTGGTGTTGAAACAAAAAGTTGAACGTTTTTCTTAATCCGATATAGACTATATTATATAGTCTATATATCATATAATCGCCTTTCGGACTCCGAAATTCGGAGCCCTTATAAACTTAACCTTGATAATTAAAAAAGATACAGAATTATAAATGGGATTCAATGATACTATTCTTTAGAAAATCGGACGAATAATTATATTTCAGCCTAATGCATTTTTTAGCAGGTCAGTTTTGGTGTTAACACCACTTGCAACTCACGCGGTATAATTTTCAGCTAGTCAGCCGACGGCATTATCCGGCCATTTTTATCAATATTTTAATTGGGCTTCCCGACCGCATTCGGGGTGGAGATCCCGATTTATCAGTCGAAAACTCTGCATATTTAAACAGTTTTTCCATAAATTTTTAATCAGATCAGATTATTTCGGTAAATTTGCTGTATTTTGGTTAAATCTCAAATTTGATCTCGGAAATTTTTTGCGAACTTTTACCTAAATTATTTCGAAAAAAAACTTTAAAATTAGTACCTCTTCAACATTGACTTCTTTGAGACTGTACAGTTTTTGACCAGTGAGAAGTCTGAGATTGATTTTTTGGTATCCCTTCCAAAACGTTTTGTAAATATTAAAATATGAATGGATCATCATCATGATAACCCGTATAGAAAGCATGATTGGACGTTGGTATATAAGGACATATCTGAAAGAATTCAAGTTAATATTGAAGTTGATTATTTGTAGACAACCCTGATTGTTATAAGGACAAAATATGTCCAAATCTATACATTTAAATAACATGTAGATAATTTGATGTTTTAGATTTGGACAATATTTTGTTGTTCATAATTTTGATCTATGTCATTGCGTTTGGCAAGTCATAATGCAGAGCCACAAATTCAGACTCGAGGATAATTTTATTTGAGCCATTGAACAATTTTTGTTCCAGAAAATCCAATCTGAAAGTATAGATTAAATTTTGCAAACTATTCTCATTATTTGTGGGAATTTTTGGACTCTTTTTTTAGACATTTTTGGAGCCCATTAAACCAAATGACCTCAGGTCGTTTACAGTTTAGGTCATAGGATTTTAGTTCTTCGGTGTTGGCGAAACTGTGATAAAAACCCCCATTTTTTATTTTGAATCTGACACCGCTCGCATATTTGGTAACATTTACTGATTTTTTAATTTCAAATTATTTTGCGGATTTTTTCAGAAAATCCTTCGAATTCCAACAGAAGATTATTAAATTCGATTTTGTGAGAATTAATCTAAATCATGATTGAATCATAAGCATGGTATTCTAAAGAGTATTTTAAGCCAAGTATGCGACAAAATTTTTTAAACTTGCATAAAAAACGAAAAACTTTATTTTTGTGAAATGACCAAAAAATGCAAAAATCAAAATCCCTCAGTTCTTCAAAATCCTGCTATGATTCCAGCTTTTTTTGTAATTTTTGGAGACAATATGTTACTTATATATCATTTATGGTCATTTGATCTGGCTGAGGGCACATTTCCACAGTAGGGATCGAAGGAGGTTCCAAAATGAAAAATATAAGAAATCCTTGGAAAATCCCGTAAAAATCCGCAAAATAATTTGAAATTTAAAAATCAGCGAATGTTACCGGATGTGCGAGCGGTGGCGGATCCAAATGCAAAAATAAAAAATGGAGTTTTTATCACGGTTTCGCCAGCACCGAAGAACTAAAGCCTATGACCTAAACTGTATATGACCTCAGACAAATACTTAAAAATGACATCTTTGAGATGCAGAAGGACGGTTCGAGCTCATAGACAAAAAATGTTCTTAAAAAGCGCCAGGTAGTTAAAAATGCAAGCAAGTAAAAATAAAGCATTTATACACGCTAAATTTTTTATGGTGATCGAAAATTTTCGTTTTGGCCTTATAGACGGAAGTGTTTTCAAAATTCCAAGGTAGCTGTTTTTTCAAAGGACACAAATAAATATTTTGACGAAGTCGAAGCTCAGACATGGTATCATCAACCGGTTTCTTGCATCGTGTACCTGACCAAAATTCAAACACGGAACGGCACAAACCCGTTTGATGATACCATGTCTGAGCTTCGACTTCGTCGAAATATTTCTTTGTGTCCTTTAGAAAAACAGCTACCTTAGGTTCTGACCGTCTTGTCCTTATCGACAAAAACGAAAGTATTTTAATTTCTTTAATTATTTATTTTATTTACAGTGAAGTCCGTCTAACAGGACGCACCATATCAATATTAAAAGTTCTCTCCAGCGAAAAGTAGTAGAGTGTACCAAAAAAATATGCCTTGATATGATACATATGTTACAAACGTATCGTACTATGGCGTCTTTTTCTGTTAAAATACAGTACTTTTCGCTGGACAGTACTTTACATATTGATATGGGGCGTCCTGTTAGACGGACTTTACTGTAGATTTTATCGAATTTTTCTTTACCTTCATTCCAATCATTTTTGAGCATAAACCACACAGCAAACGACGTCAACGTTTTTATTATTAATTCTAGAGTAAAAACAAAAACCGGGATCCACCACGTGCTTATTTCATGATTTAAAATGAGCTCGATTTCTATCAAATTTGAAATGCAAAATAAACCAATCATGGCTTGCATTGGTCTGTGGACTGGTCGGACGTCAGGATTGTTGGTTAGTTCAGCGTCAACCATTTCGTGTAAATAATGAAGACATGCAACCAGGATCAACCAAGAGTTTTTTTCAGCACGATCTAAGCGCTCTGGTTGGTCCATGTACGTTATTCCTGAATTTCAATTTTAAAATACTTTTAAGGACTTAAGTACTACACATGTCTTTTTTTGTCCGTATTAAAATAATTTCCCGCTAAGAAATCGCACGTTTCAGACTAGTTTAAACTACTAAAGTAGTATTCGGTCACCTGGTCCAATTTTTATTTCAACAAAAAATTCAAAATTATAATACACGCCACATTATTATGGTTTTTGAAACACGGATAATCTTTGAAAAATTAATATTACATTATACATTACATTGTACATTTAATAGTACATTTTTTAGGTTTTCGAAATATATACCGGTAATTTGATTTTAAGAAAAAATCTGTTTAGAAAAAAACTACACCTAAAGTACTGCACCCAATGTCAAAAATATTTAACTTTGGCTCATATAAATCTAAAACGCAGCTCTACTATTGCGCAACCTTTTCACCACAATTCACTTATTGAACCCCAGCCATATATCTTTGATGCCATTTTTATATGATAATTTGTACCTGTTTGTAAGGCCATAAAAGCGTGTAGCATAGATAAAAATTGACCCATCCTAGCTCCTCTCTCATGAGGGTCATGTGGTTCTTGACCATTTACCAACCATCTTTGAATTCCCAATCCAATATATTCACCTGGACCCATTAGAAAATAAGCAACGGCGAAAACACTGAAATAATTTTTTTTTTATTTCAAATCAAAAAAAGGACATGTTTAAGTTTGCCGTTTTGTCCGTATAGACACTTTTAAATTTTAACTAAAAATGCAAGCCAATTTTCCGTCAGTAATAAGTTGAGATTAAAAAATAAGGATACGAGCCCTCATTTCATTTGAACGTTGTCAGATCCAAATGCGAGAATGAAAAATTATGGTCGTTATTATGGTTTCGGCAAAAACCTAGATACACGTGAAACAATAACTGCGTATCATTTTTGACTATCTTTTATTTGACTGATATCTATTACGGTACTTGCTGGGGCTTTTGTGCCAGTTTTTTAGCCAAAATTTGTATTTAATTCGGCTTTTAAAAACGACTCATCCGATTAAGTATTTAGAAACTATACTCATCGTGGAAGCCGCTTTGATTAGTGCGTAGGTTTAAGTTATTTAATACAAAAAATGAGAGAAAGTTCACCGCTTAAAACGGCTTCCACGATTAGTATTGTAGCTGAAACTGACCACAAAAATCTAGTCAATAATTAAATAAAAAAGCTGGTCCGTATCGGACCATTTTTGATTTTTTTTTCTGAGATTACTGAAACTGTTTAATTATCAGTTTTTGTTAAAAAATTGAGAACTATGGTCTGATCAATTTATTTTTCTCTGGATATTTGTGCTCAGTTTGAGCTATCTAAGAACTCAATCGGATGAGTCGTTTTGAAAAGCCGAATTAAATAAAAATGTTGGCCGAAAAATGACATAAAAGCCACAGCAGGTACTGTAATAGTACAATCTACAATCTTACGACCTGCAAATTATTCCCTTATCAAAAAACACAAAAGTACCTTGGTTAAAATTTTCAAAAAAAGCTCAAGATAGCGATACAGACCAAGATGTGAAAAATATATTTTTACCTTAGAAGGGAATCGGTTTGGATAAGAATAACTGAAGTAATTGTTGAACCAATTGAAAACCCATTAAAATATTTCATGGAAGCAAAGGATTCGAGACTGAAAGAAGTCATATTCAATAATCCCACACCTGTAGAATTCATTGCTGATAAAGTGATCTCCTCGATTGGTGGTGACATCTAAAAATTAACAATATTTTAAACGGTACAATAGGAGTATACATTTTTGGGACATTTTTTCACCTTTCATTTATGATGAAAATGCGTAGGCGCGAAAAGTCTATCAATTTAAAAAAAACGGGCACAATAAGAAATCGTATGTCGAAACAATACAAATTTTTAAATCTAAAGATTAATCTGTATACCATAAACCGAGTCGATTAAAATTCAAAAATATTATCGAAAAATATTTCGTTAATTTTTCTTGTCCTACTAATTTCCGCCCACGCACTTTTCAAATAAAAAATATGCATGATTTTTTTTATGTAAAACGAATTAAAAAAAAACGATTCAAAACACAAAATTTATGTTCGAATCGTCCTTTTATAATCTGAATTTTAAACGCCCCCCGTCGCGTATCGTCCCGTCGCGTATCGAAACCTTTTTAATCACGATCTTTTGAAATTTTGAAAATCGGTTCATCCATCTCTGAGAAAAACTCGTTCAACTAAATCACAAAAACGGTTGCGCTGAAAAAAACCCATAGTTGAATGCAAACATTGTCTTCGGCAGGGCACATACACCACTTACTCAACCTGACACGTATGATTTGACAATTTTTGTCAGGACGTTTGAGTAACTGTCAGGACATTTGTCAGATGCTTTTTCGCATATTAGAGGTGAATTATAGATATTTTCAGGAAAAAGACCCTTTGGATATTTTGCCATATTGTCCTTATATAGGGACGGACCAAATAAAAAAGCGTAGGTTTTGGCCATATTTCTGCCATGCTGTCCTTATAGAGGGTGTCCTGATAGACGCACACCACAGAAGTTTTGTCTAATAAATTACTTTATTTTAGCATCTAATTGAACTCTATGAAAATGAGCAAATAAAACTGTGATTTTCAATTAACCATTACAAACCAATCGTACGATATTGTACGAGTTTGTCGTTTTTCGACTCACGAAGTGTCTGTAGAATTTTAACCGTTGAACATTGTTTTTGAGATTTTTTTGAGATACAAAATTGTCTGAAAAATTCAAATATGAAATTTACAACTAAATTGCATGAGTCCGCTCGAAAGACAAAACAGAAACAAATTTCTCAGATTTTAGAATGACAATATTTAGTATCGAAAGCATCAGGGGAAACTCAAAATCGTACGAAGATTCAGAATATGCTAAGGTAGTTTTTTCTGTACAGTATGTGTTTTTTTTGAGGGGGAAAAGAGTATCAAGTGACCGGGAGAATTGTCTATATTTTAGGGAGAATTCTCCCGAATTGTTTACTTTTTGTTCCCGCGAAAAAAAAACACATACTGTAGGTGCGACAGATTTCACTTTTTACCACTTTGAAAAATTTTTCGAAAATTAAAAAAAAAAAATTGGCCTGAGCTTTTTTAGTTTCTAGTTGAATGCAAAAAACTGTTTTGTGATATCCCATACAGTTCGTCTGTGGTGAAATCTGTCGCACCTATAAAAAAACTACCTAATTAAAATGTGGTGACATAATATATTTCCTATAATTTTACATTTAAAAATTCTGATTTAAATTCTTTCAAAAAATGAATCTTAGAATGAAAATTTGAATATAAAATCCGCAAAAATTGCTTTAAAGCAATTTCAAATTAAAAAAAGACGAGAAAAATACCACCACAATGGAAAAAGATGTACAGTAAAGTGTCTTCAGTAGGACGCGTCATAAGGATTTTGAAAGTACTGCCCTACGAAAAGTACTTCACCTTAAAAATATGTAAGTATGATACATATGATATGTTACATACATACTATACATACATACATACTATGGCGTATTTTTAGGAAACAGTTACTTTTCGCAGGACAGTACTTTTAAAATTCTTAGGACGCGTCCTACTAAATACACTTAACTGTAATATATTATATATATTAACCTGGTTCAAAGGCTCAATCAGACTGCTCCATATTAGCAATGTTGCGAAAAAGTGGAAAGCTGCTTTTATGACCATTGATTTTAATAATATTTGAAGAATTGTTGTAATAGAAGGATTCACTTTGCACAATTGGTCGAATGATAATTTGAAGAGGGCACGCCATAAACTATTTTCTTCTTCCTCCTTCTCACGAATTTCAGCTAAAATTTAATTTTTTTTACCTTGCCTTAAAGTTTTTCCGATGTCTTGTCTTTTCACAAGATTTTTAAATTTAAACGTTTTAACGTACGGCGAATAATGTTATTGAAAATGTTGCTCTTTTAAGAATACCGAGTTCTAGAACCGAGCCCTCAGAGTTCTGAACCGACCCTTCATGATTTTCGCCGAAAAATTTCAAGAAACATTTGGTCAAAAAATCAAAGCCAAATATAGTCCAGTTCTTGACAAACCGGGGTTTTAATATTTGACCGGTTAACCGGAAATCTAAAAAAAATAAGTTTTAAGCACGTATCAACTCTTTGGCTGTCGGATACAATTGGAATTTATGAAATCTGATGAGCCATCTCCGAGAACATTCGATGCAACTGACACTAACCTTTTTCCATTAGCTAAAAAAATGCCGCCTTAGAAAAGAACTGTTGACAGCCAAAAAAAAGCACAGATTAATGCGAATAAAATTCTCATCTTGGTCATTTATTTAACTATTTTTATAACTTTTGAATCTTGAATTATGGTTCCTAATTTAAAAAGTCCTGAGACGACTTTGGACTACTCGTCGGATGAATAAAAAGTAATTTTTCGATTAGGGCTTGGTTGTTTTCTAGAACTCGGTACAACCCCAATTATTAAGTGTCATTAATTCCTCATACAATTTGTTTCAGATCAATTTTTTCATTCATAATGACAAAAAAAAAATTCTGAGAATAGCCGAGTTTGTGAAAAATCGAATTTTTATTGGCAAAAAATGGAAGTTAGTACAGACAATCTGGGTTGTAAAAACCCATTTTTTGATTACCCGAAAGAAACTGTACGAGAGAAACGGGTTTAGTGGTGTATTTTTTTTAAATTCACGTAATTTTCTTGTCAGGACGTTTGAGAAGGTGGTGTATGTTACGTCCTATTGAAAGCGCTTGACTAAATAAATTAATTTACCCATAAGCTGTGGATCTTTGAAGAACTCGGCAACAGATGTGAAAACTGGAACCGATAAATTCTTCAGAACCATCAATCTCATTGCAAATAAAATCATTTTTCCCAAATTTGAAAAGTTGCTGAAAATCATAATGGCGGTGACCGCAAAAGGCGGTAAAGAGACCCAGCTCCATTTTTCACTTTCTTCATCCACCAAGATATTAGAAACAACGCCGCGGAAGAAGATCAAATTAAAGAACATGAAGCCGATTCGAACAAGATATTGAAAATCACTTTTCTTAGGCTGAAAATTTCTAATATACAGTTACTGTATTACAGTATGTAAAAAAAATTGTTCGAGAACAAAAGGTCCAATTTTCTCTGGTTTGAAAGTAATTAATCCTGCAAATTATAGGCTTTGATCCAGAGAAATTTCCCTTGTTGTTCTCGAACAAGTTTTTTACATACTGTAATTTTCAAATTAAGGCTTACGAAATCCTTGAGCTTTAAACTTTTATTTTTTTAAAGTAAGAGGTGACTCCAAACTGATACCAAATTTTTGTTGTACTTTTAATAAAATTCGCTTATTCCTAATTTTCGAAGAGAAAACAGACCTCTAACTCAGACTCAAGTCTGGCTACGTTACTGCTATGAAATTGTTGGTTTTCGATAAATTATCTAAAATTCTAGATCTGATCATTTTTAAAATTTCGCAATCCGGGAAAATTTTCTCGATTCTGCAATTTTTCGGAATTTTAAAATGACTGAATCATGAAAAAATTTTCGTAGTTTCAGATACAAGTGTAATTGAGCGGAGACCAAAAATTGAAAACTGCGAGAACTTAAGACGCAGATAAAGATCGATTTTCCTTTATACATTTCGATTTCTCAGTAGAAATAAGCGATTTTTTTGAAGGTCCAACGGACAAAGTGAACTCCATTCGATACATTGCAATAGTATTCCGTTGAAAATGAGAGTTTATAGGTCGAGGATTTTGAAGCAGCAAGGAGTTTCAAATCATACAAACTTAAGTTTTCGTTTGCTAATTCGAGAAAGTTTCAGAAAAATCGCAATAGCTGTCGGCTTGACACGATGATTTTTGTGTCCATTAAAAATTATCGTGCCATAGAAATTATTGTATGCCGCATACATCCTATTCATTTATACAGTATGCGAAATCTTGAATCATTATATCGAAAAATATATTTAAATTTGTAAATTGGAAAATTTTGCGTGTTCATAAGAAAGCAAAAATGCCCTTACATGTACTACTCTCGGCTGGACACCATAAATGAATAGGATTTTTCAAAAAAACGCTGCTGCAAAGACCAATTTTTAAATTTATTTTTGAGTCGAAAAATGATATTGCTTGCGATTACAGTTCAACAACAAATTAATTTTATATTAGAGATAAACCATTTCACCACTTTAGTTTTAGAATAAAATTTTAGAAAAATAAGGTAGTATTTAAAAAAAAGCTACCTAAGCATTTCATGAATTTGTAACACCTGCTGTTTAAATTTGACTTCTTAAAACCAGAAAGAAATTTTCACCCTAACTTAATTCCATCGAAGTTATTCCTATGAGGCCCCATATTGGCCTGACTTCAGGTCGAGGAAGATTCAATAGAAAGTGATCGACAAGGTTTAACAGAGAATGGATTCCATATGCAAAGACGATTTTGTAATAAAATGGCAATTTATCGTCTTAATTTATTCACATTAAAAAAAATAAAACGAATACTACACTAGCTACTGGTTGAGTTTTCAATTTCTAATGGATTTGACTGGACTAGCTCTGGAGTCCAATCAAAATGAGCGAATGAGGGAGAATCTCTTTATCTTTTTTTGGTCCGCTCAAAACCCTATCAAAATGAAAACTCAACCTGTAATATCCAATGGAAACCCATGTTTTTTGTTGGAAGCCATGTATTAATGCATTTCCATTAAAGAGTAGTTAGTGTAACACAACTTGGTTAGTCAGACCTCAATAAAACAGTTTTAGAGAATTTTTTTACTTTTCACAATTAAAAAATATTTTTCATAAAATCTTAAAAAAAATTCTTGAATCCGTCATGACGCGTTACTAGATATTTTTATCGGCAATACACCAGAATTTCAGTCCGGTCAGATATTAAATTGTCGGTTTCTTGGTCACTGGATATGATTTGTTTACCAAGACTAACAATTTTTACACAAATTTTTTCCATTTTTTGTACAATTTTCAGGGGTAAAATTATTTGGTATGACGCCAAAGAGGCAAATTTAACAAATGACACGTATGGGGTCATATTACACACAAAACGACGTCACTGCGTATTTAAAGAAATTTTATGACGATTCCAAAAATATTTGTTTATCATGTTATAGGACCCTATTATCAACAATTCAAATAAAACCATATCGAAAATTATCCCTGCTGATCGCCTTTCTGACAAGCGGCTCATGTTCATAAGCAGCGTTGCTCCAGGAAAGAGCGCCAGCAGGGATAATTTTCGATATGGTTTTATTTGAATTGTTGATTAATGGCGTCCTATAACATGATAAACAAATATTTTTTGGAATCGTCATGAAATTTCTTTATCAATAACTCTTCTTTATTCAATAACTCATGAAGTCTGACTACTCAAATTCTATTCAATTTTTATCATTACCTGGCAGAAAAAGTGGGGTCAAAAAAATAGTCCATATTAAAATATGAAACCATATTGGTGTTGCATCGTGTAATATTCTTCCTGATATTAGCGCTTCAATGCCTAGAATAATGGGAATCCTGTAGAAGTGTAGCGGAAAATCAAGCCTGGGAAAGGGCCCTGTTCCACCTTGGACAGCTGCTAACTCCATTCGGCCCAAATTACTAAACCATACTAAACAACTCTTCTAGAAATAATATCAATATTTATTTGGCATTTTTTAAGAGTCAAGAAACAGATGGAAATAGCCGTTTCAAGTTCTACTTTTGGTGTCATATATCAAAAAAAGGTTTTGGGATCATATATCAAGAAAAATGAAGGTGTAATTTATCAAAATATTTTACTGTTATCGGGGTGAGTGCTAAATTGACTGGGGTGATCACATGTAAAATTTTCAAAAATAGTCGAAATTCGGACTTCGACTATTTCTGAAAATTTTAGATCCAAATATCAAAACAGTTTGAATTGACACACAATTTGTAGAACTTCAAACTCAGCTTCAAATGGAGTCAGGGAGCGAGGCAAGTTTTATTCTCAATATTAATTTTTCTAGAACACGGTGTCATATTTTGATGGTTTCAAATTACATTCCCATGCCGCCCATTCCACCCATGCCGCCCATTCCTCCCATACCACCTACTGGATCATCACTTTATTTAAGGTTAACGATATTGAAAGAAAAAATTTATAAAGGAATCCCAGTGAAAATTTTCGGAGTTTATATTTTGGTCGACTTATTTTTATAAGTAATTCTTTCTTTGGGAATTGAAAAAACAAAATTTGTTATTCAATTTTTTTATTTTGAATTAAAAGCATCCTTATATTTTTGAATATATATATGTGTAGTCCTGAAGATGCCGCAACGGTTAATTATTAAATTTTAAATAACGAAATTTCATTTATTTTATGTATGCCTGTCTTTTGAAAATTCGATCTGTAAAATGTAACAATGTTTGATTAGTTTTTTCAATTTGGCGAACTTTTGGCGCCTGCGCATTTTTCATAGCGAAATATTTGAGAAAAAAATTTGACCAAAAATTTCACATTTGAAAATATAGATAAATAGCAGAAGTCGAATTTCCGCTTGCACAATAAATAGCGCAAAAGAAGCAAAATCATTTCGCCAAAAATTTCGTTGTGTTAATTGAGCAAAAGCAGGCAAAATAGATCAGATTACAAGAACAAAGCTGAACTAAAGAAGCACAAAAAAAAGAATTGCGCAATAAACATCCCTCATTTTTTCTCAATTTTTATAAAAATAATAAAACCAATAAAAAGCCTTTATTCAGTGCGTCAACCCTAACTTTTTTGCTCAGTGATTACACACTCGGCAGTGGTTAATAAACTGGCGACACCGGAAGCGTCGATTAAGGATTGTCGGATAACTTTAGTTGGATCAAATACACCGGTGGCGATCATATCGACGTATTCGTTAGTGTGAGCGTTATAACCTTCAGCACCGGCCATGATTCTCTCTACAACAGATCGACCTTCGACACCAGCGTTGTTGGCGATCGTGGTAGTTGGAATTCTAGAACAAATAAATGTGAAAATATATTCGTATACAGTAGCGGGGATTTAATAAGACTCCATTTGAAACAAATTAGGTAATTTCGTGTAAATTTATAAAGAAAAATTTGGTTTGGCGTTTTCCAAAGGAAAAACCTATGTTTTGTACTTTTAACTTTGTAGACCAATTATGCGCAAACAAAATATGAAAAATGGCGCTAAATAGCTTAAAATGCAAGCCTCAGGTCCAAGAAAAATAGCTCAAAAACAAAAATCTATTTATTAATACACGCTACATTATTATGGTGTTTGAAAATAATAATAACCTTTGAATAATTGGCCGTTTTGATATTATAGACGATGGCAATTAGCAAAATTATGTCAGTCGTTATACAGTAGGAAAAATAACATTTTTCTATCACCCCCCCCGGCTTTGACTTCATTCGATTTTTGAAAGTAATTTTTTGGGGTTTTTCAGATGGAAATTTATTCAAATATGTTTTGTCTACTCACACAAGCTTATTAACAAAAAATCAATTTTTTCATTAAAATAATTTCAGGTTGTGTACCTGATAGCTCGGTTGATGACATCGACACCAATTTGCTCATCAGCATTTTTAGTGATAACATTTTGTAAAAGTGGAATACATCTAAGAAGCGCAACTCCGCCACCTGGGACAATACCTTCTTCAACAGCAGCTCGGGTAGCGCAGAGGGCATCCTGAAATTATTATTAAAAAATTATAAAAAACCTTAAAAATAATATATTTCTTAATTTTTTTAGTTACTTCAACTCGGTCTTTCTTTTCGTTAACTTCGACTTCACTTGCACCACCGATTCTTAAGACAGCAATTCCACCAGCTAATCGAGCTTTTCGTTCCTTCAACTTTTCCTGAACAAAATTATGTAATTTGATTTTTTTTAAATAAGAGTCGTTTTATGAAGATAATTTACAATTTGGGTGGATTTTTTGATTAAAAAATATTCGCTAAATGACTCCTGGTTCATTGTAACGTCCCCTAATTGATTTGCAATCAAACGATGTATCATTAGTAATGATTCATTACGCTTTTGAATCCTCGCCTGTTATTGGTTGCTCTTAAATAAAATAATATGGTGCGTAGGTTCGTGAACCTGCCACCTTGAGTGTTTATCATTTAGGGTACGTTACAAAAATACTTTAAAATATTGGTCGTTGCACAATATTGGTCGTTGCACGATTTTTTGTGTGATTTTAAAATATATTTACATGATCATTTTATGGTTTTTTGAAAAAAACATAACAGCGGGCTGCGAGAATAAAAGTCAACATTTTTTTTATAAAAATTATTTATGTCGAACACAATCAATAAAAATTTACAAAATTGGTCATTTTTAACCGAGAAATCTTGGTTTTTCCGCTATCTAAAAGATCTGATCGGGTTAAAAACTTTGCAATATAATTTTGCGCCTAATGAAAATTTTTTGTTAAATATGCCCAAGATTATTAAAAAATATAGCCAAAATTTTTTTTTGATTTAATTTAATGAGAAAATTTCGACCAAAACCAAAGTTTTAGGAATCCGGATTTTTGAAAAATAAAAATCTGAACACAAAAAATTGTTACTAATTGTTACTTAAAAACAAAGAAAAGTTTTGCGCTTTTATGAAAGTTGAAAATTTATTTTTTTACCATGCTAAGTACCTTTTCATATTCAGAGTTTGATCCTTCAATAGCATCATCAATTTCTGCAACTCTATGTTGAACTTCAGCTGGAGATCCCTTTCCATTTAACATAAGAGTATCATCCTTAGTAACAATAACTTCTCCAATCATTCCAAAGTCAGTTTCTTTAATATCTTCAAGTTTTAGACCTAAAGCGTCATCACCGAATAATGATGCACCTGTGGCGATAGCGATATCTTTCATGGTTGATTTTCTGTTATCTCCAAATCCTGGAGCTTTCACCGCAACAACCTTTAAACCACCCTTTAATCGATTCAAAACCAAAGCAGCGAGAGCATCTGAAATTTAAAATTGAAATTTTTAATCACTTCACTTTCAAAGCCATATGGCTATATTATAGGGTATATTACAGGCCCTATTTTTATTAGAAAGGATATGGTGTCATATTAAAATATGACCCCTTATTAAAGCCCCAAGATTCTTTAAATTAATGACAGTAGTTGCGACGGCGTGTTAGATTTAATCATCAAATTATATTTATATAGTTAAAAATTTTTGCCTGAATTATAGTTCGGAGATACGTACTCAATAAAGAAAAATGAATAATTATAATTAAATGAAATTAAAAATTCTAAATGTGTAAGTTCATATTTATTAAATCTTGGGGCTTCAATTAGGGGTCATATTTTTAAATATGACACCATATCCTTTTTCTAATAAAAATAGGCCTGTAATTGACACTATAAATGATATTTTTGAAGGAGTCATATTTCACGCATAATTTTATTTTGCAAATAACATACATTCAATTACTCATATTTAAAACATTTACATTATTATTCACATTTTTAATAATCATTTCGAGTTAAAACGGATCGTGTTGCTGTGAAATGTCACGATTAAATTAATCATTTTAATATTTGAAGGGTGTTATTTCAGGTTGAAATTTGTGATTTTAATTCAAATATTGGTCTGTTAACTCAAGGTTGTCTCGGTGTCTATCAGTTTTAGGTAAACTTTTTTAGTCAAACAATTTTAAGGGGTATGCCGTATGCGTCCCAGAAAACAACCCGACCAAGATAGCTTAGAAACTTTTTTGCATGTACATTCTTCGCAATATAGATAATTTTAATTGCTTTCGGATCATATCCGGCGGACTGGCCAATCACAAAATACACAAAAATGGGGAATTTTGATCGCTGATTTCCAGTCACGTGGTTAATAAAGGAAGCCTTAGAAAATTATCTATGAAGAAAAGTCACTGAGAAGTCGCATGCAAAAACCGTTTTTATGTATCTTTATGAATCAAAATGGCTTTATCATCATAAAAGTGACATAATTTGGTTGAGATGATAACGACACTGAAAAAACAAGTATTTTCTTACCTGAATCAACATCTTCAGCAATAATAATTAACGGTCTTTGGTTTTTGGAGGCGAATTCTAAAGCTGGTACGAGCGGTTTGATATCAGAAATTTTTGTTTCTGAAATGAGAACCAAAGCGTTTTCATAAATACATTTTAATCCTTTTGTCTCGGTCATGAAATAAGGACTGATGTATCCTCGATCAAATTTGATTCCTTCGGTAATTTCTAGTTCATCTTCCATGGTCTGAATACATTTTTAATAGGAAAGTGATCTCACAAATTTAATTTAAGGGGGTGGTATGGGCTGATATGTCTTCTAATATATTGGGAATACGAAAATGTCTAGGATTCATTTGGTGCTATTTAAAACTCGATAGGATGAATTGTACGGCAAAAATAAATTTTGAAATCGCGATTGGGCGAGTTAAGAAATTAAATCGTAAATTCGGAAAATATTACGCCTTTTTCTTTTGTAAAATTGCGAAAACATACACAAAATGTCAGTTTGAAAAAATATGCCGTGAATTATAATGGTTTTCGAAATTTTTTTAAAAAAAAACGTCCGTTTAGACGAAAAACATTTTGAAATATAAAAAACACGTAGGTTTCCGCACAAAACGTCCGCTTACACAACTTCAACAGTATTTTTCTTTAGATGGTGTCTGGAAAAAAAAACTTGGTTCATAATAAAATTATTTTTCGTGGGCAAAATAGCAAAAAAACACTTTTCTTCAAGTCACCAAACCAAAAAATATTTTCTGGATGATGGTTGAAATCCATCTTTGGTGATATTTTTACCTTTCCGTCCTTAACAGTAACAACTCCAAATCTTCCAACTCTATCCATAGCTTTAGCAATAAGATCTCCAACCTCTTTATCTCCATTAGCGGAAATAGTAGCGACCTGTGCGATTTCCTTGTTAGTCTCAATAGGTTTTGAAATTCGTTTAAGTTCTTCGATCACGATTTGAACTGCTTTTTGGATTCCTCGGCGAACATCGGTTCCGTTTGCTCCTTTGCTAATTCGCTCCATTCCTTCGGTGATGATTGCACGGGCTAGAACAGTGGCACCGGTGGTTCCGTCTCCGGCTTTATCGTTTGTATTACTGGCGACATCCTGCACGAGCTGGAAAATGATTTTTAATTTTTGGGATCTTTTCGATACAATGTAATTAAATTCATTCATTAGCACTTGGAAGGCATATCTATTACGGGGCCCTGCGGTCACCTTTTGCAATTCTTTTCAGTCAAAATTTTCATATAATTTCGGCTTTTCGAAACGACTCATCCGATTAAGGTGTTCAGATAGCTCAAACTCGAGCAAAAATATTACGTGATAATACAAATCAGTTAAGTGGCAGAATCGGACCATGTTTTGGTTTTTTCTGAGATTACTGAAATAGTTTAATTATAAGTTTTTGCCAAAAAATTTGGACACAATGGCCTGATTCGGACTATTTTGTTTCAATTTAATTTTTTTCAAATATTTGTGCTCAGTTTGAGCCATCCAAGAACTCAATCGGTTCAGTCGTTTTCAAACGTCGAATTGTATAAAAATTCTAGCTAAAAAAGTGACCGCAGGGCCCCGTAATTGATATATAAAAAAACGTTCCGCGGAGCCACCAGAGTTTCTTTTGGCTCAGTTTACTTTTATTTTAGCCACCCACCCTTATCCAGCAAAAACCGTAGTAGGTACTCAGTAGGTATCAATAGACAGGTTTGTTGTTATGGATAGCAAAAAGATCTTTTTTAACGTTCTGAGTAAATCACACATCCTTCGAGACCAATTTGGTGACACTAAGTACAACTTTTCCTCAATTTTTTTTGTGTAATTCGACACCCCGAAAATCTTTAGAGAAAACGAAAGAAGTATAATTTGACTCCTTTAGAGGTGTCATATGAGAAAAACATAATTTCAAGCATTTTATCTCTAAAAGCTTCCGAGTTGGTATATTTTCCGGTCCTCATGTTCTCTTAAAATATGAACAAACTCTTTGATGTGTCAAATTACAAAAGTTGTACCAGATGGCAATAATTTGGCTGTTGGATGCTCCAACTTGGATCCGTTTGTAATTATCAACTTAAGGGAGTACCCCATGCCATTTAGTGATTTTCAAACGTTTGTTCTGAGCTGAAAAAAAGTTGCTTGAGTTTCATGTTCTAAGACCCAGGAGATATTTGTCTGAATTTTTCGAAAAAAGTGACAAAAAGTTTTTTGTATGATCGTACCGGTATTTTTACCGGTCCAAAAAGTCATTTTTCGACTTTTATCTGTTCAATTTCATTTAGCGATGTATTAACATAATTTTCTGATTTTTTGTGAGCATACCTCAATTTGTTAGTTAAAAAAAGTTATGCGCTCAGATATTATTTTTTTTCCTTTAATTTGCCTACAATCACTGATAAAGTCCTCAAAATGGCTGTTTTTGGTACCCTGAGCGCTAGTTCAATTTCATTTGGAGCACAGTAAGCAAATTTTTTCGCGGAAAAAAGCACTTTCTTAAAATTGGGAGNACATATGAGAAAAACATAATTTCAAGCATTTTATCTCTAAAAGCTTCCAAGTTGGTATATTTTACGGTCCTCATGTTCTCTTAAAATATGAACAAACTCTTTGAGGTGTCAAATTACAAAAAAAGTTGTACCAGATGCCAATAATTTGGCTGTTGGATGCTCCAACTTGGATCCGTTTGGAATTATCTACTTAAAAGGATTCTTAAAAAGTGAACCGTTGTAAACGGGTAGGCCGTACAACGGCCAAAACGTTACGACGGCCAAGGTTTTAGGCCGTTGTACAACCTTGGCCGTCGTAACGTTTTGGCCGTTGTACGGCCTACCCTTGTAAACTCGTTAATTGCGTGGTTTGATCGAATTATACATATTTTTAACTGGTAAATGCGCTTATATATAGCATATCTACACTTTTACATAAGATGATATATAGAAAATGATGCCCAGTGGACCTTTTTTATCAGGTGTCAACACTTTGAGGCAGTGTTCAATCACATCAGACCATTGTCAAGAATTCTGTTATTTCATTGGTCACTGCCTCAAGAAATGACGCCTGATAAAAAGGCCCATTAGGCATCATTTTCGATGTACGTTTTAATTTATCTTGACCCTTTTTCATTAAAAATCCGCGCTCTGAAAATTTTTTTATGTCACCTTCTTAATTGTAAAAATTACCTTGGCACCGATATTCTGGAGTTTATCTTCAAGTTCAATACTTTTGGCTACAGTTACTCCATCTTTAGTAATCTGTGGTGCTCCCCATGGTTTTTCAATAATAACTGTAGATCCTTTTGGTCCCATGGTGCAGGCAACGGCGTCTGCCAGTTTGTTAATTCCCACCATCATCTCGGTTCGTGCACTCAAACCAAAAGTAACATCTTTGGCCGTACGGACGGAAATCAACTTCTTTGCTGCTCGTAACATTCTAAAAAGAACATATGTCAGTAACGAAGTACTAGGGTAACTTTTTTTTATGTCAACCCACCCTCTGGAGCAAAAACCGTAGTAGGCATCAAGAAACGGTTTTTTTGCATCGTGTAGCCAGCGAAAATTTAACCTCAAATTTTTTGATAGTTACCCCTTTATGTATAAAATCATGTTGAGATTATGATTGGTTCTCTCAAAACCGCCAATTACCGGTGTTTTCTGCTGATTACCGGTGACTGGTAAAGTCT